>QRDG01002069.1:0-342549 GCA_012064385.1 Puccinellia tenuiflora | reverse complement strand
CCATCTAGCCACGTCCTCCTCGCTTGCGGGATCAAGAAGTGGACGTCTGAAACAAGCCGTACATGTGGATACGCGGAGGTGCTGTCCGTTGTGGCACTTCATCGGATTGGATCTTCGAGGAAATACATCTCCTCGCGACTAGATGAGTCTAGTTGCGGGGATCGACTAGCCAACCCCTGCACCGACAAAATGCTTTGAACGTTCTTCAAGGGTAAGAGATTGGATCTCATCTTTGCTACCTCCGTCTAATAGATCTAGATCCTTGGGGTTTATTCCGCTTGTTGCGTAGGAATTTTTTTTGTTTTCTATGCTGCGACCCCTTCAGTGGTATCAGAGCCTAGATCTATTCGTAGATGTTGGTGCGATTAGAACACAAGGAGTTGTGGGCGTTGATATTTTATGTTGCTACCTTCTAGCGTGCACTTTGCATCTTTGCGGTATTGTGAGATTGAAGCGGCCCAGACCAACCTTACTCGTCCACGCACGAGAGACCGGTTCCACGATAGACATGCAACTTGTATTGCATAAGTGGCTGGCGGGTGTCTGTTTCTCTTGCTCTAGTGAGGGTGCAATTTTCAATGGAAGGCCTTTTTGAAAGGATGAGTAAATAAGCAACTACTATATCGCCATTGTAGTTTTTGCGTAGATTAGAACGGTTCTATCTCGTTGACCCAAGCCACATAAAAATTGCATAAACAAAGTAGAGGACGTCTAACTTGTTTTTGTAGGGGTCTTGTGATGTGGTATGGCCAATGTGTGATTTGTGATAATGTATGCAATGATCATGTTTGTAATCTTTCACGACTTGCATGTCGATGAGTACGGCAACCGGCAGGAGCCATATGGTTGTCTATTATTTTATGTGACCTGCGTGTCATTGAATCACCATGTAATTGCTTTACTTTATTGCTAAGAGTAGCATTAGTTGTAGTTGCAATAGTTGGTGGACAACCATGGTGATGGCGCCACAATGGTGGAGATCATGCCGGTGCTTTGGAGATGGAGATCAAAGGCACAAGAAGAAAGGCCATATCATATCACAATTATGATGTTAATCCTTTTATGCACCTTATTGTTATGCTTAGATGTGATCGCGACGGTAGCATGATAAGGTGATCTCTCACGTTAATATCAAGATGTGTTCTTCCCTAGTATGCACCATTGCCAAAGTTCTTCGTTTCGAAGCACCACGTGATGATCGGGTGTGATAGATTCTACGTTCACACACAATAGGTGTAAGCCAGTTTACACATGCGGAAATACTACGGTTTCCTTGACGAGCCTAGCATGTACAGACATGGCCTCGGAACACAAGAACCAAAAGGTTAAACATGAGTCATATGGACGATATGATTAACATGGCGATGTTCACCTTTGAAGCTACATCATCTCACGTGATGATCGGTTGTGGTGTAGTGGATTTGGATCATGTGTCACTAAACAACCAGAGAGATGTTGAGTTTAGTGGGAGTTCATGTAATAATTTTGATTAAGATGAACTAAAATTATCATAAACAAAAGTCCTAAGATGTATTTGCAAAAATCCTTGTAGATCATGGTCGACTACGGTAGTCTGTTCGTTGCTGAAAAACTGCGTCTCGATGGGTCAATTTTGTTAAGTGGTACCTGCGTCTGAGAGAAGTCCTAAACACCCATGCTCAGCTCTATGTGTTAAATGAACCATTAGAAGAATACCCAAATAGTTCTGCAAGCGATGAAGAGTACATGGAGTGGTTTTGAACCACCTACTTGAAAGTCAAGTGGATGATGTGCACCTTCATGAATTCTGACCTAAGTAGACAATTCAAGAACTTGATTGCAATGGAGATTGTTGATGAGCTGAAAAATAGTTTTTCAGCGCAAGTTAGAATTGTAAAGTTCGAATGTCTGAACGGTTTTCTTTCACTCAAGATGGAATAGAACACTTGCTTGGAACAACACCTGAGGAAAATGCATAAGATGGTTATACTCTGGTAGATGTTTGGAACCACGAGATGAATGATGATTTCGCGATAGATGGGGTGCTACGCTAGCTTCTCCCCAGATTCAAGAATTATGCCGAAGACTATGTCATGGGAAGGGATTTGATCACTTTCTGTGAGTTTGTGTCTTGGCTACGTCATGTCAAAGTGGAACCCATAGCAAGAGAAGTTGACAATGCAGAAAGTATATAGTGATATACAAGTTATAAGTGTTTAAGTCCAAATTGCAATTATGGCAGTTTCAATAAGTATTTGATACTCATTCTGTTTTATGAAAACAGAACCTGCTGCTTCAGATTTGCATAAAGGATATGGGAAGACGTTGTGGAATGGTGGCAATCAAGGAGTTTATGCTGGCAACGATCTGTCTCTACATTTATCGTTTGGATTAGAGGATTTGAATAAGTTTTGTAATCAAATTAAGTGTGATTTTAATTAGTGTGTCTTGCTTATCTGAGACGGTTATTCATGTTAAAGACAATGGTTGTTCTATTTTCATGAGTGATCCTTTTTGGAAATCACAAGTTTTCGATTATAAGTGTATTATTCTTATTATAATCTAGATGATAAATTAGTTAAACATTTATAAAAATATGTGACATACTAAAATATCCAAACCTTAATAATGACAATTGTTTTAGTCGTGCTAAAGATTGAATAAACATTTTGATGTTTTATCAATGCGCCTTATTGAAGGAGTATGACTAAAATGCCACCCTTTGGAAGTGTGTCTTGAGTTGCCGAAAATAAAACACAAGTGTTGGTTGTATTTTCAGCAAATGTTAGATGTCATTATTTTGTGCACTCCATCATAAATGATATGAGTAAATAGATGTATTTGTTCAAGTTATGATATTTGATGAGATCAAATAAAATTCTGGAGTTTAGGATATTAAGTTAACAAGAAAATTGAGTCTTTATGATTTGATCAAAAGAGACGAAATATTTGAGTTATATGTTAGTATGCGGACTTGTGAGAAGTGTTATCACAAATTACAATGTTTAGAATATTTCAAAGGAGTTTGATATGTCCTAAGATATTGTAATCACACACTATTTGATATTGTGTGGTCTCAAAGAAGGGTTTTTACTTCGGGGTTTGATAATAGCATTTAGATTTATTTGATAAACACTCTGTTTAGAAATAAGGGTCTATATGTGATTCGCATAAATTTTTCATATGAGTTATGAGAAAAGGTGGTTTCATTAATTATGAGATAATTAGAGACTATTGCGAATAATGTTGTAGTATATTCATAAGTATGACTATGAATGTGATTCCATAATATGAGACTAAAAGGGGCAAACAATTTGTTGGTTGTGCTAAGTATTTTAGTGGTTTATCGTGAAAAGGTTTCATTGATAAAAGAATTGATGGAATAGCTAAAACCTTGCTTGTTCATGTATCGAGTGGCACATATGTAAAGTGCTATGTTGGTTAAAACTTGACACATGAAGGAATTAATGATGGTGATCATTGAATTTCAGTTTAGCTTGTCGAAAGAAAAGTAGGATTCAAGAATATTAAATTTTGTCAGGTTACAAAATAATATTCATGATTTACTTGTCATGTTTGAGAAACAAGACATACCTATGAAACTACAAAGAAGAAATAGAAGCCTTAAATACGAAAGTCACTAAGAGTCATTCTATATTAAAGTTTAAATCACAAAGTAATTGTTGCTTGATTTTGTGAAAGTGATGTTTCACATATTTATTCCTCAAAAAGTTTTTGAAGAGAATAAATAAAACTTAAAGCTAGCAAAGTACTAGCGTTTCGTATATGAGTTCTCGAATTTTAAAAGTTAATTAAGAATTTTGGAGGTGTCCAAAATATCGAGAAAGTGCATAAAAAAACTGAGTGGGATCTAATTAACATATGTGGTGACATATATTAAGTTAGAGCATAAACTATTTTCCATGATCAAAATATGTGGTGACATATGTTTGAGTGGGAGCTAGTTAATCATGGTCAAATATAAGATAACATATTTCTGAGTGGGAGCCAAATTGGTTTCACAATTTAATATGTGTATGGTTATATTTGAGTGGGAGTTTACAACATCTTGTTTGTGTGAAATGGAGATTTCATAAATGTTGTAAATAAGTCAGGAACCAACGTATAACTTGTGAAGTTAGAAATTGAACGTCAAATATCTATGGAGATATATGTATCTATGGTGGATAGATATGTTTGATAAATATTATGTCAGGATGTTTAACCTAAGTAAGATTTTGAAGGAGTTCAAAATGGAACAAGTGAAGAAAGGTTCATTTGCTTGTGAGAAATAGGTGAAACATTGAGTTGATAACTCAGTACAAAAATGATGGTTGAAGGATATGTTGGTATTCGCTATGAATGGTTCATAAGTCTAAACATATAAGAACCATGTGTTTGTATTTGACGATATGTGACCCAAGTTCTTGGTTAGAAGAACATGTTAAATGAGGAGTCATTTTTTCATGGAGTTGAGATAATAGAATCTAGAGATTGGTAGACTTGGTTGAAGTCATAAACCAAACTAGATTAGGGATCTCATAATAGCATAAGCGCAGCGAAAGCATGATCGAAAATATCGAAGTGACATGATTGCACTGTCGATTTGTGAGTCTACAACATATAGGAGTATATGATTAATTCAAGGATTAAAAGACATAATATTTTGGTTTGAGAAATTTTGTTTCAAGACTGAGTGAGTTCTGGGTGCACATGCTATGTGAAAGTCCTCTTGACTGATCATACGTCATGTAGGCATAAAAGGGTAACGAAACTCTCACTCTGTAACCAAATATATTATATTCGTCATATGATGATGAAATTATCATGTGATGATAAGAGGTTTATCATGTGATGATAAAGTAATGTCAAATTAGGTGACATTGACGTTTTGCAAAGAACATAAAGAACTGTATAGTACAGAACACGGACATAACCTCTTCCATGAGCAAACATGATCAGCACTAAGACTCCATGAGTGTTAGACACCATGAGTGTTGGATCGGGAAAATGTAAACTAGATTATTGACTCTAGTGCAAGTGGGAGACTGTTGGGAATATGCCCTAGAGGCAATAATAAAATGGTTTATTAGCAGATTCATGTTTATGATAATAGTTTATTCTCCATGCTATAATTGTATTAACCGGAAACATAATACATGTGTGGAATATAAACAACATGCAAGCTATACAAGTAAGCAAACTTTTAATTGGTCCACTTCATCTAGCCATTCCACATCAGCAATTCATGTAAGCCAAATAATGTGTACTCAAGTTTTAACATTACCCTGCCACGTTATCATTTAATTTTTAATTCTTTAGCACATTACCACATGGAACATCTCACACGTAAAAAGTAGTCCAACAGACACACACTTTCCTCCAACTTCTAGCCTCTGTAACCGATGGCTTAATTGGCCCCTTTGCTCTTCATAAACCGCCACAACAATGAAGGCACGCTTTACTCTCTTCTTGATCCTTTGGTCAGCCGCGACTTCTCCCGCGAATCTGCGATCTTTTTTTACACCTGACGCCTGAAGAGCGCAACCATGAGACCAACATTCATGATCGTGGCTGTGACTTGTGAGGCGTAACAGCAAATTAAGTCAGGTACAGAGGATCAGGGTGCAGCATGGATCCTTGGCTATTTATTTTTTTCGAGCAGTCTTGGCTATTTGTCTGAATCAGTATATTGATTTGGCTACATGGTTCTGATGGTGTTCTGCAGTCCTCAGATTCATTTGATATGTCATATGTGTGTCTGAGTGCCTCATCTGATTTCTGCAGCATGGCGATGAAGCTTCCTCATTCATGTACTCCATTATTTGAATGCATCCGGTTTGTTTCTAGCAGCACTACAACTTCCAAGGGACAATGTCCATATTTATTGGATAAGGGGCTTTGCCGAACTATTAAGCTATATAGGTTGGGAAGTTATTCTGTGAAGGTTTTCAACGAAACACTCGACTCCTCTTGCACCCGCCTGGTATAATCACATGTTTTCTGTTTTGTTTTTCATGCTGTATCTTTGGATTGAAGCTCAACGGGAGCGTCTGACAGGTAAAAAAGGTTTATGTATATAGTCAGATTCTAAGAAGGTAAAATGAGCTGAATGATTACAAACTTATGGTGCAGTCAAATTGTGTTTTGGATATCCATGAAACCAAAAGATTTTTATTGAATGACCAAATTTCATCAGTGAAGTGCTTCTTACTGCGGAACCATGTCCAAATTACAATGTTTTATTGTTTTGTTCTTCTATGCTTTAAGACATGTAAACTTTATTCTCATTATATATTTACTACAAATTTCCGCAACAACGTGCGGGGAATCATCTAGTATAAACAACAGGTGTCCCTAGTAAGCCTCTACCGGACTACTTCGTTAGTCAAGAGATGGTTAGCGTTTCCTAACCATGGACTTGTTATAGTCACTTGATAACAGAGTCATATCATTAGGAGTAATGATGTGATGAACAAGACCCAATAATAAAAGAGTTGCAATTGATCGTGTCATACAGTTTCATTGCCAACGTCTTTTGTATATGCCAAGTATAGTTTCCTTAGATCATGAGATTATGTCACTCCCGTTTACCGGAGGAATAATTTGTGTACATCAAATGTCACTTCGTAACTGGGTGATTATAAAGGTGGCTTTCAGGTATCTCCGATGGTATTTGTTGGGTGACATGAATCAAGAGTGGGATTTGTCCTTCCTTGTAACGGAAAAGATATCTCTGGGCCCTCTCGGTAATATAGCATCAGAAAGGTTGCAACCATGTGATTAAGTGTTAATCACGGAGATCCTATATTATGGACGAGTAAAGAGAATTTGCCAGTTAACGAGATAGAACTAGATATGGAGATATCGACGATCAAATCTCGGGCAAATTAAATATCGTGAGACAAAGGGAATCGTATATGAGATTAAGAATCTCCGGCATTGTGGTTCAATCGATAAAGAACTTCGTTGAATATGTAGGAGTCAATATGGGCATCCCGGTCCCGCTATTGATTATTGAAATGATCATGTCTGCATGTTCTCGAACCCGTAGGGTCACACACTTAACGCTCCGATGTAGCTAGGGTTAGCGATGAGATAATTGATGGTATGAACAAATGGTGATTCGGAGTTTCGAATGGGATGCTAGATGTCACGAGGAGTTCCGGAAGAGTCCGTAGAATAAGATTCATATAAGGAAAGTGGTTTCCGGAGGTATCAGAAAAGTTCCGGAATATTTGCATAGGGTACCAAAAGGTTCTAGAAAGTTCTAGAGGAGTCTAGAAGTGGGACCCAACTAATGTCGGGGGACCACATGGACCAAAGGGGGTGCAGCAACCACTTGGGATGCGCACCACCCAAAGGCCCACATGGGCCTAGCCGGCCAAGGTAAGGGAAGGGGAGGCCAAGTCCTAGTTCGACTAGGTGGCCAGCCACCCCTAGTTGGAAAGGGCCCAAGCCCAAGTCCACTTAGGACTCAACTTGGGGGCCAAGCAAAGGGGGCCGGCCAGCCCTCCTCCAAACCGTAGCCGTCCCCTATATAATGAGGAGAGGGGAGGGGGTGCGGCACACCCTTTGGGCTGCCCCTCACCTAACCCTAGCCGCACCCCTCCTCCACCCTAGCCCTAGCCGCGCGCCACCTCTCCCCGGAGGGCTGCCGCCGCCTAGATCTACACCTCTAGCCGCACCACCCCTTTGCCCTAAGGGGCTGCTGCGCCTCCTCCTCTCCCTCTCCCTCTCACATGGCTTGGCGAAGCCCTGTCGGACGGAGCACTACACCATCAACGCCACCACAACCGTCGTGGTGCCGAGATCCATCTAGCCATGTCCTCCTCGCTTGCGGGATCAAGGAGTGGACGTCTACATCGAGCCGTACGTGTGGATACCGTGGAGGTGCTGCCCGTTGTGGCACTTCATCGGATTGGATCTTCGAGGAAATACATCTCCTCGCGACTAGATGAGTCTAGTTGCGGGGATCGACTAGCCAACCCCTGCACCGACATAACGCTTTGAATGTTTTTCAAGGGTAAGAGATTGGATCTCATCTTCGCTACCTCCGTATAATAGATCTAGATCCTTGGGGTTTATTCCGCTTGTTGCGTAGGAATTTTTTTTGTTTTCTATGCTGCGACCCCTTCAATAATACTTATCCATCTTGTTCCTTCTAAAACCTGGTATACCAGATGAGAGAATGTCCTATGTAATAGCGACTGTTATATTCAAGTCAGTGATATCTATGTGGTATCATTGATAGTAGCATCCTATGAAGTAGAACCCTATTGGGAGTTGATGATGCAAGGATAAGAGAAGAGAAGAACAATGGTGAGTTGGATATACTAAGCCATGCAAGTTATGGCAAGTATGCCACTTTAATATGGTTCATGTACGAAGAGGATGTCGGATAAATAGATACCATTTCATGGAGATTATGGACCAGTGCACTTGTCCAAAATTAATATATTATGGTATTCATGTATACCAATAGTACCGACACGAGTGAACGTGAGGTTACACTTGAAGATATGAAGATATATAGAAGTACGCCAAGGAACGAAGACGAAGTTCAAGGCCAAGAAGACTTAGTTCCCTTTGAACTAAGATGAGATAGGTATACTTAGACACAAGGTCAGGGTTACCTAATTGCGAATGGTCAATTGTGGTAATTACTCTTATAAGTCACACTTTGAGTGAAGGGTAAACCTGTCCCATAAGCCAGTGAGGCAAGAGTTGTTATATGAAATAGGTCTATAAGGTAATATATACCTAACTTGTAGTGTATAGCATCTAAGCCTGGGTACTTGAGATGTTTTTACTCAAAGTACTACGTATCTTATGGGCCAATGGTGCATGAGTGATATATAATTATATTTGGATTTTATTGGTTCTTATTGGATTTTTGATTGACTAGATCTGGGCATGAAGTTTGAACTTGATGTGCAAATGCATGTTGCAACATTTTGTTCTTTCTTGATGTTACTGGTCTAGAGGGTACATAGGTTAGTATGAGAGCGTTCTGAGTGATCAGAATTGAGGTATCAATGGAAGCTTGTGAAGAGAAGGAAGTCAAAGGAAGACAAAAGTCAATGAAGCCACTGATGGTGATGGACTATATTCCACCTCATATTAGGATTTGGTGACAAATCTCACTAGTATTAACAAGGATGGATGAACAAAGTAAGCTTGACTAACAGCGTTACAAGAAGTTGGACAAAGATTTACCAAAGATGATGCAAGGAAAGCTACATTAGGAGACATACCCGAGAAGGTAGGTTATGAAGTTCTTGCCAAGCAAGTCATGAAGTCTTTTCGTGGCTGACAAACACAATGATGGAGGTTCTTGGTTGATAGAGACGAAAGGGAAATTCAAATACATTGGAAGAAGAAGCGATAAAATGCAGATACGTGCTGTAGGGATTGTCGTAACTTGGTTGAAGAGATTGTTGTAGGAGCAATGAGGAGATATAGATACTACCTGGATTGAGTTCGCGAAAAAGTTTAGCAACACTTATATGCCCAAGTATACCACAAGGTTGAAGATAAAGGAGGATGAAGACAGGAAGAACGTGGATATTTCCAGTTCTGCAAGAATAAATAGGGAGTTGATCGTCTATTGTAGACATCATCAATGATGGAAGAAGCAAAACTAATTGCCAAACACGGAGTTCATTGTTCCGAAGAACATTAGAATCATAGAAGAAGAGTCTAGTTTGTCGTGGATTGATGATAAGCCAAGAAAGTTGACCAATTGGGAAGAGGGTATCTGACACTGGTGAAGCCAAAGTACTAAAGTTACAACTTATATCCAGAGCCACTATTAAGATGGATGTTATCAACAGGATGGACGTCTTAGATTCCACTCCTCAAAAGGTAGATATATCTTGTATTCTTCAAAAAAATATTGAAAACCTGGTAATCGTATCTCTTTATCGGAGGACGACACTGGGAATTCGCAATATTTTCGATATATACCTATGTTCTTCGTGAGACCATTAGGTAGGTATACTAAGATTTGAGCAAGAAGGTGAGTTATGAAGCTCGACTAAATAGAGTTGACAGAATAAAGCTCGATGGATTATAGCTGATGGAAGGAAGTTCGCCTAACCGGACCCCAGAACCGAGGAAAACTTAGGAAACTTCAAGGAGAAAAGGGAATTATATATGTGGTTAGTACTTGACGGAGAAGACATGTAGTTAGAAGGGAATACGATGACGAAGACAAGGTCGAAGTAGTACCAAGTCTCTATGGATGATGTTCTATAAAGCTGGAAAGAACAGTTAACCCAGAGGTTCTGAAACTAAAGCCAATAGTTTACCATCAGAAATAAAGTCTTGCTAGTCTTAGGATTATAGGGAAGTGGACCAACAAACATATCGGAAGGTTGTATAAGGATGTAGATGAAGATCCTCGACAGAGGGCTATAAAGCCATGGAAAATGCGAGGAGTCAGAATTAGATGATTCGAGAAACATGAAGGAATAATAGAATCTCCATAATTTAACAAATACTAGATGAAAGTTGGCAGATGGATTGTATGGTCAAGGGAAGATGCAGAGAAGTATGTGGGACAAAGGATCACTAATATCTGTGTCACGTCAGAAGAGAATTTGAGTGAATCCACATCAGCAGAAATTCTTCCTACTTATCTCTACGTGAGAGGAGCCGAAACTTCGGGACGAAGTTTTTGTTAAGGGGGGAAGACTGTAATACCCCAGCATTTAGCAACCAACGAAGGGTAGAAGTAGGATTTTGTGCATCTACATGCATGCATCTGAAAATCCGAATAATTTTTTCGCAAAATAAAACCCTGGAGGGATTGGAGATCATTCACCCTCATGAATAGAGTTTAGCTCATCTGAGGTGAATGTGATAAATTCTGACATGACCTCCAGGCATTTTTACTGGTTGCGGGAAATCAGATCCAAATTGGAATATACAAATGATATTGAATTGGAGAACTTATTTAGATGAATAATAAAGTTATACATGCTTATACAAATAAGCAAATAACTCATAAATAAATACCAACTCAACACCTATCACAACTCAAAGAGTTATTAAAACAAAGTAAATAATGTAATTGGTCGAGTACCAGAAAACATTGTCTTTACATTGCCCAAACATAAAAGAAATATAAATGCTTAAGTAATCCACATTATTACACCAAACTTGATCTTCTTATTTGATCTTAGCTTCTTATCTTCAAATCTTTCCAAAGACATTCCTGCAAGACAAATCGAATAAGAAAGAAACTTGGGATGAGATTCAAAGGCTTTGTGTTATATAGAAGTAGTTTGGTAACAAGATTAGCTACCTTGTTAACAGATTTCTTTTGTATACATAAAAGCAATTGAATGTCAAATAAAATAAACAAGGATAATAAGAAAGTTCCTTGTGATCAAAATGTTTGTCTTCACCACAAGGGTGAGGCAATTTAATTTTGGAACTTAACTAATGGATATTAGGAACTTGCCCTAATATCCAAATATTGATTAGAGGGATCAACATTACTTCAAGGGCGACAAGAGACTATGGAGCACGCTTGGATCATTCAGATCGTCTCAAGTCAAGTAGGCAACTAGGATAAATGGCAGCAGTTGATCCATGCAAAGAAAAGGGACAAGGGCAACACTGATCTATTTATCAAGAAGGATGTCAGGGATATGGGACACGGGTACATGCAAGGAGGATTAACATGGCCCATCCGGGGTGGCCCAGCAGGCCGACTCCACAGTCAGATTAGGACAAGGATTCACCTTGCCAACTTGTAATAGATTAGCAGTGTCCTACAAGGACTCGACTTGTATTAGATTAGCAGTGTCCTAAAAGGACTCGACATGTAAGCCGGCCTCCTCCACCTTTATAAGGAGGGGCAAGGCGCACCAAGAGGGGAGAATCAGACAGATCTAGAGAGGAGGGGCCGCCTCATCGGCGACTTCCACCATGAGAGGAATAATACCAAGCCACAAACAGCACGTAGGGATATTACCAGATGATGTTTCCCGGGTCCCGAAGCTGTATAAATCCTTTCTCCCGTGTCGTTCGTCTACTAACCCACATCGATGATGCCTACGCGTACGTAGTGCCGTATCTTCACCGTTGATCTAATCCATCGACATTGGCGCCCACCGTGGGGCTAAGTGCGCGTGGATTCACAATTCGATGGGTCCAATCTTCATCAACGACGACGGCGAGTTCATCACCGCATCGGTCAAGCAACTCGGACGCATCAAGTTCTTCATCCACACGGCGGCCGCGGGGGCTCGACGTCAACATTGCCCTCGTATGCAGCTAAATCAAATCCACCGGATCAAGCATCAAGGTCGACTCCTGCTTCCGCGCCAGCTTCCAGCATCACCGGCCGACTCTCGCGTCAGCGCCGGTCTCCAGCATCCTGGCGACTCCCGTGTCAGCGCCGGTCTCCAGCGTCCTGGCCAACTCCCGAAGTCAACTTGTGTGTTCAAGCCGGCCTCTAGCGTCCTGGCAAACCCCATGTCCGCCTGGATTACATGTACGATCGGGACTCGGAGGCAGAACCCGTTTCAAGAAACTGATCAGGATACAAGTCCCAAGAAGAAAAGGAAACCAGCCAAGGAAAACGAGTCCACGTTGGAAGAAAAAGAAACCAAGTGCTATTAGTACTCAGAGGACGAGTCGGATCAGGTCTTGGACTCCAGCAAGGGGATCACGTGCTGCACCTCAACGTGATGGAAGAAAAAAAAAGAAATCGAATAGTAGTACTACTCGGACGAGCCAATCAAAGAAAAACAAAAAAATCAGCCACGTACCTGCAATTCCATACAGCGCGCGTGGCCGTACTTTGGAAAAGGAAAAGAACAAGCCGGTCAGCTCCATCCACGCTGATAATCGCCGACTTGTCGACCTGCGATCCGCCGACTCGCAAGCATCATCGACTACACGGAAAAAACAAGCTAAGTCGCCTTTTTTATTTAAATTTTATATTTATTCATCCAGTTAAATTATATAAAGTCAGCCCCCTTTAAGTTAATTCCGAGTTAATTCCGGGAGCTATATATACGGTTTATGAAGAAATTGCAGAGATAATCCAGAAGATTACAAAGTAAGTTTTAAATAATGCAAGGGGGCTAGTGTAAGTTGAGTACTGTTATTATTTCAGAAAATTCTATGTGGCATATCAATTCTGTAACATCCCAACTTTTTCAAATTTTTGAAAATTCAGAAAGATCAAAAACTTTTTGAAAATTATAATTATTTTGTTTTGGAAATCCAAAAATCATGCATGCATGCATCATTCTCTAGCTTGATTGCATTTAATTTTTCCAAAAGATGGAATTTTATTTCCACTTTAAACCCTATTTGAGAAAATGTCATATAGGGCCTGTTAGGCTCTATATAATAATTTTGGATTCTATGATTTTATTTGTTGGCCAAGTATAGTGCCAAAGTGTTCTGTTTAGAATAAGCTTTCTAAAAAGTATTTTATCAAATTAAATGGAAAAGATTTGATTTTATCACTAATTACCATTTAAATGCCCAAGGGTATTTTGGTAATTTAATTTGTGTAAAAATAATAATAATGAGTTTTTCATGGTTTATACTACATGATACTACTCATATTATTTTTTTCTGGATTTTATTTGAGTTCAAAAAGATTTAAAAGAAAATCCTATTTGATATTTTAACCTAAAGGTGTCAATTATGCAAATATTACATAATTGATTTTATTTAAAAATAAAATATTATGGAATAAGGTTTCAAAGTATTTAAAAGGATTATTTTTATTTTTACAAAATTATTCAAATTGGTTTGAACCAATTTGAAATTGTATTTCAAAAGTTAGGTTGAATTCTGTTATTAGAAAAAGAAAAGGTTTAAAAAAAAATAGTAAAAGGGCCACCATAGTCAGGCCGGCCCGAGCCAGCCCAGGAGAGGCCCAGCATCTACCCCGCCACCCGCAGCCCAGCAACAGCACCAGCACGCGCGCCTCTCTCTCTCTCTCACCCGCTGACTGGTGGAGCCCACCTGTCAGGCCACCCTCTCCCCTAATCACGGCGGAGACAGGAGCTCCGGTGATCACGCCGTCGGCCATTAAGGCCGCAATCGACACCGGCGTCCGTGCCCTTTAAAAGCCGCCGCTCCCCTCTTCTCTCTCACCCCAGAAACCCTAGCACCCCGCCCCCAGGCTGCCTCTTTTCGCCGTCGTCGACCCGCGGTTGCCGCCGGTCGACGCCCACGTCCGCGACATCCTTCGGCCGCCGCCCGCACCAACTCCGGCGAGCAATCCCCGGCGGAGGAGCCCGTCCCGGAGCGCCACCCCTCGCCACCGAGCTCGCCTCATCGCCCTGATCCCCACGGTGAGCACCTCGACGCCCTAGCCCTTCTCCGTTCGCCGGAACGCGCGATGCCGACGCGTCGCCGCCGTGCACCGCCGTGCACCGAAACCCTAGCCGCCGCCGGCCTCCTCTGCTCTGACGCGATTAGATCTGGGCCGTTGGATCTCGATCCAACGGCTGCCTTTTTTTTTCCCTTACCGAATCGGTATGGCCCAATAACAGAGCGCCACGTAGGAGCCCAGTCACGGCCCAGTCAGCAGCTGGCAGTTAGCCGAATTATTTTTAATTAGGCTATTTTGCAGAAAAGCCCCTGCTTATTAAAACATTCATATCTTTTTATTGGATGGGCCATTTTCAGAGAACTTTATATTTTTGGAAACCTCAGAACCTGTAGAATAATTTAGACTAGTTTGTTTTCTGTTTTGCCAAATTGAAAATTATTCAAATTTCAAATGTGAAATTTGAGTAATTTTGGCATAACTTTTAATCTATAAATTATTTTAAAATGTTTTCTTCTGCAAAAATGCTACTTTTAGTGGTCCCTGTCCAGTAGCATTTTTGTGGAATACTTTTGCATCATGCATATTTAATTGCTTTATAAAATCTCTTGCATTATTATTTTGACTATTGTTTTTGTTTTAAATCTTTTAAACAATTAAAATATGAATCATGAGCATCATGCATATAGTTTATAAACAGAATGTTATAACTTTTTAATGTATTTAATTTGAACTTGTGTTAGTTGCATCTTTCTCATGCATTCATATTTTATTGTATTGCTTTGTCCTTTGCTTTGTTTTGATTGTTGTGTTGTTGCTTTGTTTGTTTAGACTGTGAAGAGTGCCAGGAGTGTGAGTGCTGTGACAACTCGTACGACAATCAAGGCAAGTGATATACACCTTTCATAAATGACCTACTAATTTTTGGTATATATGCATGGTAGACTTTTCAGTAGAATTGCATGTGTAGGTTGTTTTACCAAGTATTGCTATGCTATGCAAACCTGATAGGATAGCCACCTGTCCTGTATGGTAGTGACCTAATGTAATTTAGTTGATTGGCTTGCTGCAAAAATAATGGTTTTATTGTAGTTAAGTTAAGGAAAATCTCTACTAAATTAAATTACTACCTGGGTGGATTGGTTGGCTTTCGGAGGCGATGTTGAGTGGCTGCTCAGGCCCATTTTAATGGTGTGAACCTGAGTATGTACACTTGTGGATTGCCACCCAGGGTTTGAGATTAAAGTCACGCCGTGTTTGTTTGCCCGACCGTGCAACCACTAGTCATATGGGCTCTGTCTTGACGGAGTAAGTTGTGTGGACCTGGGTCAGTGAGATCTGATGATGTAGAGGGATAGGACGGCAGTGATCTCGCTAGTAGTACCACGGGAAGACACTTCTGAAAAAGTCTCGTCTCGGTCTTCTCCTTTCCTTTTCACTAAATGGGAGTTAAGGATAGAATGGGTTGATCGAGTCTAGTGGGGAAAGTGCCACAAACTCTCGAGAGTAGAAAACTATGATCATAGCCGTGTCCCCGGTAACGGACAATTCACGAGTGACCAGACATGGATGTCGACAGAAGATCTCTTCATTCCAATTTCTTAAATAAAATTTGATGGGTGAACATGGGGATGTGAGACACTGGTGCGCCCAGGGATGTCTCTTAAAGTTTTGGAAAAGAAAGAAATGATTTTGAAAGTATAGGATAAAATTGGCTTTCCGCAAATAGCCTTGAAACTCCACCAGCCAAATAAGCATGTAGATTTAGTCTTGCCAATTATATGCCACCAGTATATTACTTGCCGGCCTGTCACAAGGTTTTGACCCAAATTCTCTGGGCTGCAACGTTAATGTTGCAGGTTACTATGATGACGAGTGAGGACGTTCCGAGCTTACAACCAACATGAACGCCAGTGGCTCATGAAGATGATGGAGCTCTGTGTTATTATTTTGTCTGCGTGTGGACTCTGAAATAAGGTGTTGGACCATTTACATGTTTAAAGCTAGCCTTGTGCTATGCGAAGATGTAATGGATTATTTTAATCCTGGATCATTCGTGCCACGTTGTAATAATTTGACATTTATGCATGGTATTACATCTTTTATGAATTGCTATCCGTACTCGATCCAGGGAATAGCATATTTCATGATGTGTGCTTGCTTTTCTAAGCGAGGGCACTACAAATTCGATCCTTGGAGGCTTAATTATAGCCAAATCTCAAAGTTGGGTTCTTTAAAAAAACCCACCATGGATTTCTAAAAAGTCGAGCTCTCAAATAGCTCGCACCAGATTTATTTAAAGTCGGGCTATCCTTTGCTCGCAACGGATTTCTCAAAAGTCGAGCTATTGCTTGCACCGGATTTTTCAAAGTCGAGCTATCTATTGCTTGCACCGAATTTTTCAAAGTCGAGCTATCTATTGCTTGCACCGGATTTTTTCAAAGTCGAGTTATATATTGCTCGCAATGGATTTCTTTAAAATTCAAGTTCTTTATAACTTGTATCAGATTTATTGGAAAGATTTAGTTACACCCACAAAGGGATTTCTAAAAAATATCAATATCTCTATACTCCAGCTTATATATCACCAACGAGCCCAGAGAGCTCCGCAACACCAATGAGCCCAGAGAGCTCCGCAATACCAACGAGCCCAGAGAGCTCCGCAACACCAACGAGCCCAGAGAGCTCTGCAACATTATAACATGATTATTGTGATCAAAGGGATAAAGCCGGCTTCTCTACAGTAAGAGTTTTGCCGAGACACCCAGTAAGTGCGCCTTTATTAACTTTGATCATTAGGTCCTTGGGGGCTTGTCTTTCAGGAAAAAGCCAAGTTCTAGACTCATTGACCTGGCTCAAATGCCAACTTATCCTTAGTTTTATCTGGTAAGTCAGATGCAACCTGTACAACAAACTGGCTGCTAATTAGCAAAGACCGGGCAGGGCCTACTTATTCATCAGTATAAAACTAAAAAGAGTTATAAGAACCAAATCAGCTCAAGCATCAATCAAGTTCAAAAAGTTTTAAGCTCTGAGTTGCTGCAGGCAAACAACCCAGCACTTGGGGGCTACATGTTATCAGGTTTTCAGTTTAAGTCAAAGGGAATACAGAGTTGGAAGCTCCAAGTTGTCGCAGGCCAACAACCCGGCGCTTGGGGGCTACTCACGGATCAGGTTTTTCTACAAGTTAAGTAGTAATCAAGTTCCAAAAGTTTTTATCTCCAAGTTGTTACAGGTTAACAACCCGGCACTCGGAGGCTACATCATCTGAAAGTCATGAGTTATACATCAAGGAGTCCCGAGTCGTCGCAGGCAAACGACCCGACACTCGGGGGCTACATCATCTGAAGTTATGAGTCATCTATACAAGCTCCAAGCTGTCACAAGTTAACAACTCGGCGCTTGGGGGCTACATATATACCGGTGTAAACAAACTCGAGCAAAGTCACACAACTCGTCAAAAGAACTCGGAGAAAAAATCCGAGTCGCTTCAAAACAAGTCGGCAGGAGAGGCCGGTATTAACAAGTCGACAGGAGAAGTCGGCATTTAACAAGCCGACATTGACAAGTCGACAGGAGAAGTCGGCAAGAGAAGCCGGCATTGACAAGTCAGCAGGAGAAGCCGGCATTGACAAGTCGGCAGGAGAAGCCGGCATTGACAAGTCGGCAGGAGAAGCCGGCATTAACAAGTCGGCAAGCGAAGCCGACATCGACGACTCGGCAACGCCTACATCGACAACTCGGGAAAATCTACAACGACAACCCGGCAAAGTCTACATCGACAACTCGGCAAATGCTGAAGCCGGGTTCCGCGACATCGTCGACATCTACAACTCGGCAAAGCGCTACATCGACAAGCCGGCAAAGAACCCGGCACAGATTCTGTGTCCCATTTCTTCAACAAATCAAGACCTTCCGCATGACTCTACAAGTCATCCGAAAGCTCGGGGGCTACTGTCGGGGATATGGGACACGGGTACCCGCAAGGAGGATTAACATGGCCCATCCGGGGTGACCCAGCAGGCCGACTCCACAGTCAGATTAGGACAAGGATTCACCTTGCCAACTTGTAATAGATTAGTAGTGTCCTACAAGGACTCGACTTGAATTAGATTAGCAGTGTCCTAAAAGGACTCGACATGTAAGCCGGCCTCCTCCACCTTTATAAGGAGGTGCAAGGCGCACCAAGAGGGGAGAATCAGACAGATCTAGAGAGGAGGGGCCGCCTCATCGGCGACTTCCACCATGAGAGGAATAATACCAAGCCACAAATAGCACGTAGGGATATTACCGGATGATGTTTCCCGGGTCCCGAAGCTGTATAAATCCTTTCTCCCGTGTCGTTCGTCTACTAACCCACATCGACGATGCCCGCGCGTACATAGTGCCGTATCTTCATCGTTGATCTAATCCATCAACAAAGGATAATTATCAATCTCTTTAATCTCATCAAGCGCCTAATTAAGAAAGCTACATAAGAGTATTTCCCTAATGGAAATAAATCCCAAGTAAGAAAGTTAGCCAAATGATAAAGACCACAAATATAAATTTTGCAAAGCCACTTGACCATCACCACCCATATAATTCAAGACTCATAAAAAGAAAGTCACAAGGTCACTATGCAATAAAAGCCACAAGTCATCTAATAATAAAAACTACTTGGCTTGCACAAGAATAAATCCTAGAAATGGTTATTTCAAACATAAGAGGGATAGGCTTGTCTCTTAGGAGAGTGATTCCCAAGCAAAATATCTTGCTCAACTTTAACTCAAATAATGCCCTTGCTTAAGAACTTGGTTACATATAAAATAAAAGGTGAACACATTTAAATAACTAAAACATCTCCCTATTTTTAAATGTGACAAAGGTGTTTCAAAAATTCAAAATAAAAATATGTGGAGCTTCTCTATAATATTAGAAGCCTACATAAATTTTTTCACTATTTTTGAAGCTTCTTAAGTGCTCTAAACAAATTACTAAAGTCTCTGCTTTAAAAGAATTAGTAATTACAAACAAGTCCAGGGGGTTATTTAAAAATCGCCATTTCTTTTCTTTTCTTCTTCCTCTGCCAGAAGGCAGAGCCGTGCAATGTCGACCACCTGCGCGCCACCTCCAGCTTGTCGACGCACCGGGAGGATAAGAGCGACGAAGACCCGTCCCCATCGAGTACTCTCCCTCACTCTCTCGTCCTCGCCCTCTCTTCTCATCTCTTCCCGAGCAGAGCTCGCAAACCCTAACCCTAATCCGCTCAGTCGCCGACACCCTTCCACCTCGCTGGCGAACGGTGGAGCTCCACGGCTGGAGACCTTGTCCAGTCGTCTTGTATCGTCGTCCTCTACACGCCGGTGGGATCCGTTCGTGCTGGTACGGACTGACGGTGGAGAACGCCACCGACGTCCCAAGCAGCCGCCGTCGACGTCGACCATGATTCCGTTGCCACCGTAGCTTCCCTGACGCCCAAACCTTGTCTACTGCTCTCGCGGTGAGCCCCTCTATCGATTGCACCCTTTAGCTTCGTCGATTGCTTCCGGTTTGTGGGATTAGAGTCAAGCCACCGTGCGCTGCCGCTGCGTGCCATTGCCGGGGCTGCTCCGGCGACTATAAACGAGCGGCGCTACCACCAATCAACCCGTCCCTGACCCGCGCGTCCTGGGCGCGTGTCCTCGTCTCTCGGGGAGGCCGGAATCGGCCGGGCCGAGGCCGACATGGCCGCTGGCCGAGGCTGCTGACGTCGGCTGACGTCAGCACACCCTAATCCACTTACTAAACAAATAAAAATCCGATGGGTGGGACCCGTTGTCAGAAATTTGAACTTTATTCAAAATTACAGAAAATAATAGGAATTTGTAAATTCATAACTTTTAATTCCTAAATCAGAAAATTACAAATAAAATATCAAAATTATCAGAAAAATAAATCTACCAGATTATAATTATTGCATAATTATTTAATCAACCTTAAATATAGGTTATCTAGAATTACCTAAATGCCACTTTTGGTTAAATATTAACATAATTTCATATATTCAAGTTAAAATTCAATAAAAATTATTTTAAATTAAGAAAAATATAACCACTAGTTCCTATATTTCAAAATACAATATTTATGATTTTCCTAAATACAATAACTCAATTAAAATTGTGTGATAAAAACAAAGCTCCTTAAAGTAAGATTTAAAAATTAAAAATTCCCAAAGAACAATTATTTTCAAAAAGAAAGACAATTTGAGATATAAGTTCAAAATATAAAATTTCAACTCTATTATATTTTGTAAATGACTGTCCTGTTACTCATCCTAGGTAAAACACACACACAAAAAAAGAATTCATTATAAATTCATCCACTTTGGTGTTAGTAATATTTACTAGCGGTTATAGTAATTAAAAATTGTAGAATAAATACAATTCTTAAGTAAGAATCTGTAAGTTATTTGTTAATCACATAGATTAATATTATTACTTCGATAGTCATAACAAGCACTTAAGTCCGAATGCTATAACAACTCAAAGTATTTTACCGTTAACAAAGTAATCAATAACGCGAAGCGCTTACTTGTGAGTTTGGGTACTTTGGGTTATATACGATGCATCTCATATTTATGCATAATAGCATATTGCAGGTGTTTCCAGTAGTCCTTACCCGGACTACTTTGTTGTTTTCAGATCTCCGGGTTCTAACGCAACCCTAGAACCCCGAAGGGCATGAACTGCCACCTCTATCACAGGCAAGTTCATCACTTGCTCATACCTCTTGAAATATTTGTTAGAAAACTATTTGCAAAACCAATATACTATCACCTTTATACAAAAGAAAGCATAAAACCTATTTCTTTAATAATATGAATATTTGGCTATCTACCTGAGTGGTGGTAACCTATTATGGTTGGCAGATGGGACCATGGTAAGAAGAATAGGTCCGGAGGTTCCATTTGCAAGGGAAAGTATTACCTAGGATTTAACAACAAATGCCGTCATAATGATTGCGCCGTAAAGACGCGTTAACCATAAGACCCGGAATGGGACGGGAAATGCCATCTGTGATACTTCTGATGCATGTCAACGGGCAGCCAGTGCCGTAGGCTGTAGATCTTGCGAGACTACATGCAGATAGGTGGGATCCCTGAGTTCCCACGGTACCTGGTGTCTATGATGGTCTGCCGGAGGTGTCTAGATAGTTCTTCCTTGCGAGGTTGAATATCTAGGGTAATTCCAGAGGTGTCTAGATAGTTCTTCCTTGCGAGGTTGAACATCTAAGGTAATTCCTACTATGCAGAAATGGGTGGGCATGCGTTGTGCGGAGAAGCACAGTGAATGACTTGGATCAAAAACTGAGCCCCACACCAAAGAGAGTGTGGACGGGACTGACCGCCCGGTTGTGCAACAAAGTCTTGATCTCTTATGGGTAAAGTAACGGACCTCTGTAGAGTGTAAAAAATTGTAACATGTTCTCCCTGTTCCGGGAAGGAGCTGCGAACGCTGCAGGAAAGGAACTCCATGAAAGTTCTAGCCCTGTGAAGGATGATGGGCATAGTTTTCAGAATAAAAGCTACCTCTTGAAGAAATGTTTACAAAAACCTTGCATTAAGCTTAAGGCTCCCTGGAGTCTAAAGCTGTAGCTAGTGCATCAAACTTACCACCGTACATAATGGACTTGCTGGGTAACGCTGGTTACTCACCCTTTCCCTTTTGACCCCCTGCTTAGATTTTTGGAGCCATCAGTCAACTTCAACAACGGACGATCGGCGACAACAATGACAATGGAGGAGTCGTCGAATGGAGGGATGGGTCCTATCTTGGATAAAGATATTCCAGATGGAGTAGATTAGGTTTGTGGCAACAGCAGTAGTGGAATAGGAATTAGAGCTAGAGTTGATCTCCAGCTTAGTGCTACGAATTGGCTCTTTTCTAGATTTCGTTTGCACGAGACTATCCTCTATGTATCGAAGAAGTTCTCGAGATTTTGAATTGAATATTGTTGTAATCCTATTGTGTTACCTTGGACCTGCTATGTTTCTGTTGTACCACTCTGAGGAATGTAATATTCACGGATAGGTCCTTCTGTGGGTATTATGTCAACGACTTGCACACTACACCATGCAGTGGTGTGCTGGGTCACCGCACCCCCTTCCTCCATGACTTCTTGGTGTTGTAGATGAGCCCTCCCCCTTGTAGATGAGGGCCAAGAGGGAGGCAAATTCGTGACTTTTGGTGGCTGCCCCCAAAACTAGGGTTTCCTCTCTTTATATAGGTGGAGGCAATGCTTCCCGGCCCTCCGATGGATGGCCCCTTGATCCAATGGCTCTTGGGCACCTCTAGAACCTTCCTAGGGACCCCTCATATCCTTAATGAGGTCCCAAAGTCGTGGCTTGGTCGAATCCTCCAAGTTTGGTAAGAGTTGGAGTCAATCACGTCACCAACTTTCGGAATCCCGTAATCAGATATTTGGCTTTCAGTAAAACGGGGATTTCCAGAGCTACGGACCTCCGATTGGGCTGTTCTTGGGCTTAACTCAAAGCTATGGAAATTTTCCACAATGTTGCAGGCAAATTGATTTTCAGTTGACGTCGTTTTCTGGTATCAAACTGTCAATATCTGAAATCTATGAGGAGGACAGATTTCAGGAAAGTCAGAGTCCACCTCCAACAAGGCTCCTTTTGTGTTTTTGCCAATTTCCAAGTGATTCGTACACATCAAAGTGTAAAAACAAGAACATTGTGCACTTTTGTAACTATTAATAGGTTAGTCAAATTAAATCATAAACTTAATATGAAAACAAGTGTCAAAGGTATAAAAGTGACATGAAACAATCAAAAATTATAGATACGTTTAACACGTATCAGTGCCAAGCAGAGTCTCGCACACGTTCTTTGTGATATGCATGACATCAAGGCTATGAGGCGTTTCGAGGATCTTCCAATACAACAAGTCCCAGAAAACAGACCTTATTTTCCATACCTTCAGCAGTGGTGGCGGAGCCTTTTGCTTCTTCCCCGACGGAGGGCACTCATCCTAGTTTGTCAACAGCGTGTCGATTTCTTCGCCACTCCTCTTACGTGGGGCTCTTCGGAGCTCAACGGTACCATCGAACAGCTCTTTGCATTTTCTCAATGGGTCATCCTTGCGAAGCCACCTTCGATGTCACGTGAACACTTTTTTTGAAGACCCGGGATCTTTCTCTAGCTGCATATATGTTGTATCATCCATGCACCTAACGCATGCACAGTGTCCGTGGGCCACCTGGCCTGCGATATATCCGTAACTGAGATAGTCTTGCACCGTCGTGATCAACGCGGCTCTCATAGGGAAGTAGTCGTCTGCGACGGCGTCCCATGTGTTGACCCCTTCGGTCCATATCCTGTGTAGCTCATCTCTCAAGAGCTGCAGATATAGATTGATGTCGTTTCCTGGTTGTTTCGGCCCTTGGATTAGCATGCTCATGTGAATATACTTCCTCTTCATGCACAACCATGGGGGTAGGTTGTATATCCATACAAACACGGGCCATGTGCTATGTGTGCTGTTCTGGTTGCCAAACGGATTGAGCCCATCGGTGCTCACACCCAACCTGACGTTTCTTGGATCGTCCCCAAAAGTTGGGTATTCAAAGTCTAATGCTTCCCACTGCTTAGCATCTGAAGGGTGTCTCAGCATCTTATCCGCCTCTTCGTTTTCGTCATCATTTTACGGCTTATTCCTTTCCGCGTTCCAGCGCATTAGCTTTGCTTCCTTAGGGTCTGTGAAAAGCCGCTGCAGACGAGGAATGATCGGAAGGTACCATACCACTTTTCGAGGAGCTTTCTTCTTCCCTTTGTTGTATCGAGCAGCGCCACACACCGGACATGTAGTTTTCTCCGCGTCATTTTCCTGATAAATGAAGCAATCATTGATGCAGACGTGGTATTTGATGTGCAGTAAATCAAAAGGGCACACGATTTTTTGGCCTCTTCGATACTGCTAGGCCACGTGTTCCCCTCGGGAAGACGACCGTGCCAAAATTTCAAGTTCTCGTCGAAGCTTGCGTTTGTCCATTTGTGGTTTGCCTTCATCTGCAGAGCCATGAGCGTTACTTTCAAGCGGGTATCCTCGGGCCCACATCCCGCATACAACGGAGTATTCGAGTCTATCTCCAGCTGCACTAGCTTAGCCTTCTCTCTAGCAGCGTTACTCGACTTTCTGAGAAGCAATTCTTGAACATGAGGATCCCGCACGACTGAAGTTAGCAGCGTCGGCATGCCCGCGTCTTCTCCACCATTTACGTCGGCTTCTTCTTCATCATCATGCCCGACATATTCTTCGTCATCATAATCGGGAGGTGCCTCTTCGTCTTCCTGATCATTTCCCGCCGTGCCCCCATGGACGTCCACATCATTATGTTGGGAATATGCCCTAGAGGCAATAATAAAATGGTTTATTAAGCATATTCAAGTTTATGGTAATAGTTTATTATCCATGCTATAATTGTATTAAATGGAAACATAATACATGTGTGGAATATAAACACCCGGAGTCCCTAGTGAGCCTCTACAGGACTAGTTCGTTGATCAAGAGATAGTTAGAGTTTCCTAACTATGGACTTGTTATAGTCACTTGATAACGGAGTCATATCATTAGGAGTAATGGTGTGATGGACATGACCCAAATAAAGAGTTGCAATTAATCGTGTCACAAAAGTTTTGTTGTCAACACTTTTAATATGCCAAATATAGTTTCCTTAGACCATGAGATTATATCACTCCCGTTCACCGGAGGAATACTTTGTGGACATCAAACGTCACTTCGTAACTGGGTGATTATAAAGGTGGCTTTCAGGTATCTCCGATGGTGGGTTGTTGGGTGATATGAATCGAGAGTGGAATTTGTCCCTCCTTGTGACGGAGAAGATATCTCCAGGCCTTCTCGGTAATATAGCATCAAGAGTCTGCAGACATGTGATTAAGTTGTAATCACCGGGATCCTATATTATGGACGAGTAAAGAGAACTTGCCGGTAACGAGATTAAACTAGACATGGGGATGTCAACGATTATATCTCGGGCAAGTAAAATATCGTGAGACAAAGGGAATCGTATATGAGATTAATTGAATCTCCGGCATCGTGGTTCAATCGAGAAAAGGTTTTCATTGAGTGTATAGGAATTAATATGGACATCGCGGTCCCGCTATTAATTATTGATATGATCATGTCTATGCATTCTCGAACCCGTAGGGTCACACACTTAACGTTCCGATGAAATTAGTTTTGCGATGAATTAAATGATGAAGTGAACGAATGGTGATTCGGAGTCTCGGATGGGATCCCGGACATCACGAGGAGTTCCGGAGGAGTCCGGAGAATAAGATTCATATATGGAAAGTGGTTTCCGGAGGTTTCGGAAAGGTTCCGGAAATTATTTAAAGGGTACCGGAAGGTTCCGGAATGTTCTAGAAGAGTCTAGAAGTGGGACCGCATAATTTGTATGGGGCCCACATGGTGCAAAGGGGTGCTGCCACCACTTGGTGGGGCGCACCACCTAGGCCCATATGGGGGTGCGGCACAAGGAGGGGAGTCCCACTCCTAGTTGGACTAGGAGGTGGGCTCCCACCCCTTTAGGAAAGGGGCCCAAGGAGGAGTCCTTGTTGGACTCCAACTTGGGGGGCAAGACAAAGGGGGGGCCGGCCGGCCCTGCCCTTGCCCTAGCCGCCACCTATATAAGGGGGGGAGGGGGGGTGCGCACCACACACCTTGGAGGCTGCCGCACCACCCCCCTAGCCGCACCCCCCTCTCTCCCATCTAGCCCTAGCCGCACCCCTTCTCTCCCGGAGGGCTGCCGCCATCCAACCTCCACACCTAGCCGCACCCCCTAGCCCTAGGGGCTGCGCCACCTTGCTCCTCTCCCTCTCCTCTTGCTTGGCTTGGCGAAGCCCTGCTCGCGGAGATCGTCATCGTCACCGGCACTACCGTCGTGCTGCTGAGATCATCAAGGCCACGTCGTCTCGCTTGCGGGATCAAGGAGTCGACGTCTTCATCAAGCTGTACGTGTGGACGCCGCGGAGGTGCTGCCCGTTGCTGCACTTCACCGGATTGGATCTCGAGGATAATACATCTCCTCGCGACTAGACGAGTCTAGTTGCGGGGATCGACTAGCCAACTCCTGCACCGACAAAACGCGTTTGTTGATCTTCGAGGGTAAGAGATTGGATCTCATCTTCGCTATCTTCATCTCGTAGATCTAGATCCTTGGGGTTTATTCCGCTTTGCCGCGTAGAAAATTTTTGTTTTCCATGCTGCGACCCCATCAGTGGTATCAGAGCCTAGATCTATTCGTAGGTGTTGATGCGATTAGAACACAAGGAGTTGTGGGCGTTGATATTTTATGTTGCTACCTTCTCGCGTGCACTTTGCATCTTTGCGGTATTGTGAGATTGAAGCGGCCCGGACCAACCTTACTCGTCCACGCACGAGAGACCGGTCCTCACATGTACGTCGCCAGCGCCGAAGCGCCCCACGCCACTTCCGTCGCTCCGCGCCGAAGCTCGCCACCACCACGGCACCTTTCCCCTGCCTACAAAAGCACCCCAGAGGAGCCTCCCAGCTAACCCAAACCCTAGCACGCCTCCTTTCCCTTCCTCTCCGCCGCCATCTCTCCTCCCCTCCCTCTCTGCTCCTCTTCTTCCACCACCATGGGGTAGCAGCGGAGGAGATCGGCCACACGTTGACGACCACGCACAGGAGCAAGATCCCGACAGCAGACCCAAGGCCGGCATCGACTACACTAGGGTCTTCATCGACTACTTCCTCGGCGTTTCTTCCTCAGTCCATTGTCTACCTCCCGAACCTGTCACCGCCGTCGTCCTTCTTCCTCTTCGTCGCCGATCTGCTCGCTGGGTGAGCATGCCACCCTCGGGCAAGCCTTCTTTTCCTCTCCCCTTGCTCTGGATTGTCGCCTTCGTGCGGCACCACCGAGACGACGCCATGGGCGAGCTCGAGCTCGAGCCCACGCCCCCTTTGCATCCGGACCTGCACGCATGCCACCTGCACGGCGTCCTCGCACGCACCTGCATGATCTGCACGCACACGCACGCGCCGCCCGCCTTTGGTCGTCGCCGACAGCCGTACATCACCGTTGGTGTCCAAAGTCTGAACCTTGGTTCAGTTTTGTTTTCAGTTTCAGTTAACCGGCCGATCCACCTCTTAACCCACCGATCCCCATCTCTATCACGATCCGAATGCCAGCCCAGTTGGTCACCATCCCCTTGCACGCCGAAATCGCCCCGGGTTCGAGCCCCCTCTGGAGCAAATAAAACCCCCCTTTTTTCCCTTTAGCCTAGCCACTAACATGTGGGCCCTCGGGACCCACCTGTCATGCTCTTGTGTCGAACCACCTCCGGTGCAGATGTAAATCCCAGATCCAGATCTAAAACTTTTGCTGAACAGCCCTTTTCGAAGTTCTTTTGCAAATAAGTCCCTGCCTTTAGTTTCTATCCTGTTTTTGCAATAATTAAATAATGGTTAAACCTTTTGTCTAAAATTACATTAAAATATGTTTTCAAATCAGAAAAATGTAATCTGTTCAAATATAAATTTTGTTTGATTTTTAGAGTTAATTACGATGGCTTTAAATAAATAATTCTTTTGCTAAAGATTAAAACTTATAAAATCCATAACTTTTGAACCACACCTTCAAAAAAATATGCATTTTATACTCCCTCCATTCCTGAATGTAGTGCGTATAGTTTTCTGGCACGAATATTAAGACATGTGAATTTTATACATGGTGCAATCATTTCACATGGAGAGAATCAGAGAGAGAGGTGTTACTAACAGCTACAAATTAAAAAAAATCTGTCAAATATCTCAGTGGAAGTATTTAACTCATCTTTGGAGTAGTGAAATTGTCTAAAAATCATAATACACCTTATATTTTGGAATTTTTCTCAAAAAACTATACGCCTTACATCAAGGAATGGAGGGAGTATCAAATTAAAGCTAAAAGTGCAATCTGTTTGAATCTAAAATTTGCATGCATGAATTAAATAAATTAACTGTCGGGTTCTTTGGAAATTCAATTAATTGAATTAATAAAATGCCCTAATTGCCTTAATTGTTTATTAAATTGCTAAACCCTAATTTTAACTTGCCTAATAAAATGTTTAGCACTTTAATTTGCTGCATATTTAAAATGTCATGTCATCATGCTTGGTTGAATGCATTTGTATTGATTTTGTCCTTTTGTTATGTTTGGGGTTATCCGTAGACGACGACGTTGCTAAGTACCCCGACACCTCCGAGGATCTAGCCCAGTACCAGGCTACTGAGCAACAAGGCAAGCAGCCCCTCCCCAACTTTCTCATGTGATGCCTATTCCTGTCTTGCATGCTTTAGGACTTCCGTTCTGTTGTGTCTTACGATTCCTACTAGAATTGCATAGCCTGTTAGAAGTCCAGATATTCCTGATATGCCTGCCTACATCCTATGCTTGTTTTCCAGTTACTATCTACTAGCATGCTTAGGAGTTGATTGTGGTCTATCACATGTTTAGCTGGTATATCTTAATAATTGAAGACTTGCTATGTGGGAATCACTTTATTATATTAAAGATAAGTCATCGGCGGAAGGCCAGTTATGGTGATTTGTTCTGCTAGTGTCGCCTAGGAAAAACCGTTCTTTTCCTCTTATCCAAGAATGAGCGCCCTACCCACACGTGAGAAGACTTATGGAACCCCCCGCAACTTAGTACCAGATCTGCTATATTGGTTAGAGAGCCACAAACTAGTTCGGGCGTTTACCATTTGGAGCATATACACAAGAAAAGATGTTTTGAACTGCATATAGGTTTGCGGCATGTGGCGTTTACCGCATGTTGACGGAGGAGCAATCGTATGAGTGTTTCCTCCCGAAACCGTCCTCGCAACGTTTGGGCCCGCAAAGGAGTTTCGGCCGGGCTCCCCACGTGGATCAGTCTCAGATAGGTGGCTCTCTATCCAATGTAGTAGTGATGGGAAAGGTCGTGTTGAGATACCTAAATGCCTCTGTGGCATGTGGTTGATTGAACGTGTATGGTTACAATTGGGCACCCCTGCAGGGTTAAATCTTTTCGAAAAGCCGAGTCCGCGGTTATGGACGACTTGGGTAATGTGCTGGCTAAAAAGATCATAGACATCACTTTATATCTTAAATAGCTAAATTGACTAGTAAATAGCTATAATCGAATAATAAACCTGCTAAAATTTGATCAACGTATGAGTGTCCGGACTTCTTCCTCGTGGGTATAAGATACGATGTAGTTGTCTCAGGACGGGTATTGTTTGGTGAGTAGTATAGCGCAGTAGCGCAAGCGCTATCTTTCCTCTTTCTAATTAGACGCAAGTTGTAGCGTGTCTTCTGTAGTTGTTAGGTGCTGCTGCTGCAAGTCCACAAACAATCCCTTTTCTACCCAAATGCATGTGCATCGTACCTTCTTTTCCTCTTGTGCGTTAGACTTGCTGAGTACCCCCGTACTCATACCATCGGGTGTCCGGTGCCCGTGTTTTCACCGATGCAGGAGCGACAGCAGAGTTCGACGATCCAGATGGAGGCTACTACGTAGAGTTCGACGCTGACTACGATGAGTAGATCGAGATCCTAGGTGGCAGCCTGAGACCACCATGGGCAGGTCCCCTCTTTTATTTTCCGGCCTTTGGCCTTTGATGTAGTCTTTAGTAAGACGAGTGATTGCTTCCGTTGTATTCGGGACGTATGATCCCCTGTGATGTAATAAAAGTATTTCGAACTATGTTTATTTATCTTTTTGTGTCGTACTTGTGCATGTGATGTAATCCAATTGTGGTTCTACTTGGCAAAATGTTTGTTTCCGCTAAGTGGGGCTTACAAATTGGTATCAGAGCATGGACCCCCTTTAGGAGCCTTTTTCTACTGGTCATAGTTGAGTCTAGAAATTATTTTAGTAGCTATTCAGGAAAATTATATGCGAGAGTAGGAACTCTGTTCTCTTTACTTCTTTCCCCACCCACAACCCTCTTTTCCGGTAAGCTCTCCTTTCCTAAAATTTTCAAATTTAGGGTTTCAAGTGTTCGGGGTTTTCCGTAGTACCTTTAGATTGCAGCTAAGTTTTTGGTAAAAATAAATGTTGCTTCGGTCACTTTGCCTTTGTGTTGAACCTTTCTTGCATATGCAATTCCACTACCCCTCACACACTTATTAGTTTTATGCTAATTTGTGCTCCTTTTGAACCGGTGCATAGTCAACTTTTGTCTCTTCTGTCCACCTCCTTACTCTAAATGTTGACCCTCTCCCAGCCATCCAAGTTGTTTCAGTGGTTTGTGACTTTCCTGATGTTTTCCCGGAGGAGCTCCCAGGTATGCCACCTGACAGAGCTGTCGAATTTTTCATCGACCTTTGAACCAGACTTTTGCAACAATTGATCACTCTGAATTATGCACATCTTTTCAACGTCCAAAACCCCAAATCTTGCTCATATTTGGGAAGTTCAGTCAAGATTTTAAATGCTTTTTACATCAGTTATCCACTTTTTGCAGATCAGTGCGCCAAGGCACATATCTCTTCATCTCCAACGCTTGTAGAGAGAAAAGCTTCAGGAGGATCCCTCTCGAGGCAATTCGCCTCTCGAGGCATGTTCCTGACGCTACTTCAAGAGGGCAGATACTTCGCGCCAAAAGACAACGGACGCCTCGCGAGATGTGCTTCGTGAGGGTTTCACTTGGCGAGGATGAATGCCTCGCGAGGGTGCCACCTCTCGAAGCCAGAACCTCTCGAAGCCAGGACCTCTCGAAGCCAGAAGAGAAGTATGCGAGCGTATCTCCCTTGCGCTGCGCACGCGTTTGAATCAGCAAGGAGGGAATCGATCAACTTGGAGGAGAAGAAACCAGAAGAGTCAAAAAGGTGATAAAGTAGGGAGCAGACCATGTGCGTCTGGGCAAAAAGCTGAAAAGCGACGGCGGAAGTTCCCGCCTCGCCACCAACCACGCCATCGACCGCGGCCCTCGCCACTTCCGCAGCGCCTATAAAGCGGCTTCCTTGTCCAAGAAGAAGAGAGCTCCGCATCCAGGAGAACCACTCCACCGCATCCACCAGATCCAAGATCCAACCAACCACTCCACCCAGATCAAGAACCGAAGAACTAGGAAGAACTTTGGAGAAGCATGGCGAAGACGATCCGCGCGGAACAAGAGGAAAGAAGAAGCCCTTGATCCGTATCTGTCCCTGTCTACTTCCTTGCTTCGACTTCGTCTGTATCTTCCTTAGCCTCCCGCCTCTGCTTCCTCTGCTTCCGCCGCGACGAATTGATTCGATCCTCTCCAACCCCTTCGGTGAAAACTACTCTGAATCGCTCTGTTTGTGTGAACTTAGTAATCGTGTCGTGACTTTGTTGCTTGTGAACTCTTCCTTAGCCCCCCTTTGCTGCTGTTCATGTTATGTGTTTGTTGATTCTTCCTTAGCCTCCACCTTGCTGAAGTTTTGAGTTTTTGTTATGTTTGACGATCCACTCTTCCTTAGCCTCCCCTTTGCTGTCCGCGAGATCTTCCTTAGCCTCCCCTTTGCTGTCACCGTTTTTATTTTCTGTTGCTTGATCCGCAAGAACTAGCCTAGATCCGTAAAACACCAACCCACCTTTTCGTTGTGCCAAGCTTCTGGAAAGGAAAAGCACCAATAAGATTTTGATCCCTGTGGAGAGAACGACAAAACCCCCCCCTAAACCACAACCGATCAAAACTGGCGCCGTTGCCGGGGATCAAATATTGATTGCTTTTCAGAGTACAGTAGCCTTGGTTGTGTTTCTTTCCTCGTAGTTCACCTCCGTGATAAATCTGTTTGCTTTGTTACTCTTAGTCTCTTAATCTTGCATCTAGAACGGTTATTAGGGGATTTAGTTCACTAACCCTTGATAAAGCTCTTGTCTGTGCGTGTGTGCAGTGGAAACATGATCCCCTTCGTGCAGGTTGGAGAGCTCGTGTATGCAGACATCTGAAGATTCACCTTTAGCCCCATTTGATCCAGAGCCAGAAAGAACTTTTCTTGCAAGAAGAAGAGTAGCATCAGTGTCCTCCGTAGAAGACCCAGAGGAGAGACAGTCAGTTATTAGCATGGGTGACCAAAAGTTGAGAGATTTATGGATTCCCAAGGATCAGTTGGCAAATACAGATGTTGTAATGCCTGCCATCCAGGCAAACAACTGGGAGATCAAGCCAGCACTAATCAGTATGGTTCAGCACAATCCCTTCAAAGGTTCTGCCTTGGAGAGTCCTCATGAACATATCAGAAATTTCTTAGAGTACTGTAACACCCTCAAACACAATGGTGTGCCTCCTGAAGCCATTAGGATGCAGCTATTCCCTTTTTCCCTGTCAGGTAGTGCTAAGTTATGGTTCCATGCCTTGCCTACTCATGCTAGGGACACTTGGGAACATCTGGTGCAAGCTTTCTTTGAGAAATACTTTCTCTCCACCAAAGCAGCCGATTGCAGAGACAAAATTACCAGATTTGTGCAATGCCAAGGAGAGAGTTTATATGATGCCTGGCAGAGGTACCAAGGCCTGATTAGAATGTGTCCTAACCATGGCCAAGAGCAGTGGCTAATTCTGCAGACATTCTACAAGGGTCTAACAGATCAGACCAGATCCTTTGTAGATTCTGCTGCTGGAGGAGGTATAATGAACAAGACCCTGGATGAAGCTTTTGAATTGATTGAGAGCATGGCTTCACACAATTTCTCCTGGACAAATGAAAGAGCAATGCAGCCTCCTCAGCCACTAGTTATGCAACATGGAAGCCCAGAAGCCCTTGAAGCAAAGCTTGATAGCCTGACCAGTCAAATATCTCAGCTTATGTTGGAAAAGAATGGAAAAGCCCTTGTGCCAGTAAGTTCCGTTTCAACACCCTGCCAGATTTGTGGAATTGAAGGTCATTCGCCTCAGGAGTGTCCCTATTTCAGTGCCAGTGAATCTCAAGTGGCAGAAGTGAATTACACTCAGAATCAAGGTCCCTTTTCTCAGAGCTACAACCCCTCCTGGAGACATCATCCAAACCTGTCCTACAAGAATGCAGCCCCACAAAGTTACCCTCAAGCAGCTCCATAGAACTATGCCTCAACATCTCAGTAGAATTTCAGACCTCAAGGCCTTATGCAGCAGCCACATCAGTATCCTCACCAAGCAACTCAGCAAAATGCCTCTTCAAGCAGTAGCCAGTCTGAAATCAGTGAAATGATGCGTTTGCAAAAAGAAATGTTCAGTGGAATGCAAGAAACAATGAAGATGCAGTCTGAAATATTTTACAAGACAATGCAGCAGCTTACCGCTGGAATCTCCAATACCCAGGGAAATCAGCCAGAGAACAAACTACCTGCTCAAGTAGAGAAGAACCCTAAGCAATGTGGTGCAATTACAACTACCGAAGCAGTAGAGGCTGTCACCACTAGAAGTGGATTAAACACTGAACCCATTCTGAAGACACCTCCAACTGTCACCTATGTAGCCCCACCAAGGAGGCCTCGCGAGGAGAAAATGCCTCGCGAGGAAAAAATGCTCGCGAGGAAAATTTGCCTCGCGAGGAAAATTTGCCTCGAGAGGAAAGCCTCTCGAGGGATCCTCCTCAAGAGCCTGTAATACCAGTTGAACCAGCTGCAGTACCAAGGGTTGAGAAGCCTTTAGTTCAGAAGATCCCATTCCCTTCAAGATTTGAAAAAACGAAGGAAGAAAAGCAGTATGCCAAGTTCCTTGAGACAATGAAGGAAGTGCAAATAACAATCCCCATCCTTGATGCAGTGTTGCACATCCCTATGTATGCAAAATTCTTCAAGGACCTGATAACCAAGAAAAGAAGTATAGAAGATCCTGAGATAATTGCTTTGACAGAAGAATGTAGTGCAGTTATCCAAAACAACTTGCCCAAGAAGTTAGGAGACCCAGGGAGTTTCAGTATCCCCTGTGTGGTTGGAAAAAGAACCTTCACAGCTCTCTGTGATTTAGGTTCCTCAGTCAGTGTGTTACCCCAAGCTGCCAGTCAGATGCTGCAGCTAGGCTTGCTGAAGCCCACCTCCATGACACTGCAGCTTGCTGACAGAACACTGAGAAAACCAACTGGAATTCTTGAAGATGTGCCAGTCCAAGTTGGAAATTTTGCTTATCCAGTGGATTTTGTTGTGTTGGAAATGGAAGACAACTCAGAGTCAATGATTCTTGGCAGACCTTTCTTAGCCACAGCTGGAGCCATAATTGATGTGAAAGGTGGAACCCTGAAGTTGCAATTTGGTTCTGAACAAGCAGAGTTTAACATGAAGCACGCTTCCCACCTGCCAAACATGCTTGAACAATGCCATGCCATGGATGTCATCGACAAGAGTATCATGGAATCTCAGCAGCAAATGCAACCCCAAGAGCCTGAAGTACAAGTCTTTGTGACAGCTGATAGTCCTAATCTTCAAGAGTTGTTTGGAATCACTCTTTGTAATGAAAATTCTGGAAATGCAGAAAATGCCTCAAGAGAAGTGCTTCGCGAGGACCTGCCAAATGCCTCGCGAGAGCCTCTTGAAGCCTCGCGAGGAGAAATGCCTCGCGAGGGAAATCTCGAGGAAGCAGAACCTTGGAGAGAACCTCTTCAGCCGTCTCATAAATCTATTGTTGAGTTGAAGGAGTTGCCTGCTCACCTGAAGTATCTGTTTCTAGAGGAAGAAAAAATTCACCCTGTGATAATCAGCTCTGCACTTGATGATGAACAGGAGCACAGCCTATTGTCAGTTCTCAGACTATACAAGAATGTCATTGGATATTCCATTGATGACATCAAGGGAATTGATGAGAAGGTCTGCTCTCACAGAATATATCTTGAAGAGGATAGCACCCCCTCCAGAGAAGGCCAAAGGAGATTAAACCCTGCCCTGCAAGAAGTAGTAAAAAAGGAAGTTCTGAAACTCCTACAAGCAGGCATGATCTACCCCATCTCTGACAGCGAGTGGGTGAGTCCTATCCACATAGTACCCAAGAAAGAAGGCTATACAGTGGTAGAAAATGAAGAAGGAAAATTGATGACCACAAGACCTGTTACTGGATGGAGAATGGTCAATGATTTCAGGAAATTAAACAAGGCAACTAGGAAAGATCATTTTCCTTTGCCATTTATGGACCAGATGTTGGAGAGGTTAGCAGGGCAAGAATTCTATTGTTGCCTTGATGGATACTCTGGATTTCTTCAGATTCCCATCCATCCAGCAGATCAAGAAAAAACTACATTCACATGTCCATATGGAACATTTGCATATAAAAGATTGCCATTTGGTCTGTGTAATGCCCCAGGAACCTTCCAGAGGTGCATGACTTCAATATTCTCTGACTACATTGAGAAAATTATGGAAGTTTTCATGGATGATTTCACTGTTTATGGAAAAGATTTTGTCACCTGCTTGAAGAACCTGGCAGCAGTCCTGCATAGATGCTCAAAGCAGAACTTGATATTGAACTGGAAGAAATGCCACTTCTTAGTCACTGAAGGTATTGTGCTTGGACACCTGATATCCTCTAGAGGCATTGAAGTGGATAAATCAAAAGTTGATGTGATTGCTAAATTACCACCCCCTGAAAATGTAAAAGGAATACAGAGTTTCCTTGGATATGCTGGATTTTACAGGAGATTCATTAAGGATTTCTCTAGCATTGCAAAGCCTCTAACCAAACTCAGTCAAGATGTCAAATTCCACTTTGATGAAGCTTGTCTGAAGGCCTTTAACCAGTTGAAGCAAGCTCTTATTTCTGCTCCAATTGTGCAGCCCCCAGATTGGACCCTACCCTTTGAGTTGATGTGTGATGCAAGTGACTTTGCAGTTGGAGCAGTTCTGGGCCAGAAAAAGGGGAAAGCTCAGCATGTGATTCACTATGCCAGCAAAACTCTAGATGATTCTCAGATCAACTACTCCACTACTGAAAAAGAATTGTTTGCAGTGGTATTCGCATTTGACAAGTTCAGACCTTATCTAGTTGGGCACAAATGTACTGTCTTCACTGATCACGCAGCAATAAGATATCTTGTCAGCAAGAAGGAGGCCAAGCCAAGGATAATCAGATGGATTCTCCTGCTTCAAGAGTTCGATATTGAGATCAAGGATAAGAAAGGCTCTGAGAATGTGGTAGCTGATCATTTGTCAAGAATAAGTTGTCCTAGAACCAGAGAAATAAAAGACAGCATCCCTGGAGAGCAACTGATGGGACTAAATGCTTCGCGAGATGTGCTTCTCGAGGAAATGCTTCAAGAGGGATGCCTCGCGAGGGTTGATGTCTCGAGAGAAGCCAAGACTCCATGGTATGCTGACATTGTGAACTACCTAGAGTGTAAAATTATGCCAGGTTATTTGTCCTACCAGCAGAAAAAGAAATTCATGCATGAAGCCAAAAGCTATTACTGGGATGAACCATTCCTCTACAAGCATTGTGCAGATGGTATAGTGAGGAGATGTGTACCCTCTGAAGAAACTCATGATGTGATGTTCCAATGTCATTCTGGCATGTATGGAGGCCATGCTGGGGTAATGAAAACTCAAGCAAAGATCCTTCAAGCTGGATTTTATTGGCCTAGCCTGTTCAAAGATGTTCATGATTTTGTCAAGCAGTGTGATCCCTGCCAGAGAACTGGGAAAATCTCGAGAAGGAATGAAATGCCTCAGCAAGGCATTCTTGAAGTTGAACTGTTTGATGTATGGGGAGTTGATTTTGTTGGGCCTCTACCTTCCTCTCGAGGCTTCAAGTATATCCTTGTAGCAGTGGACTATGTGTCCAAATGGGTTGAAGCGGTACCAACTGTCAGTGCAGATTCCAAGTCAGTCTGCAAGCTGTTCAAAATTGTAATTTTCCCCAGATTTGGAGTTCCCAGAGTTGCGATCAGTGATGGAGGATCCCACTTCAACAATGAACAGCTAGAGAAGCTGTTGAGTAAATATGGTGTGAAGAATCACAGAGTTACTACACCCTACCACCCTCAAGCCAATGGACAAGTTGAGTTATCCAATAGAGAAAAGGTTGTGTCCAAGTCCAGAGCAGATTGGTCCCTGAAATTGCCTGATACCTTGTGGGCATACAGAACTAGATACAAGACACCTATTGGAATGTCACCCTTCAGGCTTGTATATGGTAAAGCATGCCATTTGCCTGTCGAGTTAGAGCATAGAGCTCAATGGGCTATCAGGAAACTAAACCTCGACATGAAGAAAACTGGAAGTGCAAGGAAACTGCAGATGTGTGAGCTTGAAGAGCTGAGGCATGATACATATGAGAGTTCCAAGATTTACAAGGAGAAGACCAAGAAATGGCATGACAAACACATCCTCAGGAAGGAGTTCAGCATTGGACAGCAAGTATTGGTGTACGACTCCAAGTTGCATTTGTTTGCTGGAAAATTCAAGTCAAGATGGTTTGGTCCTTGCGTAATGAAGGACTTGGGAAATTGTGCTTTCGAAGTCCAGACCCCATCAACAGGTACCTTCAAGGTAAATGGTCAGAGACTGAAGCATTACCTAGCAGGAGAAAATATTGACATTGAAGATCCTGAAGAAAGCGAGAATGACGAGTCAGAGGATGTTCCCAATGCATCCTCTGAAGCTGTGAAGTAGTGAGAAGAAGCTACGGTCAGGCTCGTTACCTTAAACAAGCGCTCATCGGGAGGCAGCCTGGTATCCTTTTTATATATTATTTCCCTTCAAGAGTTATTTTTGTTTTGTGTGTTCCTTTTCCTTTTTGTTTGTTGTTTTGTTTTTCAGATTGTTGAATAAAAGAGAGCGAAGTGGGTTGGCAGAGATCCCTGCAAGCAAGGAGTAGAAAGTCGCTTCGCGAGGAAAAAGGCCTCTCGAGGGCTTTATGCTTCAAGAGGAATGCTTCTCGAGGATTCGACCCTTAAACCAGGTGAACACATTCCAATTCACAAATCCTGTTACACCATAAATATCATTGCTATGCCATGATTACTAATTTTCTATCTATTCTTGGCTATATTTTCGAAGTTGCTTGTCGAGTAAAAGTTTCTTGGAGTGCTTAATTTTGCCTAAACAATCTTTCATGCTATTGAGAATCTTGCAGTGTTTTTGTCTATAAGGCTTGCAAACTCTTGTGTTAGAGTCATGTATCAAAACAGAGTTTATATATGTCTCTGCTCAGATCTGTTGGAATACCTTCATAATGCAAGTGGCTCTGAAATTGAATAAGTTGATCCTCGAAGAGCCATGTTTTAACTGCATTTCTGCATTAGCTACCAGTATCTCGGGATGGTGGTATGTGAAGCACTAACAGTGAAACTAACTTGAAGCAAGTAATTTGAAAGCAAATTTTTGCATTAGCAGTTATGATCTCGGGATTGTAACCTGTGAAGCACTAACCTGAAGTTCCTGATAGTAATTCGAAAGCAAATTTTTGCATTAGCAGTTATGATCTCGGGATTGTAACCTGTGAAGCACTAACTGAAAGAATCTGACAAGTAACAAGGATCCTAACCCATCTTTAATTTTTGCATTAGCCTACTATGTTCTCGGGAACGGTAGTAGGTGAAGCACTGACTTTGCATTTACTTAACACTCATGGCTATTTCATGGATCACTTCATTTGATTTCCCTGCCAAATGTCTTATCTAGGTAATCGAAAAGTATCTGAACTGAGACATATAAAAGTTGTTAATTGAAACTTGACTCTGAACTAGAGATTGCAACCAGGTATGCAGAAACTGCTTTGAATCCAATATGTATGAACTGCTGTGTATGCAGAAGTTGAGCACTGTTTTCATCATATCTGCTTTACTTGGGGACAAGCAAAGGTTTGGGTCTGGGGGTTTGATCACTCTGAATTATGCACATCTTTTCGACGTCCAAAACCCCAAATCTTGCTCATATTTGGGAAGTTCAGTCAAGATTTTAAATACTTTTTACATCAGTTATCCACTTTTTGCAGATCAGTGCGCCAAGGCACATATCTCTTCATCTCCAACGCTTGTAGAGAGAAAAGCTTCAGGAGGATCCCTCTCGAGGCAATTCGCCTCTCGAGGCATGTTCCTGACGCTACTTCAAGAGGGCAGATACTTCGCGCCAAAAGACAACGGATGCCTCGCGAGATGTGCTTCGCGAGGGTTTCGCTTGGCGAGGATGAATGCCTCGCGAGGGTGCCACCTCTCGAAGCCAGAACCTCTCGAAGCCAGAAGAGAAGTATGCGAGCGTATCTCCCTTGCGCTGCGCACGCGTTTGAATCAGCAAGGAGGGAATCGATCAACTTGGAGGAGAAGAAACCAGAAGAGTCAAAAAGGTGATAAAGTAGGGAGCAGACCATGTGCGTCCGGGCAAAAAGCTGAAAAGCGACGGCGGAAGTTCCCGCCTCGCCACCAACCACGCCATCGACCGTGGCCCTCGCCACTTCCGCAGCGCCTATAAAGCGGCTTCCTTGTCCAAGAAGAAGAGAGCTCCGCATCCAGGAGAACCACTCCACCGCATCCACCAGATCCAAGATCCAACCAACCACTCCACCCAGATCAAGAACCGAAGAACTAGGAAGAACTTTGGAGAAGCATGGCGAAGACGATCCGCGCGGAACGAGAGGAAAGAAGAAGCCCTTATTCCGTATCTTTCCCTGTCTACTTCCTTGCTTCTACTTCGTTTGTATCTTCCTTAGCCTCCCGCCTCTGCTTCCTCTGCTGCCGCCGCGACAAACTGATTCGATCCTCTCCAACCCCTTCGGTGAAAACTCTCTGTAACTCTCTGAATCGCTCTGTTTGTGTGAACTTAGTAATCGTGCTGTGACTTTGTTGCTTGTGAACTCTTCCTTAGCCCCCCTTTGCTGCTGTTCATGTTATGTGTTTGTTGATTCTTCCTTAGCCTCCACCTTGCTGAAGTTTTGAGTTTTTGTTATGTTTGACGATCCACTCTTCCTTAGCCTCCCCTTTGTTGTCCGCGAGATCTTCCTTAGCCTCCTCTTTGTTGTCACCGTTTTTATTTTCTGTTGCTTGATCCGCAAGAACTAGCCTAGATCCGTAAAGCACCAACCCACCTTTTGTTGTGCCAAGCTTCTGGATAGGAAAAGCAGCAATAAGATTTTGATCCCTGTGGAGAGAACGACAAAAACCCCCCTAAACCACAACCGATCAACAATCTCATGATCTAGGACACAAAGATCATCTTTGATCCGACTATCTCGACCTTTTCCCTTCTTTCTTGGAATCTCGGGGCGCGATTCCTTCGAGGGGTGGCGAGTTGTAACATCCCAAAAGTAATCCCCTTTTAATTTCTTGCTTGTTAATTTATTTTGTGCATCATCATGACATCATCTTTGTGGTTGCATTTGTGGTTTTTGCAAAATAAAAGAAAACAAACCAAAACAAATTGTTACTTTATGTGTTATCACATGCAACACCTTTTTCTAAATTGCAAACCAAACAATAAAACCAAAATTATTTTGGACAAACAAATTAAAATGTTATTTGAATTTGCAATTTAACAAAATAATTTTTTGAGGAAAGCAAAACCCTAGTTTTATTTTTTGGTTTTTCTCTTTCTTTTCTCCTCTTCTAAATTCTGGAAAAAGGAAATAGCAAAAATTAGAAAAAACAGGAGCCAGGCCGAAGCCCAGCTCCCTCTCTCTTTCCCTCTCCTCTTTTCCCTCACGGACCAGCCCACTTTGCCGTCCCAACACTCCGGCCTTTCACCTTTTTCTTCCTCCTCTGCACCCCCTCACGTGTACGTCGCCAGCGCCGAAGCGCCCCACGCCACTTCCGTCGCTCCGCGCCGAAGCTCGCCACCACCACGGCACCTTTCCCCTGCCTACAAAAGCACCCCAGAGGAGCCTCCCAGCTAACCCAAACCCTAGCACGCCTCCTTTCCCTTCCTCTCCGCCGCCATCTCTCCTCCCCTCCCTCTCTGCTCCTCTTCTTCCACCACCATGGGGTAGCAGCGGAGGAGATCGGCCACACGTCGACGACCACGCGCAGGAGCAAGATCCCGACGGTAGACCCAAGGCTGGCGTCGACTACACCAGGGTCTTCATCGACTACTTCCCCGGTGTTTCTTCCTCGGGCCGTCGTCTACCTCCCGAACCTGTCACCGCCGTCGTCCTTCTTCCTCTTCGTCGCCGATCTGCTCGCTGGGTGAGCATGCCACCCTCGGGCAAGCCTTCTTTTCCTCTCCCCTTGCTCTGGATTGTCGCCTTCGTGCGGCACCACCGAGACGACGCCATGGGCGAGCTCGAGCTCGAGCCCACGCCCCCTTTGCATCCGGACCTGCACGCATGCCACCTGCACGGCGTCCTCGCACGCACCTGCATGCACACGCACGCACCGCCCGCTTTTGGTCGTCGCCGGCAGCCGTATGTCGCCGTCACCCAGGCTACTAGAATATGCCATTTTACCCACTTAGAAAAAGGGTTCACTTTTTAGGTAGATAAGTAGGTGTAAATCCCTATTTGAATTGAATTAAAAAAATCAAATAAATGGGAAACCATGACATAGTTTGTCGAAACGAGGCCATATTTCACACACTCATGGTATATTTCACACACTCATGGTAATGCATCAATATGGTATAGCCAAAGGTGTGAGATTTCAAGCATTGCATGAAAATGCATCAATATGCACCAAAATGAGCTACAAAAGAGCCCCAAGGTAGCCCAACAACCCCATTTCTAATCCTGTCATTTTTTCGACCTTCTCCAAATGATCTCAAACTCTAGGGTTAACATCTATTGCACTAATATAGTGTCCTTGACCAATATGGAGTCATTTCTCAAAACATAAACCACCTCTCTTCACACATGAGAGTTCATAGTTTGAGATGTGAGATTTCACACCATATTGAAGCATTTCTTGTTTGATATATATCTAGACCTTATTTATCAGTTGGAGCTGTTAGTACATGACAAACTAAGACCATGTGCACTGGATTTTCATTTTTTGAAGTTTTATGAATATTTTATGATTATTTCAAAATCGGTCAAACCCAAGTTTGACCAACATTTAAACAAGTTTTAAATACCAAAATGAAAAACTAAGCCTGGGTCATTCTTAGTGACACCAAAATGAAGCTTTGGTGATTTTTTCAATTTTTTTAAATTTTCAAAACATAAACCACCTCTCTTCACACATGAGAGTTCATAGTTTGAGATGTGAGATTTCACACCATATTGAAGCATTTCTTGTTTGATATATATCTAGACCTTATTTATCAGTTGGAGCTGTTAGTACATGACAAACTAAGACCATGTGCATTGGATTTTCATTTTTTTGAAGTTTTATGAATATTTTATGATTATTCAAAATCGGTCAAACCCAAGTTTGACCAACATTTAAACAAGTTTTAAATACCAAAATGAAAAACTAAGCCTGGGTCATTCTTAGTGACACCAAAATGAAGCTTTGGTGTTTTTTTCAATTTTTTTAAATTTTCAAAACATAAACCACCTCTCTTCACACATGAGAGTTCATAGTTTGAGATGTGAGATTTCACACCATATTGAAGCATTTCTTGTTTGATATATATCTAGACCTTATTTATCAGTTGAGCTGTTAGTACATGACAAACTAAGACCATGTGCACTGGATTTTCATTTTTTTGAAGGTTTATGAATATTTTATGATTATTTCAAAATCGGTCAAACCCAAGTTTGACCAACATTTAAACAAGTTTTAAGTACCAAAATGAAAAACTAAGCCTGGGTCATTCTTAGTCACACCAAAATGAAGCTTTGGTGATTTTTTCAATTTCAAAACATCAAACCCTCTCTCACTTCCTTGAACTCTCTGCAACTTCGTTCGTGATAAGTCATTTGTGTGAAGGATTTCTCATGAAAATACTCATATACCAAGTTTATATTTTTTTTTGATAACTATGTCCTGTAAGTAGACCATGTGCGCTGGTTTTATGTTATTTTGATTTTTTTTGAATTATTTGTGCTCATTTGAATGTTTGGTCAAACTTTGCACAAAACCGTTGACCGACTCAAAATCAAAGTTTATATTTTTTTTTGATAACTATGTCCTGTAAGTAGACCATGTGCGCTGGTTTTATATTTATTTGATTTTTTTTGAATTACTTATGCTCAACCCTAGCTCATTACATCGATATCGTGAACGTGTGAATGTTGGAATTGAAATATGGATATAACAAGTTTTATATTTTTTATAGCAACTTAGTTGCATAAGTAGACCATGTGCGCTGGTTGTATGTTGTTTTGATTTTTTTTGAATTAGTTGTGCTCAACCCTAGCTCATTCCATCGATAGCTTGAATTGTGTAAATGTTTTTCATTTAACTGTGGATATAACAAGTTTTAAATTTTTTTTAGCAACGTAGCTGCATAAATAAACAGTGAGCGAAAGTTTCATATTTATTTGATTTTTTCTAAATTATTTATGCTCAACCCTAGCTCACTGAAAACCCTAAACCCCGGAAACCCTAAACCCCGTCCGAAACCCCCGGAAGCACTAAACCCCGTCCGAAACCCCCCTGCTTCAACCTACAGGATTTTTTTCACATTTTTATCTAAAACTTGAAAAATTCGGATTTTTTAGACCTAGATCTACATATTAGATCCCGAAATTTGTCATTTTTACATAGACCAAACTACACAATATTTCACACTCAAGTTTTGCACATAAGAATAAATATTCACTGTTGACATATAGGAATTTTTTCACATTTTTATCTAAAACTTGAAAAATTCAAATTTTTTAGATCTAGATTTAGATATTAGATACCGAAATTTGTCATTTTTACATAGACCAAACTAAACAATATTACACACCGAAATTTTGCACATAAGAATAAATGTTCATTGTTGACATCCAGGATTTTTTTCACATTTTTATCTAAAACTTGAAAAATTCGAATTTTTTAGATCTAGATCTTAGATCCCGAAATTTGTCACAATGTTTTACGATTGTTTCATTTTACACAGGCCAAACGACACAAGAATTTGGAAAATCGCTTTGGCAAAGTTGTTTACTATATCATTGGCAACATCTGAGATTTTTTCACATTTAAATTCGAAAGTTGAATTTTTTCGAATTCTGAACTGTTCTAGATCTAAATGTCAGATCTAGAAATTTGTCTTTTTTACACAGGCCAAACAACACAAGAATTTCGAAAATCGCTTTGGCAAAGTTGTTTCTTATATCATTGGCAACATCGGAGATTTTTTTCACATTTAAATTCGAAAGTTGACTTTTTTCGAATTCTGCACTGTTCTATATCTAGATGTTAGATCTTGAAATTTGTTTTTTTACAGATGCCAAACGAAATAAGAATTTGGAAAATCGCTTTGGCAAAGTTGTTTCCTATATCATTGGCAACATCGGAGATTTTTTTTACATTTAAATTCGAAAGTTGACTTTTTTTCAATTTTGCACGGTTCAAATCTAGATGTCAGATCTAGAAATTTGTTTTTTTTACACAGGCCAAACGACACAAGAATTTGGAAAATAGCTTTGGCAAATTTGTTTCCTATATCATTGCCAACATCGGAGATTTTTTTCACATTTAAATTCGAAAGTTGACTTTTTTCGAATTCTGCACTGTTCTAGATCTAGATCTCCGATCTAGATGTCAGATCTAGAAATTTGTCTTTTTTACACAGGCCAAACGAAATAAGAATTTGGAAAATCGCTTTGGCAAAGTTGTTTCCTATATCATTAGCAACACCTAGAATTTTTTTCACATTTTCGAATTTTTCAAACTTGAAATTCGAATTTAAACCTGTAAGTTCAGGGCCCACTGTCAGTAACGCCAACAGACGGAATCGACTTCAAACTTGCCGTCGGGGGCAAAGTAGAGCAGACGCGGCCAAACTAGGGGCAAAACTGTGGTCGATTCGCAACTAGGGGCAAAACTGAGGTCGTGGGCACAACCGAGGGCAATCCATTAAATAGCCCTTAAATAAATAATTCTTTTGCTAAAGATTAAAACTTATAAAATCCATAACTTTTGAACCACACCTTCAAAAAAAATGAATTTTATATCAAATTAAAGCTAAAAGTGCAATCTGTTTGAATCTAAAATTTGCATGCATGAATTAAATAAATTAACTGTCGGGTTCTTTGGAAATTCAATTAATTGAATTAATAAAATGCCCTAATTGCCTTAATTGTTTATTAAATTGCTAAACCCTAATTTTAACTTGCCTAATAAAATGTTTAGCACTTTAATTTGCTGCATATTTAAAATGTCATGTCATGATGCTTGGTTGAATGCATTTGTATTGATTTTGTCCTTTTGTTATGTTTGGGGTTATCCGTAGACGACGACGTTGCTGAGTACCCCGACACCTCCGAGGATCTAGCCCAGTACCAGGCTACTGAGCAACAAGGCAAGCAGCCCCTCCCCAACTTTCTCATGTGATGCCTATTCCTGTCTTGCGTGCTTTAGGACTTCCATTCTGTTGTGTCTTACGATTCCTACTAGAATTGCATAGCCTGTTAGAAGTCCAGATATTCCTGATATGCCTGCCTACATCCTATGCTTGTTTTCCAGTTACTATCTACTAGCATGCTTAGGAGTTGATTGTGGTCTATCACATGTTTAGCTGGTATATCTTAATAATTGAAGACTTGCTATGTGGGAATCACTTTATTATATTAAAGATAAGGCACCGGCGGAAGGCCAGTTATGGTGATTTGTTCTGCTAGTGTCGCCTAGGAAAACCGTTCTTTTCCGCTTATCCAAGAATGAGCGCCCTACCCACACATGGGAAGACTTATGGAACCCCCCGCAACTTAGTACCGGATCTGATATATTGGTTAGGGAGCCACAAACTAGTTCGGGCGTTACCATTTGGAGCATATACACAAGAAAAGATGTTTTGAACTGCATATAGGTTTGCGGCATGTGGCGTTTACCGCATGTTGACGGAGGAGTGATCGTATGAGTGTTTCCTCCCAAAACCATCCTCGCAACATTTGGGCCCGCAAAGGAGTTTCGGCCGGGCTCCCCACGTGGATCAGTCTCAGATAGGTGGCTCTCTATCCAATGTAGTAGTGATGGGGAAGGTCGTGTTGAGATACCTAAATGCCTCTGTGGCATGTGGTTGATTGAACGTGTATGGTTACAATTGGGCACCCCTGCAGGGTTAAATCTTTTCGAAAGCCGAGTCCGCGGTTATGGACGACTTGGCTAATGTGCTGGCTAAAAAGATCGTAGACATCACCGTATATCTTAAATAGCTAAATTGACTAGTAAATAGCTATAATCGAATAATAAACCTGCTAAAATTTGATCAACGTGTGAGTGTCCGGACTTCTTCCTCGTGGGTATATGATACGATGGAGTTGTCTCAGGACGAGTATTGTTTGGTGAGTAGTATAGCCCAGTAGCGCAAGCGCTCTCTTTCCTCTTTCTAATTAGACGCAAATTGTAGCGTGTCTTCTATATTTGTTAGGTGCTGCTGCTGCAAGTCCATAAACAGCCCCTTTTCAACCCAAATGCATGTGCATCATACCTTCTTTTCCTCTTGTGTGTTAGACTTGCTGAGTACCCCCGTACTCATACCATCGGGTGTCCGGTGCCCGTGTTTTCACCGATGCAGGAGCGATAGCAGAGTTCGACGATCCAGATGGAGGCTACTACGTAGAGTTCGACGCTGACTACGACGAGTAGATCGAGATCCTAGGCGGCAGCCTGAGACCACCGTGGGCGGGTCGCCTCTATTATTTTCCGGCCTTTGGCCTTTGATGTAGTCTGTACCCAGACGAGTGATTGCTTCCGCTGTATTCGGGACGTATGATCCCATGTGATGTAATAAAAGTATTCCGAACTATGTTTATTTATCTTTTTGTGTCGTACTTGTGTATGTGATGTAATCCAATTGTGGTTCTACTTGGCGAAATGTTTATTTCCGCTAAGTGGGGCTTACACACACACATCACAATCTTCTCATTCATCACATACAACCACACACATCACAACCTTCCCATCCATCACATAAACTCACCGTCAAGAGGGCGAGAGAGCGCCCGGAGGAGAAAGATCGAACACGAGAAGTGAGAGATGTTTCCTCACATATATATGAAGCAAATAAGTAAATTTAGGTGGCAAAAATATGTGAAAAGAGAGAAGAAAATGAGGTGGGGAGGAGGAAGGGGCGACCAGATCTGAAAATGATTGGGGAAGAAGAAAAGAAGAGGAGAAAAGGAGGTGGGTGGTGCCAAAAAGATAAAGTGGCAGCCAGGCTTAGCCGTGGCACACTGAACTGGGCTGCTCCACCAGTACAGGTTAGCCGTGGCACACTGAACTGGGCTGCTCCACCAGTACAGGTTAGCCGTGGCGCACGGGCACGCCCTGCGCCATGACTAAGTTGGGATAAAGGGGCCACCAAAAAATATAAACATGTGCGCCACGGCTAAGTGGCCACCGAAAGTGGCACTGGGGCCCACACTTAGCCATGGTGCACCGGTCGGATGCTGCGCCACGTATATTTTGCTAGCCGTGGCGCACATCATTTAGGCGCGCCACGCGTACTTGTGCGCAGGCCGGCTGGCCAGGGTCCAGCTTAGCCGTGGCGCAGAGGCATAGAGCGTGCGCCACGTATACTTAGCCGTGGCGCAGACCGTGCTTCCTGCGTTACGGCTATTTGGCTTACTATAAACCTTTTCCTGCTAGTGAAGCGAACTAGTAGTATTTTTCCACCGAAGAGTAAAATGGATAGACAAGAAAAAAAACGTCCGGTAAAACAATTCCTATATTCAGATGGATATTTTTGCAAGTCAACAAAAGAAGCGTTTTTCGAAGATGTAATAGCAGCGCCGGCGGCAAGGAACGCCGGCGATCTGTCTCCTGTTGATGGCGGCGGCAAGGAACGTCGGCGATCTGTCTCCTGTCAATGGCGGCGGCAACGAAGTCCGGCAACTTTCTCCAGTCGACGGCGACGTCAACGTATGCCAGCGACGGCGGGGGCACGTGCAAGAACGAGGGGCTGTGTTACAAGCGATAGCAAAACAACGATGAAATTAAGCAAGATCAAACCAACGGGGGACACGAGATTTTAACGTGGAAAACCCTTCCAACAAGGAAGAGAAAAAACCACGGGCACCAGCCAGCAATACTTCACTATTTCGGGGTGAGGTTACAAACGCGCTGGGATTTACAATGTGTGGCTTATCTCCGGCGGCGGCTTACAAGACGTATTTATAGTGGTCCTGACCTAAACTAGGTCGGCAACAATCGGTGTCCTGGTCGGTTACAACTCGTACCGCTTCGCTTCGGCCCAAGCCTACCGGCGACGGGCCTCGCTTCGCTCCGTCGTTAGCCTTCTCACTTATAGAAACGGATTTGGATCACCATAAAATAACACTCCACCTTGAGCCAAATTCCATCTTGTAGCATCAACAATCCTTCACCCTGAAACATCAAAGAAAACACTTTCGGCGCCAACTAGTCCATTGGGCTAAACAGTTATACCAACTAAGCTCGAGCAAAGCTCAAACTTAGCAATAGGAACTGGCTTTGTCATCATATCAGCAGGATTATCATAAGTACTGATCTTGCATACCTTCAGCTTACCTTGTGCAACAACATCACGCACATAATGGTATTTGACATCAATGTGCTTTGTTCTCTCATGGAACATCTGATCCTTAGTAAGGTAAATGGCAGTTTGACTGTCACAGAGCAGGTTAATACAAGTATCATCTCCACAAAGCTCAGCAACAGACCTTTCAACCAAACAGATTCTTTGCATGCTTCAGCAATAGCCANGATCTGGGAGTCATTGGTTGAGCATATGCATTGTTCTTCCTCTCATATTCCTCCCTAGCGTTTGTTGTTTTGGTGGAATTTGAGAGAGAAGGATTTGAGTATTTCTTGTGTTCTTCTTTGCATTTGTTGCATAGTTTTGAGCTCTCCATATTGATTCATTCGGGTGAGATCTCGTGAGCTTTCTTACTCTTGGTAGGTGTTCCTCCTGGACGGTTTGGTGGTTGTGACCATGGTGACCACTTTGTGGAAGATTGTGAAGTGGTTGTGTGATGACCCACAAGTATAGGGGATCGCAACAGTCTTCGAGGGAAGTAAAACCCAAATTTATTGATTCGACACAAGGGGAGCCAAAGAATATTTATAAGCCCTAGCAGCTGATTTGTCAAATTAGCTACACCTAGAAAGTAACTCACTTGGTGTAATTTATCAGTAGCAATAGTAATATGACAGCAGCAGTAATAGAGTAACAGCATTAATAATGTAAAGACAACAATAATAGAATTTGTAGTGACAGCAGGATTAAAACACCGTAGGCATGGGGATGTAAATACGAGAGCTGCATGGATGAGACAGTTCATGAAATAATTAACAAGGCAGTATGCAGATAAACAAACAAACAAACAGTATCGAGGTGCTAATAAACATAGGCATGTATTCCGTAGGTAGTCGTGCGTGCTCGCAATGAGAAACTTGCACGACATCTTTTGTCCAACCATCCCGTGTTACCGGGGCCTTTATGACGAACCGAAAGGTAATTAAGGTACTCCTTTTACAAAGTACCGGAGCAAAGCATTAACATTCAATGAATACATGTGATCCTCAAGTAAAAAGCATCCCCTCCGGTTGTCCCAAAAGCGGTCACTTTAGGGCCTCGGGTTCCGGGAAATAACAGGTGCAAACAACTTGTAGATATGATCCAAAACAACATTTTGTCATAATATGTTCAGATCTGAAAACATGGCACTCGGGCCCTAAGTGTCAAGCATTAAGCACACCAAGTTGCAACAATGATAAAAAGCACTCTCACAAATACTAGGCATCATGCCCTAACAATCTGACATCTTATTACATGAACAATCTCATCCAATCCCTAACATCCCCTCAGCCTACAATGGGGAATTACTCACACATGGATGGGGGAAACATGGATGGTCGATGGAGAGGCGATGGTGATGGCGATGGTGACGATCTCCCCTTCAATCCCCGTCCCGACAGGGTGCCGGAACAGGAACTTCTGGTCCCCGAATTAGGTTTCGAGGTGGCGGTAGTGCTCTGTATCTTTTCTGGAAAAACGATCGGGGGGTGACGTTTTTAGGTCAAACAAAGTAAATAGGCGAAAGGGGTGCCGCCAGCCGAGCCACCACCTGGCCAGGTGGGCCCCAGGCGCTGCCAGCCCTGGGCCGCAGCTAGGTGGCGTCTGGGGGCTGTGGCTGGCCCCCGCAGTCCCCCTTCTGGCTCCGTGGGTCTTCTGCAAAAAATAATTTCTGAAATTTTTCCAAAATTTTCCGAGAACTTTGATTTCTGCACAAAAATAAGACACCAATACAGTTCTGCTGAAAACAGCGTTAGTCAGTGTTAGTTTCATTCAAATCATGCAAATTAGAGGAGAAACAGCAACAAAAGTGTTTAGAAAAGTAGATAAGTTTTGGACGTATCAAGCTCCCCCAAGCTTAGCATATTGCTTGTCCTCAAGCAATTCAGTTGGCAAACTAAACGCGATAAAAGAAACTTTTATAAACACATTTGCTTCTCATGAAGTAAACATACTTCTGCTTATAATCAAGACCTTAACAAGTGCATGATAAAAGTCATAATGGAAATGCAACTTAGCAACCATATAAACATATGAAAAGATTCCAACATACTAAGAATTAATAATAAGGCATACGGCTATCAACAAGATTGCAATACTCAAAATAAAGCATGGTACGTTGGTATCCTGCTAGCCCTTTCTGGTACCCGCAAAACATAAATGCAGAGCACCTCTGAAATTCAAGTGGAGAATAGAACAAGGATATCAAAGATATAAACATCACAACTATAACTCAGTTAATAGTATTTTGCAACAAAGCACATTATACTAAGAATGACAACTATGCTCTCAAAGAAGTGCTCAAGGAAGGATATGGTGACTCAACATGAAAGTAAAAGACAGGCCCTTCACAGAGGGAATCAGGGATTAGTCATGTGCTAGAGCTTTTTATTTTTTTTATGGAATAGAAGTGAAACAATTTTGAGATATGCATGCTTTCGTCAACGACTTCACAGTACAGAAACTAGCTAGTCCCCCACTTCAAGCAAGGCTTTTAGACTTTTGAGAGCGGTTGGTTTTAGAGGAACGAGTACATTCCTCTTTCTCCTTTGTTTTACCACTAAACAATGTTTTAACTGATTTCTCAGGCTTCATTGTGCGGAGGAAAATGGTGAGTTATATTTATATTTTGCTTAAGCCGCTCTCGGGTTAATTCAAGTGAGGACGTAAACCATCAACACCGGGTGAAAGGGGGAATAACCTTACTTGTCACAGGTTATATCTAGCTTACTACTATTTCCTCATGAGCTAAAAACAGAGGCACAAAAAAGGACATTTTGAATATTTTAAAGGTAGCACATGTCAAATTTACTTGGAATGGCAAAGAATACCACATATAGGAATTTATGGTGGACACTTTGGAAAGACTGGTTTTAAGGATTTTTGGTGCATGAGCAGCATTCCCGCTCAGTACAAGTGAAGGCTAGCAAAAGACTGGGAAGCGACAACTAGGAGAGCAATACTTGTCATAATCATGCTTTGCAACAAAACAATATTAAACAAGGCATAAAAGTGATATCAATACTTTGGGGCAAAAAGTTCAACGAGGCATGAGACTTTCTTTTAGCCAATCATGTGTAAACATGTGCCAAGTCAATCCAACATGAATTATTCAGAGGAGGATACCACAATACCATACTAAATTATGAATGAAGCAATACATGTTAATTTCTGCATGGCAAATTATTCACTCCTAGATGAATGAAACTAATCATAGGAAAATATGAACTACCAAGTATACATTACCAATACAACTAATTATCAGGACGAGCCAAAGCATGATCATCCAGACAAGTATATGTACAAAAGAGAAAACAAATAGAGTTCATACCAGCTAATTTACCATGTCCACTTCACCAAATATCGTCATTATTGCTCTTTCACTTGCATGGCCGAATGATGTGAAAATAAAGATCGAGACCAAACGACACTGTGAGGACTGGTCGAACCCTGCATCAACTATACAAAACGGAAGAGAAAGGGGAAAATATTTTTGGCTTCTCTAATTTTAAGAACAAAGGGAAGCAAACAAATAACTAAAGGAAATCTTTTTGGATTTTCAATTTAGCAAGAAAAGAACAAAAAGAAGAAACCGAAAAAGGAAAAAGAAAAGAAAGAAAACAAAGGCAAACCGAAAACTAAAAGGAGAAGAAAAGAGGAAATGTTTTTGGGTTTTTGAACTTCAAAAGACAAAAACTACTGCAAGAAACTAAATCAAGAAGATACAATATGGATATACAAAGCAGGAACGTATAAACCGACTAAGATATATAAATGAGTGAAATGTCGGTAAGAATACGTACTCCCCCAAGCTTAGGCTTTTGGCCTAAGTTGGGACTCAGTAGTGGCCGCCCCATGGGTTCCACCCTGGTGCATCGTAGGTGGGTAGGTCGGCTCCGGTGGCTGCGACGAGGAAGTCCCTGCGTCCTGGTAGCAGTGCGAGGAGCCTTCCCTAAAATAATTTGGGGTGTATTCCCCTCCAGTTGGTGCAAGCTCATGCTTAGTTGTGTGCTCCTCGTGCCCCTCTTGGGACTCCAAATAGGCATCCAGCTCGTTTTCCTCAAATGCCCATCCTCTCCTGGCATCATGGTTAAACAAAAGAGGTGCTGGAAGACGAACTAGTCGCTCAGAGTTAGAAGCAAACAACAATTCATAAAACATGTTATCGATGGTGGAGGAATGGGTGACAAAATGATGAAGCTTCATGGAATGAAGATCAAGTCTAGAATCTGAGAATTTAATATCAGTTGGATCAACGCTTAAACCGGAATAAGAAAGCAAACGAGAGGCAATGATGCCTCCATAGAACGGCCCTTTCACACTATTAGTGGAAAGACGCTGAGCAATCAAAGCACCAATATTATAGGTTCTATTACCAGTGAGTGCGGCATCAAGAATGACCAAGTCAGGAGTTGAAATTTTGCTTCCATTTCCTCTTGTTAAAATACCTCTAGAGATATAGTGAGCAAGATACCTGACGGCTGGAAATTGAATATTCCGAATCCTACCCTTGTCGGCGATGCGGTTCTTTCCTTGGCAAAATTCTAGGAAGAGGGACTTGAACTCCCTAGAGTCCTCCTTAATCCTTCGGGTGGTTCCCCAACTTGGAACTTTAATCTCCCTGCAAAACTCAGAAAGTCGCATATCCACAGATTTGTGGTAAATGTTGAATGACACAGTGGGATTATCTCTTGAATTGTGGAATCTAAAACTTTGCACAAATGGCATAGTTAATTTTGCATATTGTGGAAGCTCATCAGCTGCAAAATGTTCCAATCCTGCATTGGAGATTAGTTCATTGAAATCCTCTAGAATACCTGCAGCTCTCAGAAAATCTTTGCAAGGGAAAATGGAAGGATACACAGGTTCTTCACGCTCAACCTCCATAACCTGAGGTTCAACTAAACTCGTTGGCACGAATGGAGGGTTTCCATAGTCATACCAATCCATCTTCTTATTCTGAAATTTTTAAACAAACCTCATAAAACTTGATTTTAGAAAGAAAAATTCATGGGTAACACTATAGGAACTAAAAGAGAGCTAAACCATGCATCACAACTAATTATCCAGCTCATACACAAGCATGCAAGCTCACTAAACAAGTTACCTACAGCAGAAAAATACTCAAGATATACTTAACCATTCAAAATTTTGATTGGATAAGCGGAGGAGTCACATACCAGAGAGCAAATGATCCAAATCTCAGCAGAAAAGATGGGCTGAGCAAGTAGATCGAAAATCTCGAGCAAGAACAGCAAGAACACGGGTTTGGGCAATGGTGGAGTGAAAAGTCGAGAGAGAGAAAGAATGGGGAGGAAGCTCACCATGTGGGGGGCCTCGTGGGCCCCAGGTGCCACCCAGGCGCGGCCAGGGCTTGGCCGCGGCCAGGGGTCACCTGCCCACATGGTGGGTCCCCTTTGGCAGCCCTTGGTACTGCAAGGCCCCATTTAATGCATAAAAATTTCAGAAATTTTTGGCAACTTTGATTTCTGGACATTTTCAGGGTTATAAAATGAGTTGAAATCTCAAAAATGAATTTTTAAAAGATGAAAAACCAACCAAAAACTAAAATCACAGAAGTGCTGACACAATCATCAAAACAAAAGTAACATGGAAATCATTGTTTCATGTATACAAAGTAAATTTGAGAACAAGGTTGATCAAGTCTTGCTTCAAGCTTATCTTATATAACACAAAATTTTTGAGTTCCACCAAACAATTATGTTACCTCAAACTTGATGGCTATTGTCCCAACCATAAGAAATTGCTATTCCTTGTGATGATCATATATAGGACAATCAACTTCTCCTATCTTGATAGTTTTAATATTTGCAATGCAATTCAGAGTCAGACCATAGACCTTGTCAACCTTCTTTGGAAAATAAACTGTGTGCTCTTTTTCATTGACATTGAAAGTAACCCTCCCTTTGTTGCAATCAATAACATCCCCTGCAGTATTTAAGAAAGGTCTCCCAAGAATAATAGACATATTATCATCCTCAGGCATGTCAAGCACCACAAAATCAGTTAAGATAAGACAATTATTAGTCACTTGAACAGGGACATCCTCACAAATGCCAATAGGGACAGCAGTTGATTTATCAGCCATTTGCAAAGAAATATCAGTGGGTATCAATTTTTCCAAGTAAAGCCTTTTATAAAGAGAGAAAGGCATAACACTTACCCCTGCACCAAGGTCACATAACGCAGTTCTAACATAATTATTCTTAATTGAGCAAGGAATAGTTGGAATACCTGGGTCTCCAAGCTTCTTTGGAATTTTGCCATTAAAAGAATAATTAGTGAGCATAGTGGAAATTTCCTCAGTAGGAATTTTCCTTTTGTTAGAAACAATATTCTTCATGTATTTAAAGTAAGGAGGCAGTTTAATAGCATCAGTCAAAGAGATTTGCAAAAGGAGAGGTTTCATCCACTCACAGAATTTATTATAATGCTCTCCTTCCTTTGATTTATAATTCTTGTTAGGGAAAGGCATAGGCTTTTGCACCCATAGTTCCCTTTCGCTACCATGCTTCCTAGCAACAAGTTCTTCCTTATTATACTTCCTATTTTTAGGAGGTCTTTCAGGTTCTACATCACTTCCTTCTTTATTGGGCTCATTGTCTTTATCAATATCATTAACAGGTTCATTATCATCTTCAGTTTCAGCGTCAGAGATGGAAATATTATTAGGATTTTCTAAAACAGGTTCTTTAGCTATTTCCAACTCACTAGTCTCTCCTACTTCTTTATGCTTCTTCTTTTTCTTTTTCTTTTTAGGAGGACTAGCAATGTTATTCTCAGCTAATTGAGACTCTTGTTCAATTCTTTTAGGATGTCCCTCAGGATATAAAGGATCCTGAGTAGAAGCACCACCTCTAGTTGCAATACCAAAAGCATGTTTATCATCCTTTTTAAAAGTTTCAGCAAGCAAATCTTTTTGCACTTTAGCGATTTGTTCAAGTTGAGTTTGAACCATGGTAAAATGCTTGGTAAGTCCTTTAACATCATTAGCAGTTCTTTCTAGAACGTCATGCAAATTTTTAACGATATAATTTTTTCTTGCAGTTGATTTTGAACTTGTGTATTGAAATGAGTTTGCTTAATAATAAAATTATCAAATTCATCCAAACATTGATCAGGAGGCTTCCTATGAGGAACATCACTAGCATTAAAATCAAGAAGAGAGTGTACCTCTACCATAGGGGAATGAGTGATAGGCTCACATAACGCTTCAATAGGTGGTAGATTTTTAACTTCTTCAGCTTTAATACCTTTCTCCTTAAGAGATTTCTTTGCTTCCTGCATAGTTTCAGAATTTAGCACATGTATGCCCCTCTTCTTTGATGTCTGAGCCGACACTGGTGGTGGTGTTGGTGGCGGCTCGGGTGTCGACCAATCATCATGATTCTGGCTTATTTTAACCAGTAATTCTTCAGCTTCATTCGGAGTCCTTTTCCTGAAAACACAACTAGCACAACTATCCAGATATGTTCTAGATTCATCTGTTAGTCCATTATAAAAGATATCCATGAGCTCATTTTTAGGTATCTTGTGTCCAGGCCGCGCCCTGAGTAAGGCACAAAACCTCCCCCAAGCTTCGGGTAGACACTCTTTCTCAATTTGTTTAAAATTGAAAATTCTTTGCAAAGCAGCGTGTTGCACATGAGCAGGATAATATTTTTCAAAGAAGATTTTTACTAATTCATCAAAGCTTTTGATGGATCCACTAGCTAAATTGTTAAACCAACTTTTAGCTTCATTTTTCAATGAAAAGGGAAAAAGCTTTGTTATGTAATAACCTTGTTTCTTCTTATCGTCAGAAAACAACCTACTCAAAGTAGTGAGTTTACTCATGTGTTCTATAGCATTATCATTTTCTTTTCCATCAAAAGGTTCATTTTCAACAATAGATATGAGTGACAAGTCAACAGAAAAATCATAATCCTTTTCAGTAATGCTAATAGGAGATGTGGCAAACTCAGGATCATGAGCAGTTTTATAATTCATAACATGTTTTTCAAGAAGTTTCTTCCGTATCTCAGGATCGGAAGTGTCAATTTCCATACTTGCTCTAATGAATTCATCATCAATTTCAACATAAGCATCATCAGGATAACTACTACCATAATTCCCCTTCTAAGGAGAGACATCAGGTGTAATGACATTTTCATTAGGAATTTCACCAGTTTCAATTTCTTTAGATTTAGCAACCATAGAATCCAAAAAAGGACCTAGAGAGCCAGACTCATCTAATATAGTAGAGGCATCATCAAATTCATCAGACACAGTATCAGAACTAGCAGAAGCAACATGTGAAGTGTGCGGTGGTGGTGGTGTAACAAGTTTATTAAAAACAGTAGGTGAATCAAAAGCAGCTTTAGAGTTGAGAGTAGTACCTTTCCTTGTGGTGGATGGTAGTATCGGAAACTTAGGATCGCTCTTATCCTTCATAATGAAGAATAGATTGCAGCAGACAGAATAACTCCCAAGTGAACTTATAAATAGAGCTATGCTCCCCGACAACGGCGCCAGAAAATAGTCTTGATGACCCACAAGTATAGTGGATTGCAACAGTCATCGAGGGAAGTAAAACCCAAATTTATTGATTCGACACAAGGGGAGCCAAAGAATATTTATAAGCCTTAGCAGCTGATTTGTCAGATTAGCTACACCTGGAAAGTAACTCACTTGGTGCAATTTATCAGTAGCAACACTAAGATGACAGCAGCAGTAATAGAGTAACAACAGTAATAATGTAAAGACAACAATAATAGCAATTGTAGTGACAGCAGGATTAAAACACTATAGGCATGGGGATGTAAATACGGGCGCTGCATGGATGAGATAGTTCATGAAATAATTAACAAGGCAGTATGCAGATAAACAAACAAACAGTATCGAGGTGCTAATAAACATAGGCATGTATTCCGTAGGTAGTCGTGCGTGCTCGCAATGAGAAACTTGCACGACATCTTTTGTCCAACCATCCCGTGTTAGCGGGGCCTTTATGAGGAACCGAAAGGTAATTAAGGTACTCCTTTTACAAAGTACCGGAGCAAAGCATTAACATTCAATGAATACATGTGATCCTCAAGTCAAAACCATCCCCTCCGGTTGTCCCAAAAGCTGTCACTTTGGGGCCTCGGGTTCCGAGCAATAATAGGTGCAAACAACTTGTAGATATCATCCAAAACAACAGTTATCATAATATGTTCAGATCTGAAAACATGGCACTCGGGCCCTAAGTGTCAAGCATTAAGCACACCAAGTTGCAACAATGATAAAAAGCACTCTCACAAATACTAGGCATCATGCCCTAACAATCTGACATCTTATTACATGAACAATCTCATCCAATCCCTAACATTCCCTCAGCCTACAGCGGGGAATTACTCACACATGGATGGTCGATGGAGAGGCGATGGTGATGGGTATGGCAACGATCTCCCCTTCAATCCCCGTTCCGACAGGGTGCCGGAACAGGAACTTCTAGTCCCCGAATTAGTTTTCGAGGTGGCGGCGCTCTGTATCTTTTCTGGAAAAACGATCGGGGGGCCGACGTTTTTAGGTCAAACAAAGTAAATAGGCGAAAGGGGCGCCGCCAGCCGAGCCACCACCTGGCTAGGTGGGCCCCAGGCGCTGCCAGCCCTGGGCGGCCAGGTGGCATCTAGGGGCTGTGGCTGGCCCCCGCAGTCCCCCTTCTGGCTCCGTGGGTCTTCTGCAAAAAATAATTTCTGGAAATTTTCCAAATTTTTCCGAGAACTTTGATTTCTGCACAAAAATAAGACACCAATGCAATTCTGCTGAAAACAGCGTTAGTCAGTGTTAGTTTTATTCAAATCATGCAAATTAGAGGAGAAACAGCAGCAAAAGTGTTTAGAAAAGTAGATAAGTTTTGGACGTATCAAGCTCCCCCAAGCTTAGCATATTGCTTGTCCTCAAGCAATTCAGTTGGCAAACTGAACGCGATAAAAGAAACTTTTATAAACACATTTGCTTCTCATGAAGTAAACATACTTGTGCTTATAATCAAGACCTTAACAAGTGCATGATAAAAGTCATAATGGAAATGCAACTTAGCAACCATATAGACATATGAAAAGATTCCAACATACTAAGAATTAATAATAAGGCATACAGCTATCAACAAGATTGCAATACTCAAAATAAAGTATGGTACGCTGGTATCTCGCTAGCCCTTTCTGGTACCGCAAAACATAAATGCAGAGCACCTCTGAAATTCAAGTGGAGACTAGAACAAGGATATCAAAGATATAAACATCACAACTATAACTCAGTTAATAGTATTTTGCAACAAAGCACATTATACTAAGAATGACAACTATGCTCTCAAAGAAGTGCTCAAGGAAGGATATGGTGACTCAACATGAAAATAAAAGACAGGCCCTTCACAGAGGGAATCAGGGATTAGTCATGTGCTAGAGCTTTTTATTTTTTTTATGGAATAGAAGTGAAACAATTTTGAGATATGCATGCTTTCGTCAATGACTTCACAGTACAGAAACTAGCTAGTCCCCCACTTCAAGCAAGGCTTTTAGACTTTTGAGAGCGGTTGGTTTTAGAGGAACGAGTACATTCCTCTTTCTCCTTTGTTTTACCACTAAACAATGTTTTAACTGATTTCTCAGGCTTCATTGTGCGGAGGAAAATGGTGAGTTATATTTATATTTTGCTTAAGCCGCTCTCGGGTTAATTCAAATGAGGACGTAAACCATCAACACCGGGTGAAAAAGGGGGGAAATGACCTTGCTTGTCACAGGTTATATCTAGCTTTCTACTACTTCCTCATGAGCTAAAAACAGAGGCACAAAAAAGGACATTTTGAATATTTTAAAGGTAGCACATGACAAATTTACTTGGAATGGCAAAGAATACCACATATAGGAATTTATGGTGGACACTTTGGAAAGACTGGTTTTAAGGATTTTGGATGCACGAGCAGCATTCCCGCTCAGTACAAGTGAAGGCTAGCAAAAGACTAGGAAGCGACAACTAGTAGAGCAATAATTGTCATAATCATGCTTTGCAACAAAACAATATTAAACAAGGCATAAAAGTGATATCAATACTTTGGGGCAAAAAGTTCAACGAGGCATGAGACTTTCTTTTAGCCAATCATGTGTAAACATGTGCCAAGTCAATACAACATGAATTATTCAGAGGAGGATACCACAATACCATACTAAATTATGAATGAAGCAGTACATGGGTCCCGGTCGGGTCCCGCGAACCCGGTGGGTCGCGGATCTGGTGGAGAAACAAACCCGACGACGGGTATGGAGGCGGGTCGCGGGGGCGGGGAAAGGTGGCGGGGGAGGGTATGGGGGGCTGTACTCGGCCCCGAACCCGACGGGTGCCATCCGGAGCCAGGTGGCGTCTGGGGGCAGTGGCTGGCCCCCGCAGTCCCCCTTCTGGCTCAGTGGGTCTTCTGAAAAAAAAATTTCTGGAATTTTTCCAGATGTTTCTGAGAACTTTGATTTCTGCACAAAAATAAGATACCAATGCAATTCAGTTGAAAACAACATTAGTCCTTGTTAGTTTCATTCAAATCATGCAAATTAGAGGAGAAACAGCAACAAAATTGTTTGGAAAAGTAGATACGTTTTGGACGCATCATTGTGGAGCTTGCCATCTCCGGAGTGTAGGAAACGCTATCCATAAGGAAAAATGCCCTTATTTTGTGTACGGCTTCGAGAAGAATGTGAACTTTTTAGTGCTTGCTTGATTGCTGATGATGATAGTGTTGGGTGGTGCCCCAAGCGAAGGCGTGGATGTAGTAAGCAACAATTTTCCCTCGTTAACGAACCGAGGTTTATCGAACCAGTAGGATTTTGAAATCAACAACGAGGTGAACCTTGATGATCTCAGGCACTTAATCGTCAATGAACATGGACCTGCACACACTCAAACAATTACTTCGCCCCAATGGCGGAAAGGTTGTCAATCTTTCCGGTCAGCTGAAAACAAAGCGGTTAAACATATAGTGTAGTGGATGAAATTATGGAAACGGATCAGAGGAGTAATGATGATGAAAAACAAGTAAATGAGGTTGTAAACAATGTAAAAAGATGAACCGAGGGCCATGGGTTCACTAGTGGAGTCTCTCAAATAGATAAAACACTCATATGATGGGTAAACAAATTACAGTTATGCATTTGACAAGATTATGACACAAACTTAATCTAGCTATGACAAAGAGTACATGGTAATATTTATGCAGGCATCACAACAAGGAACAAAGACTGTTGAGTCCAACTGCATCTTTGTCTAAAAAGTCCATCGTGGGATCGCTATACAACCTGTCACCCATCGGTATTAAGTTGCAACCAACAAATATTTGCATTAAGTAAAGCGCATGAAGTAAGCAATATTAAACATCAAATAGACTTTAACACCGCTGTTTTACCCTTAGTAGCAACAACACACCCTCGCCCTTAGACGTTTTTGTCACTCGTGCCCAGGAACAAAAGGGGGCATGAACCCACTATCTAGCATAAATACTCCCTCTTGGAGACATACATAATTACTTGGCCAAAGCAACTACACACATCGGAGAGCATGCAAGAACATAAATGAACATATAAAATCATGCACAACCTGATCATAACTTCATAATCCATCGGATCCCAGCAAACACATCACATAGCATTACAATAGTCGATCTTGATCATGTTAGGCAACTCACAAGATCATAATACATGAAGCACAAGGGTGAGAGACTACCATCTAGCTACTGCCATGGACCCATGGTCCAAGGTGGAACTACTCACAAATCATCCCGGAGGAAGGCATGGCGATGAAGAGCCCTCCGGGATCGATCTCCCCTCCGGCAGGGTGCCAGGATCAGCTTCAGAATCACCCCCGAACTAGGGTTTATGGTGGCGGCGGCTCGGGATGACTTCTCTGGAAAATAATGGCCGCCTCGAGCGTTTTATGTTTTTAGTGATTTTATAGGCGTCGAGGGGGGCCGAGGCGGTGCCCAGAGGGCAGGGGCGGGCCCCACCCACGGGTCCAGGTGGGGCCGCAGCTGCTGGCTACCTCTGGCCCCTGGGTGGCCCCCAGGTCGCCCTTTGGAATCTGACTCCATCTTGTCGAATAAAAATTCCCCGTAAATTTTCAGCACAATCCGAGAATATTTCCTGTGGTAGATTTTCTGAAATACAAAAACAGCAAAAACAGGAAACTGGCACTGGGCATCTTGTCAATAGGTTAGTCCGACAAAATGCATAAAAATGATGTAATATGATATTAAAAACATGTGACAACATCACAAAACTAGCATGGAACAATCAAAAATTATAGATACGTTTGACATGTATCAGCATCCCCAAGCTTAACTCCTACTCGTCCTCGAGTAGGTAAGTGATAACAAAAATAATTTTTTATGAGACATGCAACCAACACAAACTTGATCAAGACAGTAATGTAAAGCATAGGGTATGAATGAAATGATCCAAAACAATTGTCTATAGTTGATAGCAAGAAAGCAATGAATAACCAAGTTGAATTATCTAAAAAAAAACTTTTCATAAATAGTACGTTAGAGACATGAAAGCAATGAGATCAACATATTTGATAATTCTTAAAGTTAATGGTTCCTTGTCAAAAGTGTTTGAGAATCAACACAAGGAAGATGCAAGTTTTAGCAAAAGCTTCAACTTTCAATACAAAGAATCATGTTTAATCATAATGATATAATATGATCAACTGCACCCAGGGTCAACACAGTATGTTTGCTTGGTAGAGATAGAAGGAAAAGGAAAACTGACTCAACATTAAAGTAAAAGAAAGGCCCTTCGTAGAGGGAAGCAGGGATTAGTCATGTGCTAGAGCTTTTTAATTTTTAAACAGAGATAAAAACAATTTTGAGCGGTGCATGCTTTCGTCAACGATTCCACAGCAAAGAAACTAGCTAGTCCCCCATAACAAGCAAGGCTTTTAGACTTTTGAGAGCGGCTGGTTTTAGAGGAATGAGGTCACTCCTCTTTTCTCTTTTGTTTCACCACTAACCAATGTTTGACTGATTTCTTAGGTTTTCATTCTTAGCTACTGTTTGTTTGCTAGTAAGCTCTCGCCTTTTAGCTTTTATCTTGTTTATAGCTGCTAGTTGTTGATGTTAAACTCTCTTGTTCTTCACTTATATTTGTTGGAGAGTAGTTATTATTGATTGATTGAATTGTTGGAATGACAAAATGCTATCCATGTGAAAATGAAGTGAAATAAAAGCCTGCATAGTCTTGTAGATCATTGTGTGGATATTTGATGCTTCTCAATTGTTTTGAGATATTAAGATTAATGTTTAAACTTGCTGGTTATTTATGTGGAAACTAATTAGTAAAGAACTACAGTTAAAAGCTTGAAATTGTGTGGTACTTCGTAGTTGCTAATTTCTAAAGCTAATCTTTCCACCAAAATAAATGTTTGGTCAATAAGGGAGTCGGTGTAGAGGCTTATGCTTATGATTAATTGATGTTGTATGTTTATTCGTGTACCGGTTAACATCGTATATTTGCTTGATATCCTGCTAAGCCCAAAAATTTCGTACTGAGAGGGAATACTTCTCATGCATCCAAATCCTGGAGCCAAATATCTTTGCCATTTGTGTCCACCATATCTACCTATGCATGGTATTTCCTACCATTCCTAATAAATTTCTCATGTGCTACCTTTAAAACATCAAAATTTTCCCTTTTGTGTCTCTGTTTTTAAGCTCATGAGGAAGTAGTGAGACTCTAGTTATAACATGTGACAAGCAAGGTCATTTCCCCCCTTTCACCCGGTGTTGATGATTCATGTCCTCACTTGAATTTGACCCGAGAGATGGCTTAAGCAAAATATAAATATAACTCATCATTCTCCTCCGCACAAATACTCAACAAGATATAAGCGAAGCAAAGGAGTATTCAAACGAAAAAGCGGAGCGTGTCTCTCTCCCACACAAATAGAGATAGGATCCAACATGAATATGACCAGCAAACAAACAAAACAAAACTGAAAGCAAAACAAAAAGACGCTCCAAGAATAGCACATAATATGTAAAGTGATAAAAACTTAGTTCAACGAAGACGACCTGATGATAGTCGATGAAGAGGAGGGGATGCCTTGGGCATCCCCAAGATTAGATGCTTGAGTGTTCTTGATATTCAGAGGGGGTTCCATGGGGGCATCCCCAAGCTTGAGCTCTGATCCATTCTTCAATTTCTTCATCATCCTCTCTTTTGGAACTTAAAAACTCCCTTCACACAAAACTTCTCATAAACTGATTAGAGGGTTAGTGCTCATAAAATAAAATGCACATGGGTTCCACTTAGACATATTGAAAAAACTTGATTTAGTTTTTAGCTACTGTTTACTAAGCCTCAATGTGGTACTCCTCCAGAGAGTATCACACTTGACGATAATAAAAGAGGCGAATACAAAATAAAGGCAGAATCTGTCAAAAACTGAACAGTCTGTAAAGATCAAATTTTTAGAGGCACTTCTGTAGCTCAAATAAGAAAACTTAAAACTAACTAAATATAGATAAAAGTATCAGGCTTACTTTCAAAATTTCAAGAAAAGGTCACGTTCTGTGATTTTTTGGATTTTCGAACAGTGAAGGACAGAAATCTGTTTCTGGACAGCAAAACAATACCTCGCACTTTCAATGCATTAGAGGCTAAACTTGGCATAAAAAACCAAAAGAAAAAGATACAATGAAGTTTCTATAGAAGCAACAACTCCATGACTCAAGAAAAGCAAAAACAGAACTGAAAGAAAAGATGGGTTGCCTCCCAACAAGCGCTTTTCTTTAACGCCTTTTAGCTAGGCGCAATGCCAAATATCAAGTCCTTTCGGAGGCCTTAGCAACATCAAAAGCATAGCTAGACCTTATGATTGATTCAAAAGGAAGCTTCTTTCTCTTTCTAGGGAAGTGTTTCATCCCTCTTTTAAGGGGGAACTGAAATCTTATATTTCCCTATTTCATATCAATAATAGAAGCAACGGTTCTCAAAAACGGTCTTCCCAAAATAATAGGACAAGAAGCATTGCACTCGATGTTCATGACAATAAAATCAATGGGAACATAATTTTAATTAACAACAATAAGAACATCATCAACTCTACCCAAAGGTTTCTTTTTAGAAGAATCAGCAAGATGAACATTTAAATAGCATTCTTCCAAAGGATTCAAATTAAGCATATCATAGAAACTTTTAGGCATGACAGAAACTAAGGATGGCAATGGGCAGGGTATGGGCAGGGTAGAGCAATACCATACCCATACCCATATAGTTTATGGGTATAAAATTCTACCCATACCCTTACCCGCGGGGATGAAAATATACCCAAACCCATACCCGGTGGGTATCTATACCCATTGGGTACCCGTTGGGTAGATCAAATAGTAGACAATTTTTCCCAGTGTCACATTCGTAAGCACCACATTTGATAAAGAAAACAACTATCTCAACTCAATAATAGATAGATGAATACATGACACTTATCTAACTTCGAAAATCACAAACTCATGGTCATATCTAGCAAGTCAACGGCGTAGGAGTCATATTCAGTATAAACGGGGAGGATATGGGTATACCCGTGGGTACAGGGTTGTACCCATGCCCTACCCACGAGTTTGCGGGTAGGGTATGGGTACTACCCATGGGTATAAAAATGTACCCATACCCTCCCCATACGGGTACGGTACCCACGGGTACCCGTACCCATGGGTAAAATTGCCATCCTTAACAGAAACACTAGCACCAAGATCACACAAAGCATTATAATCAAAGTCATTTATTTTAATCTTAATAGTAGGTTCCCAACCATCTTCTAATTTTCTAGGAATAGAAGTTTCTAGCTTAAGCTTTTCTTCCCTAACCTTGATAAGAGCATCGGTAATGTGTTTAGTGAAAGCAATATTTAATTTACTAGCATTCGGTGACTTAGCAAGTTTTTGTAGGAACTTTATGACTTCAATAATTTTACAATTATCAAAATAAATATCATCATCTTTAAATAGGCTAGGAGGATCCTCATTAGTAGTTTGGATAGTATAAACATTAATAGTTTTACTATTCATTTCAGCAATTCTAGCTTCTTCTTCCTCTCTAGATCAGAGGACACATTCTTATTAGAATTATAAGAATTACCATAGGAATTACCATAGGTGTTGCCATTATTGGGAGGATAAGGTTTATAGTTGTTACTACCAAAATTATTTCGATAAGCATTATTGTTGAAGTTATTCCTATTAAAAAGTTTAACATCAACTTGATCCTTTTCTTGAGAAATTAATGAAGCAAGAGGAACATTATTAGGATCAATAGAGGACTGATTGGTAGCAAGCATAGACATAATCATATCAACCTTCTCACTCAAAGAGGAAATTTCCTCGACAGAATTTACCTTCTTACCAGTTGGAGCTCTTTCGGTATGCCATTGTGAATAATTTGTCATCATCTCATCCAAGAGTTTAGTTGTTGCACCTAATGTGGTGGACATAAAGGTGCCTCCCGCGGCCGAGTCCAAGAGGTTCCTTGAAGAAAAATTCAAACCTGCATAAAAAGTTTGGATAACCATCCACGTAGTTAATCCATGCGTGGGACAATTTTTAACCATAGATTTCATTCTTTCCCAAGCTTGAGCAACATGTTCATTATCAAATTGTCTAAAGTTCATAATGTTACTCCTCAATTGTATGATTTTAGCAGGTGGATAATATTTTCCAATAAAAGCATCTTTGCATTTAGTCCAAGAATCAATGCTATTCCTAGGCAAAGACAATAACCATTCTTTTGCTCTCCCTCTCAAAGAGAAAGGGAAAAGCTTCAGTTTTATGATGTCACTTTCTACCTCTTTATATTTTTGCATATCACATAACTCAACAAAGTTATTTAAATGAGAGACGACATCATCAGTACTAGCACCAGATCATTGCTCTTTCATAACAAGATTTAGCAAAGCAGGTTTAATTTCATAAGATTCCGCTTTAGAAGCGGGTGGAGCAATTAGAGAGCATATGAAATCATTGTTATTAGTGCTATTAAAGTCACACAACTTGGTGTTTTCAGTGGAATACATAATGATATGATAAAATAACAAGACAAGAATAAAGACTACACTAATTTTTTGGGTTTTAAAATTTTGAAACAAGAAAATAAACTAAACGATAAATAAAACAAGCGAGACAAAAGCAAACTAAAGTGATTGAGAGTATGAGACTCCCCTTGCTGTAGATCCAAAGTCCCCGGCAACGCCGCCAGAAAAGACCTGCTTGATTGTTGATGACGATAGCGTTGGGTGGTGCCCCAAGAGAAGGCGTGGATGTAGTAAGCAACAATTTTCCCTCGTTAACGAACCGAGGATTATCGAACCAGCAGGACTTTGAAATCAATAACAAGGTGAAACTTGACGATCTCTGGTGCTTAATCGTCAATGAACGTGGACCTGCACACACTCAAATAATTACTTTGCCCCCAACGGCGAAAAGGTTGTCAATCTTTCCGGTCTCCTGAAAACAAAACGGTTAAACGTATAGTGTAGTGGATGAAATTATGGAAACGGACCAGAGGAGTAATGATGATGAAAAACAAGTAAATAAGGTTGTAAACAATGTAAAAAGATGGACTGGGGCCATGGGTTCACTAGTGGAGTCTCTCAAATAGATAAAACACTCATATGATGGGTAAACAAATTACAGCTAGGCAATTGACAAGATTATGACACAAACTTAATCTAGATATGACAAAGAGTACATGGTAATATTTATGCAGGCATCACGATAAGGAAGAAAGACCGTTGAGTCCAACTGCATCTTTGTCTAAAAAGTCCACCGTGGGATCGCTATCCAACCTGTCACCCATCGGTATTAAGTTGCAAGCAATAAACATTTGCATTAAGTAAAGCGCATGAAGTAAGAAATATTAAACATCAAATAGACTTTAACACCGATGTTTTACCCTTAGTAGCAACAGATCACCCTCGCCCTTAGATGTTTCTGTCACTCGTGACCAGGAACAAAAGGGGGCATGAACCCACTATCTAGCATAAATACTCCCTCTTGGAGACATACATAATTACTTGGCCAAAGGAACTACACACATTGGAGAGCATGCAAGAACATAAATGAACATATAAGAATCATGCACAATCTGATCATAACTTCATAATCCGTCGGATCTTTTTTTTTTGAGATGATAATCCATCGGATCTCAGCAAAGACATCACATAGCATTACAATAGTCGATCTTGATCATGCTAGGCAACTCACAAGATCATAATACATGAAGCACAAGGGTGAGAGACTACCATCTAGCTATTGCCATGGACCCATGGTCCAAGGTGGAACTACTCACAAATCATCCCGGAGGAAGGCATGGCGATGAAGAGCCCTCCGGGATCGATCTCCCCTCCGGCAGGGTGCCGGGATCAGCTTCAGAATCACCCCCGAACTAGGGTTTATGGTGGCGGCGGCTCGGGATGACTTCTCTGGAAAATAATGGCCGCCTCGAGCGTTTTAGGTTTTTAGTGATTTTATAGGCGTCGAGGGGGTCCGAGGCGGTGCCCAGAGGGCAGGGGCGGGCCCCACCCGCGGGTCCAGGTGGGGCGCTGTAACGCCCCGGGATCGGTACTATGCAGACTTGAGCGATTTCCGCCAAATCCGCATAATAATGATCATAGGACGCCCACCAGGCATAATGTGTACGTCGCAACACACACATTATGCGGGTGGTCATGGAACCATCAAAAGAACATATATTTACAACAACGACTCACCGAGTCAAGAGTACAAAGATACAATACAAAGATCCAAATAACAACGGAAGCGAAATAGTATCCGAGTACGAATAAGAATACAAATGGGACTAAGAGTCCTGAAGATAAACGAAGGCACCATAACCCTGCCCAGGCCAAGCCGGAGGGATTCCCAAGCTAACGTCGTCAGACTTCAAACCTGTTGGCTGCATTGGAATAGCAGCCCCGAAGGGGTCAGTACTAGTAGAAGTACTGGCAAGTAATACACACAAGATATCAAAACTTGAATTCCGGGGAAAGAGGGTTAGCGATTGAGGCGGCGGCAAGCAGCACTAACAACTTATAGAGACACGCTACAACTTCCGTCTAATTAGAATAAGGGAAGAGAGCGCAAACTCGACTAAACTATTCTACTCACCAAACAAAACCCGCCCTAAGACAACTCCATCGTATCAGAAGCCCACGAGGAAGAAGTCCGGGCACTCACACGTTGATCAAGTTTTAATCAATTTAATTATTCGAGTAAAACTATTTACTAAGCAATTTAGCTATTTAGTAATATGGTGATGTCTATGATCTTTTTAGCCAGCACATTACCCAAGTCGTCCATAACCGCGGACTCGGCTTTTCGAAAAGATTTAACCCTGCAGGGGTGCCCAAATGTAACCATACGCGTTCGATCAACCACACGCCAAAAAGGCAAAAGGTATCTCAACACGACCTTCCCCTTCACTACTACATTGGATAGAGAGCCACCTATCTGAGACTGATCCATGTCGAGAGCCCGGCCGAAACTCCTTTGTGGGCCCAAACGTTTGCGACTACGTGCTAGGTGGCACCAACTACCATGAGCGGCCACTTCGCATCATACCGCGACCTATATGCGCCCCCCATAGTTGTAACCTCTCATCTTCATCATCATGCATGTGCGTATGCTCCAAATGGTAAACACCCGAACTACTTGTGGCTCCCTACACAATATAGCAGATCCGGTACTAAGTTGCGGGGAGTTCCATAAGTCTTCCCACGTGTGGGTAGGGCGCTCATTCTTGGATAAGCGGAAAAGAACGGTTTTTCCTAGGCGACACTAGCAGAACAAAACACCATAGCTGGCCTTCCGCCGGTGTCTTATCTTTATTATAATAAGTTCTCCCACATAACAGGTCTTCATTAATTAAACTATACCATCTAAACATCAGCAGTGTAAAAGGACTCCACAAGCAACTCCTAAGCATGCGCTACGACTCGCAAGGCTAACAAAACAACAGGTTAAAGGATGTGGGGGTGTGGCTATATCATGGCTGCCAGGTAAACATGTGAATAGGATCGAAACACAAGCATCGATACATAGAGCTAGCAAGGAACAAAAGATAGGAGGAGTAAGAGGCAGAAAACAAGCAAAGATAGCAAGTGAGTAGTCCTTGCCTGCAATCCGGTAGAGGTAGCAGAACCTGTCGTTGCTCACATCAACTCAACGTCCTATTCCCGAAGAAGCAACAAACACTGGACAACGGAAAAGTTACATTTTACTTTGACGGCAAAAGAACCGACATGTTGATGCAATGCATGCATGACATGGCAAATATGAGAGGATGCAACTTAAGCAAAATTAAACGGAACCGAGATTCCGACATATAATTATATAAGGTTCGAGTTATTTTTCTAACCATCAAATTTAAATGTTCATCAACAAGAAAAAACATTTCATGTGTGAGCTATTCAAAATTAAATGGAATAGGGACAACGATTAAATTAAATCCCACACATTCCATATGTAATTAATTAGGTGATATACAAAAATGCAACTAAAGTGCTACTATATGATGCAAACATGAACCATGGATGTCATATTAAAAATCTACACATTTTTCTGATCCAAAAACATATAAAACATTTTGTAATTGGAGCTACCAATTAAAAGATATGGATTGAACATAATTTGCAAAAAAATAACAAAACAGGAAAAAGGGGTGGACTATGTGTGGCCGTGGGGATTTGAACCTGGGCAGGCCGGGAGAGGAAACAGAGAGCAAAGCCACTGGGCTACTGCTGAGTTTGGTTTTAGATATGAGACGCGACTGTATAAGAGGTGATGACCAAGGCGTTAACTGAATTTGACAGGAAAAAGATTCAGGCTTCAGACTTGGAGGTGTGACGGCGATGTACTGCAACGGCTGCTGGTGTCCTTTGTGCGATCTGGAGGCCGATGGTGCTAGTGTGCAGGTGGAGTTCAATTAAACAAGCAGCAGCGCGTGTGCGTGCAGTAGGCAAGGTAGAGGAGCAGCGACTCAGGCACAAGGAGAGACGTGCGCGTGCTCAGCTCGCGTGCAGCCATGGCGGACAGGTTCGGAAGTGAGCGACTCGACAGCTACGGCAAAGGAGGATGGTGGAGGGGGAAGGAGGGTAACGATGGATGCTCACCACGGGGAGGTGCTGGTGTAGGCGTTGAAGCTCGAGGTCGACCACCACGGCGGGAGGATGAGTTGGACGTGAGCCGTACTCCTCACGGACGGAGGTAAACGACGACGGGGACGGCGACCTTGGCGACGCTCCGGGGCGGCTCCTGCTCGGGTTCTTCAGCGTAGTCGAGGAATAAGACTTTGGGGCAGCTCCTAGACATGACGGGGAGGTGTGATGCTGGGCAAGGCCACGGGAATGACGACGTTCATGCCGATGGCGGCGTTCGGGGCACTGACCATGGAGGCTGCAGGAGGAAGGGATCGGCGGCTCCAAGGTAGGGGAACGAAGGAGCAGAGCTGGGCATATCTGTCGGACATGCTTGCTTGGATCGGAGAGGCTTGATACGGAGGAGAGCTTGCGCTCAAGCTCCGGCCGTGATGGTGCCCAGGAGGAGATGAAACAGAGGGGAAGAAAGAGGAAGATGGAGAGGGGAGAGTGGCGGCGGCGGTAGGGAAAAGGGGACTAGGATTTGGGGAGAGGAGAGGCTCCCGGTGGCTGGCTTTATAGGAGGAAAGGGGTGGCGTGGCATGGTGAGGTGGTGGAGCGCGGGTGACGGCAAGGCTGCGAGGGTGATGGCGACGTGCGTACGGGGAAGGCGTCGAAGAGGTAGGTGGGCCGTGCGGGCTGGTTCGGGAGAAGATGGGCCGGGAAGGAGAAAAGAAGAGGAGAGAGTAAAAGAGGCTGCGGCCTTTTCTTATTTTTTCCTTCCTTTTGCCCTTTTCTTTTTCCAAAGGATTTTTCAGAAAAGGAGAGTATAAGAAAATAAAATAGAGGCCATATTTTTTTTAAACAAAGATAATATATTATCAAGTTATATTTTGTAAGCTTGTTTATTTACTTGACAAAAATTAAAAATTGTTTTTATTTGTTTGATTCAAATTAATTAATGGTACATAAAATTAAGCCATTTTATTTATTTTTGTCAATTTGCAAAAACACCAATGCAACAAAAGGCATGATGATGTCATGATAATGCAAAAGAAAAACAAACAACTCTAATTTGGGGAAAACCCCGGGACATTACAGCCGCGGCCGCTGGCCGCCTCTGGCCCCTGGGTGGCCTCCCAGCTCGCCCTTTGGACTTCGACTCCATCTTGTCGAATAAAAATTCCCCGTAAATTTTCAGCGCAACCCGAGAATATTTCATGCAGTAGATTTTCTGAAATACAAAAACAGCAAAAACAGTAAAATGGCACTGGACATCTTGTCAATAGGTTAGTCCGACAAAATACATAAAAATGATGTAATTTGATATTAAAAACATGTGACAACATCACAAAACTAGCATGGAACAATAAAAAATTATAGATACGTTTGACACGTATCAGTGCTCAGGGAGTGCATCTTGGTAACCCGCACCTCTTCAACAGTGACTTCCTTTCTTCATGGATGGGAACATCAGGATACATCTTCATCTCCGCGTGTCATGGTTATTTTTATACCCTAGTCTATTTACTTGTGATAGCCTTCGAGGTTGAAGTTATACATATGTATCTTGTTTATCACTTATGAGATATATCTTGTGCTCATCTTGTCCAGCTTAAGTTGTTGGTGCACTTAGTTGAGCCTAGCGTATTTAATAATTGTGATTTAAAACTAAACGGGTGGTTTATTTCCGCATTCTTTCAATCCAATTCCTACTAGACTTCAAAAGAGCCTATTCACCCTCTGTAGACGACATCTCGATCTTTCAGCAGTGACAATAGAGTGAGAGGGGACGGGAGATGTCATGAGCGACATGAGGCCACATGGCCACATTGTGAGGTACGTTGCGCCCTCTCGGATCTAGATCCACAGAAACTATCGATTCAGTCTTTCTTAGTGGGTCTGGGTCGGGGATGCTTTTGCGGTTCATGCTGGCCTGACCCAGCATCAGGTATGAGGTACCAATCAATCAAAACTTGTACCCCATGGCCTGGTTGGCCTCAACGCGGCCTACCAACCACATCCTTTGCGAGCAGCACGTCACGATGGTACACGGCAATGATGACGTATAGTACAAGCGGCGTACCAATCACGTCTCTTGTGTTTCATCCCAAATCTTGGAAATATTTCACACCCTTTGTTAGCAGCACGTCACGATGGTACACGACAATGATGATGTATAGTACAAGCGACCTACCAATCACATCTCTTGTGTTTCATTCCAAAGTTTGTAAATATTTCAGATATGTTTCTCTTTTTGTTGAACATAGGCATAAAATTTGCACGACCTTTAGCGAAAATTCCAATCATGCATGGGTTCTTTATATTCCACATTTCTCTAATCATGTGAACCAAACAGACTCTTAAACCAATCAGACGATGCAATCCCCTATTCTATGCTAACATGTAATCTTTCCAATTGGATTAAATTGGCATGAGATTATATTTTGCTAAAAATATGTGAGAAAGCACAACTTTTTTTGTGATTTATGAATTTTATGCATGTGTACAAACATATCAATAATATTTTTCCACAAATGTATAGTGCATTTATTTTAATGTCCATCGCAAGGAGCACAATAAATTATTATCGTTTGTGGATTCTATGCATATCTACAACATTATCAATCTGTTTTCATTAGGTTAATTCCACCATAAGGAGCATAATAATTATCGCCGTTTATTGACTCTATGCATATCTACGACAATGTCAATCTTTTTTCATAAATATAGGATATAGAATTTAATTTCCACCACAAGGAGCACCTTGTCCCTATATGTACATGTGTGAGGGGATATCGATTATTTTCCATTAATGAATATATATGAAATTTATTTGCTATATCCTCACATTTGTACTCAAGGAGACCAATAAATGACGCACATATTTATCTATTCAATAATAGTTCCATCTATATAAATTGTTCACTTAGTTTCCATCGGATCTGCCTTCAAGGGCAGTGCAAGCATTCGCAATTCTTTTGAGAAAGGATGAAACTTGTGTATGTTTCCTTGTTACTCTTTATCTTTTGCCTTGATGAAGTTGCTACTACATGGTGTCACAAGCCATACCTTCAGAGGCACATGCGATTGAAATCTGGACTATCCTCTAATGGGAGCTTTCTACCAGTTGAGGCTGAACGAGCAGTAAACGATGAAATGATTGATCATGTAAGTTCATTCTTAGATTTGGTGCATTCATATATTATTTCTGTCACGTTATCACTTTTTGTACTTTTTGTATTCTGAAATGAGAACAAACTAAAAAGGTACTTATTTATCAAGACATGCAAATTTTTGTTATAAAAATATATGAAAATCCCATATTCAAAAAAAAAAAATTAAAACCCCATAGTACAAATCGAATTTATTACTTTTTAGAGTCCCCAAGGTTCGACTTGAATCTAAGCATTTTGATAAAAAAAAAACAGTGGTAGTCTTCCTTGTGTTTTTTGACATATGGCCACCAAAGTGAGTAGTTGAGCCCGTTAGGATTTAATTCGGTAAATGTTGTTGAGAGGGTGCTTCCTTATTGGCCGTGCAATTTGGTTTTCGGGATTTCCCATATTGGATATTATTGTTTAAGGATGTAAATTAACATTTTGGGTAGCTATGAGATGACATGTAGAATAAGTTTATATGTATGGCGTATCTACTCCTCTAGTTCCACTTAGAGATGAAAATGTTTATAAATATATTATTGTTCATTTTTACCAAGAAAAAGGGCCCATGTGGAAAGAAGACAAATGGTTGTTGCTACAATAGTCAAAAAACAAGTTGACCGTTTAGTCTTTGTGTGCAGAGTATATTCGATCATATTTTTGCATGATATGAGATGCATGACTCACTTCTATGTATTTTGAGATTTTTTTTATGATGCATATAAGTTTGTAAAGGCTATACTGAAGCATAAATCCTTACATGTAAAAATCCACTAAAAACATTATATTCCATGCTCTCTGAGTAGATGTGTCAAGCCTGGGGAAGTGAGAATATTTTACAAGTATTGGCTAATTCATGCTTCCAGACATACTATTAGTACACATACATCAACTAAAATGAATTTGTTTTACCCTGCTTAAAAGAATTATCGTGTTTTGGTATTCATTTGAATCTTAGTTGCCCTAATTTTTCTTTAAATGTCTTCAAACTATTACCACTATTAGACTATGATTGCTCTCTGTTTTTATTCCAACATATCTTATAAAGTATTGCGAAACATCACCTAGAAATATGGAAATATTTATATCCATCATGAGGTACTATTAATTATGTTGATATTTCTTTACAGGGCGCAATTTACGAATCAATACCCTTTTTTGTAACAAAATATTACGGTGCCATGGCCACTTTAGATGTTTTTGAGTCACTGGATGTCAAGGAGGGACAAATATCTGCTGAAATCTGGGTAGCGAATTACCAAGAAGGTCATCATGAGAATCTTAATCTTATACAAGCTGGATGGAACGTAAGTCAATTCTTCCTTACTCGGTAAAAATGGTGTATTTCAAAGTATCATTTGCTTTATAATTCTAAAACATTTTCCTAACTTTTGTAGATTGCACCTTCTTACTATGGTGACAACAAAACACATTTCCTTGTTGGATGGACAGTACGTAATCTACTTCCACCTCTTTGTAATTGGGTTTAGCTTATATGTTTTGATTCAATTTCTTTTCCTATGGAAAATGTGCAATTCTCTTTCATGGTAATATCAAAACATGGAAAATTAAAACCAGACAACACCATGTAGGATTATCATCTTGTTACTCACTAGTTTAATGGCCGTGCGTTGCCACGGTCTATTAAGGTTTGAATATAAAAGTTATAATAATTGCAAGTGAGTTTTTGTTCACTCCCAACAACATCGGTTCACGGCCCATGTCGGTGGGTTCTTTTTTAATAGCAGTAACATTCATCTTCTTCCAGTACATGGTATTAAAAGTGGAATATGTCATATTCAACTTGGACATGTAATGCTTGATCTCTACCTCTAAGAGAGCATCTTTACCTCCCGATCAAGGAAAGTGTGACATGATCTATCCACTTCACCTCATTGATGTAACAATCCCTTCCCAAAGACTCGACTGTCTCTTCAAACCTTGTTAACTATTGGCCTCTTGTTAAGCTAATGTTTTCCTTGCATGTCACAATATCACAACTGATCCATGCATTGCATATAGGATAATCATATGTTTAGATAGATTGAATAGAGAAAAAGTAACGATAAACATGCATTTAGAAGGAAGTATACATATGCAAACCAGATAAGTAAGCATCAATCTTGCACAAAAAGCTTACACATAATGGAAGGATGGTGTTTTGCTTGATAAATTCAGTTCATCAACAATAAAACCAATAACATTGCACGTGTATTGGCACTTGATATAATCCTCGCACAAATATATTTCTACATCAGACAAATACAAACTGAAAATTTAGAGCTAAGATGTATGCAATAGTTAATTCACAATCTTACAGCTCAAAGCATATGATTTGATCACTTCAAGGTTCCAACATCACCTTGAGTCTAAGACATGCCTTCTGATTTCTTGCGGTATGTTAAATATATTACCTAACCCTTTCCATCAGTTCGAACTTTTGGTCTAGTTGGCTAGTGCATCAATTCAATATGGTATCAGAGCCAGGAGGTCTCAAGTTCAAGCCTCGGCTTCCGCACTATTTAATCTAAAAATAGTAGCGTACTCCCATCTATCTCACGTCTATGGTCTTCCCCCATCTATTCCACGTCTACGGTCTTCCCCAGCCTAGACGTGAGGGGAGTGTTAAATATATTACCTAATCCACTTTTGGTCTAGTTGGCTAGTGCGTCAATTCAATACGGTAGCAGACCAAAGCCGAAAGCTCCAAGCATGACTGAAAATCGATAGCAATATGATGAGTAAGGACCGGCAAGAATTTAAAGTAGGGCAACCAACCCAATCTGGTTAACAGAATAAAGAGGAGGGCGCACTACCATCATACCTTACAAACGCATATGGTCTTGTGTGCATTATTTAGGCTCTCAATAACCAAAACTACCAAAAGATGGAAATGAAATTTTAGCAAACATGAGTAAACAAAGTTAACCCGGCATTCCTTCCAGGCCCAAAGCATTGATAGCCAACACCACGCAGGCAAAAAAAAAAGGAAAAATGAATCGTACAAGACAACAGAATTACAGATACATAGGAAATATAGTAGTTGTCAGAGTGCACAAGGACTTGCACAGAATCAGGAAGCCTCCAGCTCATCATTTACACGGTCTCGCTCAAGGTCCTGCACGTCGAACACTCCGAGTTCATGTCTATCGTCCAGCGCCTCCACGTCCTCCTCCTCACTACCGACGTCGTCTTCACTCCTGTTCTCTTCATTCCCGCACCGGTTGTTGTCGTCGTCATCGTCGTCGTCGTTAAGGCTGGACACGAGCCAGCTCGGTCCAGCTCGGGCCGAGCCTGCAAAAAGCTCGGGCCGGAGTTGCCGAGCACGAGCCAGCTCGAGTTTGCCGGCGAGCCGCGAAATGGAGCTCGGACCGAGCTTCTCACCAGCTCGGTCAAACTCGGTGCAGCTCGCGAGCATGGCGGCGGCGAGTCACTGACGGGTGGGGCCTGTCTTCCCCAGCAGCGGCACAGTACAGCGACGGCGCGGCGGTGCTCGCTGCGGCGATGGAGGCAAAATCCGACGATGGCGAGGACGAGCACGTGCGGGGCGTAGGCGGCGGCGTGGGTTAGTGCGCGTCTGGGGACGGCGGCGGCCGGAGTCGGGAGTGAGAGCAGAGCGGTGACGGCGGGCGGCCGAAGTTGCAAGCGAGATTGGGCATGGCGGCGGTAGTGCGTGGACATGGCGTATCCTTGTCTCCTCGCTGGTGACCTAATTCTGGTATCGAACAGCTAAATGGGCCAGAAAATTGAGCCCAGTCCTCACATCCCTCACTCTAAATTCGAAAAAAAAACAAATAAGCGAGTCAAACGGGCCGGACCGAGCCGAGCCTGGCTCGGCCCGAGCTCGCCACGGTCCAGGAAAGTGAGTTCGGCTCGGTCCATCTCTCTCGCGGGCCGAGCTGGGCTCGGGGCGAGCTGGCAAAAGCTCGGGCCAAGCTGAAAAACTCGGGATGAACGTCCAGCCTTAGTCGTCGTCATCCACCACCCAACCCACTGGCAAAAGCTCGGGCTGAACGTCCAGCCTTATATTGTGAGGCTTCAGGGCAACGTATCAATCATGACAAATCTTCCATTTTCTTTTCAAAGGGCAGTCCGGCAGATCTAAAGGAAGCAGTTAAGGATATTCTTCATGTTAATAAGGAATCCTTAAATGATAAATATCTTGGTTTGCCTTCTGATGTGGGTCATTCTAAGAATGGAGCTTTTAAATATTTGAAAGACAGAGTTTGGAAGAAAGTTCAGGGGTGGATCGAACAGATATTATCAGCAGGAGGCAAAGAGGTCTTAATTAAAGCTGTTGCTCAATCTATTCCTGTATACTCTATGTCTTGTTTTAAATTACCCCGTGGCCTATGTGAGCATATTAATTCCTTAATCAGAAAGTTTTGGTGGGGTAGTAAAGATGGTAGTAGAAAACCAGCTTGGGTCTCCTGGGATGTGATGATCCAACCGAAATTTATGGGTGGATTAGGATTTAGGGATCTTGAGTTATTTAATCTTGCTATGTTGGCTCGCCAAGCATGGAGAATTCTCCAGGATCCCTTTTCTTTAAGTGCAAGAATTTTGAAAGCAAAATATTTCCCTAATTCTGATTTTCTTGATGCACAGCTTGGCTGTGCTCCTTCTCAGATTTGGCGGTCTATATTTGAAGATTTGGGAGTTTTGAAGCAGGGAATTATAAGAAGAATTGGTGATGGGAAATCAACTAGAGTATGGGAGCAAAATTGGATACCAAGGAATGCTTGCATGAGACCAATTACTTGTCAGGGTAAGTCAGAATTAGTGATGGTTTCTGAATTAATTAATCCATATGAGGCTTGTTGGAGAGAGGAGTTGCTTAATTCAGAGTTCCTTCCTATGGATGTCAATGAAATTATGAAGATTCCACTAAGCTTAGTTAGTCATCCTGATAGTTGGGCTTGGAATTTTGAGCGAAGTGGTATTTTTAGTGTCCGTTCAGCCTATCGTATGCTGATTATGACAAAGAAGAAGAGGGAAGACTGGTTTGATCACCGTCCTGAGGCTTCAACATCGGCAGATGATTCTACGGAATGGTCTGCATTGTGGAATTTAAAACTTCCGTCCAAGGTAAAGGTTTTTGCCTGGCGGCTTGGTCATAATAGTATTCCTTCTGCGGATGTTCTTCATTCCAGGAATATGTTGCTTCTTCCACACTGCCAGATTTGTAAGGCTATGGACGACTCTTGGCATCATTCTCTTATTGACTGCAATATGGCTCGTTGTGTTTGGGCCTTGGTGGATGAAGATCTCAAGGAACATATTTCAATGTGCAAAATTCCTGATGCTAAGCAATGGCTGTTCACTATGCGACATTCTCTAAGTCAGGTGAATTTTAATTTGCTCCTAGTTTGTCTTTGGGCAATATGGACGGCGCGTAGGAAGGCTATCCAGGAGGGACAGTTCCAGAGTCCCTTAAGTACCTTTGATTTTATCACTCGTTTTATGCATGATCTTGAAGTTGTTAAACCAGTACACCCTAAAAAGACAAGTGGAACTCATAGTAATGTGTCAAGATGGATTGGTCCTCCGGCTGGGATGGTGAAAATCAATGTGGATGCTGCAGTCTCACGTGTAGCTGATCATGGCTCTGTTAGTGCAGTGTGCAGGAATGAGATGGGTAAATTTTTGGGGGCTTCGGCTAGAACTATTAAAGGAATTTCTCATCCTGCTACTTTGGAGGCAATGGCTTGTACTGAAGCCCTTTCTCTGGCGGAAGATCTAGGTGTTTTGAAGGTTCAAATTTCGTCAGATTGTCTAGAAGTGGTGAACTCTCTCAAGACCAAGAACTGTGGAGTATATAGTAGTATTTTATCTGAAATTAAGTATCGTTCTTCCTGTTTTGCTGCTGTAGATTTTAAGTATGAGAGTAGATTCTATAATGCTGATGCCCACTTGGTTGCTAGGAATGGAATTTCTCAATCTTTTGGCCGCCGGGTGTGGCTTGTTGTTCCTCCTGACTTTGTACCTATGTTTATTACTAATGTATAATAGTCTATACTTTCCCTCAAAAAAAAAAAAGTCGTCGTCATCCTCCATGCTCCCGCCGGCGCGGCCTATCCCGTTCCACATCCAAGCAGATGCGGCGACACAACCACATGATGGCACGTTGCTCCAGCTCCAGCTCCAGCACTCACCCGCCGCGTGCCTTGCCGCCATTGAGCAGTCATCGGTGCAACCGACCACACGGAACAGCGTTCATCGTGGTAGCCACTGGGAGCTGCCACCGTTGCTGCGCCTCATGTCTCTCGTGCCGTGTACCCTCCCGGCGATCCAGCCGGGCTTATTCTCCCCACCTTCTGGCAGCACGGAGGCGGTGGTGTTATCAGCCTGTTTGGCGAGCTGATCAGCCCGGCTGTCGGTAGAGTGAGAGGAGGCACCAAAATGGTGCGCTAGAGGAGGTGGGAGACGGCATCGGCATGTCCCTGCGTCAGATGGGATCTGGTGGGGCTGTGGTAAAGATTGGGATTGAGGACACACCAGGGAAAACGGGAACAATTGCAAAATATTATGAAGAGAATCCCGCACAAAGGACACTAATCGTCTAATCAGCGCATGCTTAATTCACAGAAGTCTCGGACGGCATGCCGCACCCTTCGAGTGTTGGGTAAGTAAAGAAATGAATCTATCGACTGTGATTTTGGTGACTGGGATTGACGTGTGTGTGTGGTTCTACCGATCATGAGAAGTTTGAGTGATTAGATGGTCTGAATCGGTCCGGCATTGAGGGGGAGATGTTGAGTACGATCGGACGGCCTAGACACTTTTAATGATGTGTGTTGAGCGTTTGTTTTAGAGGTGACCAACCATCACCAACTTCAATTTAATAGTAAAAAAAGATATGAAAAAGTAATTTCTAGTGTGACTATGATAATTATCGAAACACAAAAATAAAATTATCTCCATACGGGTTCGCGTATTAAGAGTATTTTCATGACCATGACATTAAATACAGTATAAGGGTTTAATTTACACTAACTTTCTATATAATTTATATAACCGGTGATTTTTATGGGGATGGTCAGGCTGATGGATACAACTTAACTGGATGTTTTGACTTGGATTGTAATGGATTTGTACCTGTTAGCTATGCACCAATTACTCCAGGGGATACTCTTGATGTGAAAAGTGCTATAACTATCAAGATATTCAAGGTGGGATCAACTTTCTTGCAATTTTTCTAATTTCCTTTTACTATTCAAGAGTATGTATTGTTCATATGCGTTGCTAGGAGTTAAGAATTTTATTTCTCGCTTTCATTACAGTGACTAAACATAAAATAGTTTTAAATACATTTCAGAATGATTTGAGTGAGTATTTAAAGTTAACATGAGCGCTTCAATCATTTTATAGAGTAAAAATGACGGAGATTGGTGGCTACACTTTGCCCGTGCTGGTGAAAAGCTCGCACCCGTCGGATATTGGCCAAAGAGTCTTTTCAATACTTTGGATTACTATGCAGACCATATAAACTGGGGTGGTTACACTACATCTCTTCGAGGGAACCCCAGCCCACCCATGGGAAATGGGCACTGGCCCGGAGAAAACGCTGCTACATTTCAAGATCTGCAATATATCAATGAAGATGAGACAGGTTATGTCCCCGATCCAGTGTCTGGTATTGAATCTTGGGTAAGCCATAAGGAATGCTATCAAGTCAGCCGATTTACGAATGACAAGTTCACCTATGGGGGACCTGGCGGTTGTACTAATTAGTTTTACCCTATGATACAAGAACTTCAATAAGTACATGTATTGTACGTGCTACCATGTTCTTTACATAATATGTGTTGTGAGTGGCTCTGCCGCGTAGATTATAGGGATGACTCACCGGCAGGCGAGAGCACCAGTAGCAAGTTGGTGTCGTGACTGGCAACTTGAGAAGATAACAGTGGTAGAACGGAGAAATGAGATACGTAGGGATTAGCAATTGGAAGTTTGGGATTATTTTTCTTGACCCCCAAAAAACACGGGATTCACATCATACCGTAATAGGCTGATCATGACGAGATAACTTCTGGGTATCTCGAAAAAACTGTACTAGACTTAATGATCCAATAGTGAGAATTTATCCTCTGGTGATGGATATATACCACCTGGTCCCACTCGGTATGAAGGTATCCATCATCGTACGCACAGACACACATGATTTAAATCATGGGGATATCATAATACTGAAAGGAAAACAAACCAGTAACGAGGATAACAAGATATGGTGATCCAGAGTTGCTTCAGAGGGATATCAAAAAATATCGCCTCCGGTTTTGTTATGTATCGTTAAGCAATGCAAACCACATATGGGAACTAGCAGATTCACTCGAATACATTCATATAACAATGAGAATCAATATGAACGTACCTGGTTCCGCTATTGATTATTGGTCGGAAGGTGTTTCGGGTCATGTCCACTTGTTATCGAACCTGTAGGGTCACACTCTTAAGTTGAATTTAGTCAGATAAACATGTTGATAGTTGAATACAAGTGAGAAAGTCAACGGAAGTGTTCCGGAGTGATCAAAATAATTGTGGAGAGAAATCGAAAGATTTCCGGGTATTGGGAATGTCACAGACAACCCAAACATGCATCAAAATATTCTAGAAGGATCTAGAGGGTATGTGTCGTGGGGTTGTCATTTTCACCGAGCACCTTTTCCGCGGATTCACGCCCCCGGGTAATTTGTTCTTCCGCCAGCTCCTCGATTTTTACAAGCTGCGCATCCATGATCTCGCCCCAAATTCCATCCTCACTCTATCCAATTTCGTCGTTCTCTGTGAGGATTACCTCCAGATTAAGCCAGACCTAGATCTATGGCTTGAGTTGTTCTACTGCAATCCCCAACCTGAAACTTCTGGGGGCCCTCTCTTGCGGTGCGGCGCTGTAGCTCTTCAGCGTCGCCTGAACTCTGTTTTCCCTAAGCCAATTTTCCCCAACCGCATCAAGGACTGGCAAAAAACCTTCTTTTATTGCAAAGACACCTCTCCTGAAGGCGAACCTAAACTCCCTCTATTCTCTGAGAGTCGACTGGAGGTGACTCCTGTCATGAAGGCTAGGTGCTCGGAGGCCGCCCGGCCAAAAGTCGAGTCTTTAATCGTTCGAATCCAAGCCCTCCTATCCCCCGACTTGGAGAACATGGACCTTGTCCGCTGCTGGACAACCTGGCGAATTCAGCCGCTGAGTCCTAGGACTCGGCTCATCTGTTCATACACTCGACGTGTGACTGATGATCTCAGAGTCACTTAGAAATTATCTGATGGTCCAGAGCTTGGTCGACTGATCAAGAAATTGACTGGGAAGCCGGTGAAGGACCAGGCCTACTTTGGGCTCCAACCTTTCTGCTCCACTTGCCAGGCTCCTGCTGTAAGTGCTTTACTTACTTTTCCTTTTGCTTGCTTTCATTATCTCAATTTGCTAACTCTTACACTCTATTTCCTTTACAGCTTTCTGACTCCTTCTGGAAGCCAACTCTCACCACTGAAGCTGAGGGCGATGCTAGGACTGCAAAGGGCAAGGGAGAGGCTTCTGCTACGGCAGAAGTCATGGATGATGACGAGTCTAGCGAGGAGTCCTCCAAAGAGGCTACTGCTGCTGGAGATGAAAATGAAGATGAGGAGTCCTCACCAGAGGCTCCTGTTGATGATGTTATTGAGGAGGAGTCCTCCTCTGAAGCTCCTAATGCTGAGCAGGAGCATACTGACTCGAGCCCCGCAGCGGCCCGGCCGACTCCGTCTGAGGAGTCATCAGATGCCAAGAGTCACTCTTCAACTCCTCCAGCTCCAAAAAATGGGTCTCAGGTGGCTGTGCCAAAGGGACCCTTCTCGCGAGCCCAGGGGTCAAGCAGCTCCCCTATTGAACTTGAAGAAACTGCGCAGCAAGTTATTGCTGCCAAGAAAAGGAAGCTGCGCTCGGAGGGCCCTGCAGAGACTCCTCTGCCACTACCTGTCTCGCACAAAAGGAAGTCGGCCTCTCCTCCTGAGAAAGCTGACTCCTACGAATCGGGCATGTCTATGCCGTCATCTGACTCCCAAGCCTCTTTGGACCTTGAGACAAATGTTGGGTACGGCTCTTTCCTTTATCCTTACTTAATATGTCATCTGTGTTTCCTTTTAATAATCTTTGGTACTGACTTCTAACTTGCCTTTGTCCCAGAGCCCGGCCCTGTGCTAAGGTCTCCAAGCTACCAGGCATGGCTGATGTGACTTCACGCCGTGGAGCTGTCCCTCCGTCGACTTCTCCGAAGACGAGCACAAAGACAGCTCCCTCTACACCTGCATCTGCAGGTGCCACAGCCACCGGAACTCCCCCTGTTCCCGAGTCCGCTCCAAGGACTCGGGTGGAGACTCCGCTGGTGGTCCAGTCCTCCTCTGAGACTAGGACTCCTGCAACTGTGCCCCAGGCTCCTCCTGCTCCTCAAAAGGCGACTCCTAAGCCGGCCAAATCTTCTATCGACTATAGCCGACTCCGCATATCTGATGATAAGTCCTTCTCTGAGGCATATATAGAAGCCGTTGAGCTTAATGACCAAGCCTCCAGGCTAAAAGACGAGGAGCAAATGGCTCTTAGGTCTCTTCAAATGATCCATCATGTAAGTTCTCTGACTTCTACTCTTTATACTTTCTCTTGCTAGTCTCCTATTGCAGTAGCCCCCAAGCACCTTATCTGTGGTGACTTGGAGCTAAGATAGGTGCTTCAATCTGAACTCAAACTTTGTTAAATAGAAAAACTTTCGCACTGTAGCCCCCAAGCACTGAGTCCTTAGCTCTACTAGGACTCGGGGCTGTTAATTCAACACCTCTTAGATTCAAAAAACTTTTCCACGAGTAGCCCCCAAGCGCCGGGTTGTCAGCCTGCGACAACTTGGAGCTAATCAATGCAATTAACTAATACTCATCTAGATAAAAAAATTGCTCTGCGAGTAGCCCCCAAGCGCCAAGTTGTTAACTTGTGACGACTTGGAGATCATGAGTTGTGATCCTGACTTGTACTTTTCCGACTTGCAGTTTTCTGACTTGTGCTTTTCTGACTTGTGCTTTCAGAATGTTGTCTCCAAGATGAAGAGGGACATGAAAGAGCTGGAGGACCAAGCTACTGCGAGCACCAAGTCCCCCCAGGCTGAAAAGGAACATTCCCTTCAACTGGAGAAGGACCTTCAACTCCTAGCTGCTGAGCTAGAAAAAGTGAGAAAGGAGTCGGAGGCTGCCAAGAAAACTGCTCAAAAGGCACACACCGATCTGAAAGCCATCTTGGACGCATGCCACAAGGGGATTAGGGCCATGTGCCAGCATATCTTTGGTAAGTTATTGCACTTGGGTTCTTTCCTTCTTTGAGTTTGATACAAAGAACTCGACCACTTATTTCTCTCGACTTCTTTATTTTGCAGGGGCTGACTCCCCAAAGCTCAAGCTGCCCACCAGCAAGCAACTCCATTGCCATGGGTTGCAGGAGGGTGCTCGTTCTGTGGTGAAGTACCTCAATTCCAAGGGCAAGTGCCCCAAGGAGCCTGAGCGATTGGTTGATGAGTTATCAAGAGCTCCAGGGTACATGCGCCTGTGGAAACAATCTGCTATGAGGAGAGCCTCCATAAGAATACTTGCACTGGCACACAGCTACTATCCCACCGTTCTGGAGCCGGCACTGCTCACTATGGGGAAGCCGGAGCAGCATGAAGATGGGACTCCTTTCAGCCAAGATGACTTCAAGGCTGAGGAGAGACTGGTGCGGCCTTATGCCTGCGAGATAGCCAATAAGATGGACCCTGAGGTATGGGTTCATCACTATGACTTGGAGAACAAGAGGGTTGCTCCAGAAACTCCTCCAATCATAAATTTTGGGCGTCCCTCACAGGACATGGCTGGTGCCCCTTCGACTGCGCCGAGCTCATCCACTCCAGCGGCTCCTGGGACTGGCAACCCGGCTGGTGCAGAGCCCACGCTAAAGACTCCTGCCGCGCCCACTCCTTCAAGAGTCGCAACTGGCGGCTCCCAGGCTCAAGAGGAGTTGACTAAGCACATGAGGAACCCGAGAGGTACCGGGTTTCAGACAAAGAAAGTTGCCACAAAATCCCCTGCAAAGTCAACTTCCAAGTCTGCTGCCCAGGCGAAAGACAAGTCTCCAGCTAAGGACTCCTCAGCTCCAGTCAAGAACTCAGCTCCTGTAAAGGACAATTCTCTGGATGATTCGGAATTGTAATAATGCACTACTGATGCTTTAAACTTTTTTTAGCTTGTTAGCTATTTTGAATTTGTGCCAATCGGCTTGTAATGACTTGCCTTATCTCTCTGTGACATTGCTATGTCTTATTTATACAAGTCATTGATTGGTTCTTATAACCCGTCTAATTTTTCACTGATGAATAAGTAGGCCCTGCATGACTTTTCTAACAGCGTGTGCTGACAGGCTCCTAACCCCTTATGTCCTTAGGATTCATAAGAGACAGAGACAAGTCATGCCTGTAGATTATTCATATTGTGCAGGATGCATCTGACTTACCAGCGAGAAAACTAGGAAAAATTCGGCTACTGTGCAAGGTTCAAAGGTCTAAGCTTGACTTTTTTCCTGAAAAGCAAGCCCCCAAGAACCTTGTGATCAAACATAACGAATAAAGCGCACTCACTGGGTGACTTGACTAAAAGACTCATATTCACAGAAGCCGGCTTTATTTCCTTTGATCACGGAAATTTTTTTACATTTAGGCATGGCTCACTGGGCTCTTTGCCTTTCAACTGATAAAACTATTACAACTTTTAGCTATGACGAGGACGTAACTGAGCTATATTCCACGGTCTCTTTGCCTCTGTATATGGGTCTAAGGTATGAGCTGTGTCGGCTCCTTTGCCCACACTTGTTGGCTCTCGTACATCCATCAGATAGTACGACCCGTTGTTCAGATTCTTGCTTATGACGAACGGTCCTTCCCTTGGTGGTGATAACTTGTGCATCCCTTCCTTATTCTGGACTAGGCGAAGCACTAAGTCACCCTCCTGGAAAGTCCGGGTCTTGATTCTGCGTGCGTGGTATCGCCGCAAGTCCTGCTGATAGACTGCTGATCTCTCAAGGGCTAACTCTCTTGCTTCTTCGAGTGCATCAACCGAGTCCTGACGAGCGAGCTCATTCGTTGCCTCGACGTAATTGGCGACTCTTGGCGAGTCATGCAACAAGTCGCTAGGCAAGACGGCTTCTGCTCCATACACCATGAAGAAAGGTGTGAATCCAGTGGATCTGTTAGGAGTCGTCCTGATACTCCAAAGCACTGCTGGCAACTCCTCAACCCAACTCCCAGCGGCTCTCAGCAGGGGAACCCGTAGCCTAGGTTTAATCCCCTTTAACAACTCCTGGTTTGCCCGTTCGGCTTGTCCATTGGACTGTGGATGTGCTACTGAGGCCAGGTCGAGTCTGATATTGTTTTCACCACAGAACTTGGCCATCTCTCCAACTGACAAGTTGGTCCCATTGTCTGTAATGATGCTGTGAGGATACCCATAGCGTGTTGCTATCTTTTTGAAGAATCGCACTGCTGATGCTCCGTCGACTCTGCTGACAGGTTCGACTTCTACCCACTTGGTAAACTTGTCTACTGCCACAAGCAGATGGGTCTTTTGGCAGGGCGACTTTGAGAAAGGGCCCACCATATCAAGTCCCCAAACTGCAAACGGCCAAGTGATAGGAATAGTTCTGAGTTCTTGTGCTGGCACATGGTCTTGCCTTGCATACCTTTGGCATCTATCACAGACTCGTACTATCCTTTCTGCATCTAGGTGAGCTGTCAACCAAAAGAACCCGTGTCTGAAAGCTTTTGACACCAAGGATCTAGTGGATGCATGATGACCACAATCACCTGCATGAATTTCTTGCAGGATTTGCCTTCCTTCCTCTGGAGACACACACCTCTGATAGACTCCGGTAGCACTCCTTCTGTACAACTCGCCATCAATGACTGTGTAAGACTTGCACCGTCTGATGAGTTGTCTCTGTTTGACTTTATCCTTTGGGAGTTCACCCCGAAGGAGATATGCAAGATAGGGTTCTGTCCATGCTGGGATTGCTCGTACTGCTGCTACCAACACCGATTCTGGGTCTGGAAAGGCTAATTCCTCTTCTGAGGGTAACTTGACTGAAGGATGGTGGAGTTCATCCACAAACACATTTGGTGGTACTTTCTCTCGACAAGAGCCGAGTCTTGATAATGCATCGGCGGCCTCATTCTTGCGCCTGCCAATATGCTCCACTTGATAACCAGAAAAGAACCCGGCTATCTGTTTGACTGCTCTTCTGTAAGCCGCCATGTTTGCATCCTTCGAGTCCCAAGTTCTAGATACTTGCTGGGCTACTAGATCTGAGTCTCCAAAACACCTGATACGCTTGATGTTCATTTCTTTGGCCAAACGTAGACCATGCAACAAGGCTTCATACTCTGCCATGTTGTTTGTACAATTGAAGTGCAACTGGAGGACATATGCCAATTTATCTCCCTTGGGTGATGTCAGCACCACGCCGGCTCCTGAGCCCTCTAGCTGTCTGGACCCATCAAAGTGCATTGTCCAATACTTGGTGCAGGGGGTATTTGGTGAGGATGTGAAATCTGTCCAGTCATTGACGAAGTCAACCAATGCTTGAGATTTGATCGCTGTCCTGGGCTCATAAGTGATATGATAAGGACCCAACTCAATTGCCCACTTGGCAACTCGCCCTGTTGCCTCTCTGTTGCGTATAATATCAGCCAGTGGTGCTGAACTCACGATCTTAATTGGATGCTCTTGGAAATAATGCTTAAGCTTTCTACTGGCAAGAAAAACTCCATAAACTAATTTCTGCCATTGTGGGTACCTTTGCTTTGAATCTGTGAGGACTTCACTGGTGTAGTAGACAGGTCTCTGTACTGGATACTCTTTTCCCTCCTCTGAACGTTCGACAACTACTACCGCACTGACAACTCTCTCGTTGGCAGCTACATATAACAGCATAGGCTCCTTATCTGTAGGAGCTGCAAGCACTGGAGTCGTTAACAAAGTTTTCTTCAACTCCTCAAAAGCACGGTCGGCTTCTTCATCCCATAGAAATTTGTCTGACTTCTTCAGGAGTCGGTAGAGAGGACCCGCCTTCTCTCCGAGTCTTGAAATAAATCTGCTTAACGCTGCTACACATCCAGTGAGTCTCTGAACGTCCTTAAGACAAGTCGGCTTCTGCAAGTTGTGAATTGCCTTGATTTTCTCTGGGTTTGCTTCAATGCCTCTCTCTGAAACAATGAAACCTAGGAGTTTGCCCGCAGGGACTCCAAAAACACAGTTAGAAGGATTGAGTTTCATCTTGTACTTGCGCAAATTATTGAAAGTCTCTGTCAAATCTGCTATTAAGGAGTCAGCTTTCTGAGATTTGATAACCACATCGTCCACATAGGCGTGAACGTTCCTCCCAATCTGCTCCTTGAAACAATTCTGTATGCACCTCTGATATGTTGCTCCTGCATTCTTGAGCCCAAAGGGCATTGTCATGTAACAAAATGCTCCAAAGGGCGTAATGAAAGATGTCTTCAGCTCATCCTCCTTCTTTAGTCTGATCTGATGATACCCTGAATAGGCATCCAAGAAACATAGCAATTCTGACCCAGCTGTCGAGTCAATTATCTGGTCAATACGAGGTAGAGCGAACGAGTCCTTAGGGCAATGCTTGTTGAGACCCGTGAAGTCGATGCACATACGCAACTCTCCTGTTTTCTTTGGCACTAACACTGGATTGGCCACCCACTCTGGATGAAATACCTCCTTGATGAACTCAGCTGCAAGGAGCCGAGCCACCTCTTCTCCAATGGCTTTTCTCCTATCATCATGAAACTTGCGTAGACCTTGCTTGACTGGTCCTGCGTTAGGATTAACATGTAAGCAGTGCTCGGCGAGTTCTCTCAGGACTCCTGGCATGTCAGATGGTTTCCATGCAAAAATGTCCCGATTCTCACGGATGAACTCGACGAGCTCGCTTTCCTATTTGTCAGACAGATGCGCCCCAATGACAAACTGCTTGGAGGAGTCGCCTGGGGTGAAATCCACTGACTTGGTGTCCTGAGCCGACTTAAATTTCATCTTCTCTTCTGTGGCCGGCTTCTTGAGGACCGAGTTGTCCTCCGGGTCCATGTTTGCTTGATAGAATTTAAGCTCCTCCTGAGCACAAGCTGCTTCAGCCATAGCTGCATCTCCTTGTTCACATTCCAATGCCATCTGCCTACTGCCATTAACTGTAATAACTCCTGCTGGGCCTGGCATCTTGAGCTTCAAATAAATATAGCATGGTCTGGCCATAAACTTAAAATATGCTGGCCGGCCAAAAAGAGCATGGTATGGACTTTTAAGATCCACTACCTCAAAGGGCAAAATCTCTGAACGATAATTCTCCATTGTGCCAAAAGCAACCTCAAGGTAAATCTTACCAATGGGTTTGGCTGACTTTCCTGGTACTATCCCATGAAACACTGTCTCTGTTGGAATTAGTTGTCTATCTTGCAGCTTCATCCTCTTGAATGTGTCATAATATAAGATATTGATACTGCTTCCACCATCCATCAGTACCTTATTCAATCTGTAGCCCCCAACTTGAGGTTCTACCACCAAGGCTAGCTGACCACCTAAGCCACTGTGGTATTGCTGGTTCTACTGCATTGACTGCTCGAACCTTCAATTTCTTGGCACGCTTGGACGTACTTGTTGTAAAAACATGATAACTCCCACGACTCGGGTTCTGCTGCCGAGTTGTGACATAATACTGTCCATTGCCATCGTGAAGCTGCTTCGGGTTCTGCTGGAACCCACCCTGCTGGTTACCTCCTCCCTGAGGTTGGTTTGGGTTATTGCCGGCTCCTCCGCCGTTGTTGCCGGGTCCTCCGGCACCATTGTTTCCTCTGTATCCATTGTTATTTCTGTTTCCAGGTCCTGAAAACCTGGCACGCTGCAAATCCACACACTGTCCCAAGGTATGACCACACCTACCATTTTTGGCATGCTTAGGGCAGGGACTCGACAGAACCTCCTCTGTAGTTGGTGTACGCCCTTGATATCCTCGAGAATTGTTGTCCTTGCGTCTGATCCCAGTATTTGTATTAGCTACTAGGTCAGAGTTGTCTCCATACGGCCGCTTGCTACCACCCTGATTCTGGTTCTGGTTCTGATTCTGATTATTGCCACCTTGTCCTTTATTTCCCTCCTCCTGGTCTTTGGTTTTATCTGTGGCAGCGTGCTTGTTAGCACCTGCCATGATCTCACCAATTGTAAGGGGAATACCCTGATTCAAGCTCTCCTTCATGCGCCCCAGCTTCCAACTCAAGGGATTGTAGCTGCAGTTTCTCTCCATCGCCATCAGCACTGAAACTGGTGGGAGTCCTTGTGATGAGTTAATAATCTCTGACACCCGCTTCATCCAATGCCTTGCTGACTCGCCTTTCCTCTGAACACATCGCTCCAAGTCCTCTATGGTGCTGAGTTTTTTACATGTGCCTTGGAAATTTTGAATGAAAGCCGCCTTCAACTGCTCCCAAGAGTTGATTGACCTAGGAGGCAAATTACGCATCCAAACTTTGGTTGCTCCCTCCATCATAAGATACATAAACTTAGCACACAAATTACCTGTGGCATTACGAATACTCATTGCCATCTCATAGGTGCCTAACCAAGAAGTCGGGTCCATGTTGGGCTCATAATTTGGAACCTTGCGCGGCTCCTTGAAGCTGCTGGGGAAGGACTCGGACCTGATGGCATCTGACAGGCACTCTGGTCCTGTTAACGCAGGAGAAGCACCAGGAGAAGTCACCTCTGTGTGCGCCCGGGTTGGCTGAGGCGGGTTAGCTGCGCCAGCTAGCGCTCTGTCCCTTTCAGCCTCCCGAGCCCTGGCTGCCTCCCATTCTCGTCGATGTCTTGCTTCGTCAACCACGATCTGAGCTCATGAAGTAGTTGGTATGTTTGCACGATTCCTCTCTCGTTCACGGCGCCTTGCGCTTGTGGAGTTGGCCGGGTTGGACTCGCCGTGCCGACTCCTCGTGCCCGAGTTAAAGGGTGTTGAATGTAGCCTGCTTGCGTCTGGAAAAGCTGGATAAAGAGCTTGCTGAGTCAATGCTGTCTTCAGCAACTCGATAGCCTCACGAGTCTCCAGATCCGCCGGTCCCTCTGGTACCACAATGTTCTCCAACCTCAAAGTCGCCGCATGAACATTGTCCATTGGATTGGAATAATGTCCCTCTGGAGTGTGAAACCTGTTAGGCTGAGATCCCAAGCCACCAGATGTTCCTCCTCCTTCAGGCGGTGGTCCGTTGGTAGGGCTGCCTCCGGGTCCTTCTGGGGGGGGTGGTGGTGGTGGTGCTCCTGCTCCTCCACCTGTGGCGCCTCCTGCAGCCGCTGAACTTCCTAGTCCGGATTCTGCGCCTGGACCATTGGGTGTGGTGAACAAATTTGTTGGATTGATATGGACTCCATCACGCAGGCGACTCCTCGCTCTGCGATGCTGAATTGTAGTGAGCTCCTCGCGGCGGCTTCGCACTACCTGGGCCTCAGCTTGGACCCGGGCTCGCTCCTCTGCCAACCTGCGATTTGCTTCTGTTACATCTGCTAACTGCCTCTCCAACGCAGCACGGGCGCTAGTCAACTCTGCTGCCCGCTCTACCGCGTTACTTGCATTAATCTCCTTTGTCAGTAAAGCTGGATCAAACTGATTTCCACCGTTTCCAGACATGTAGACTCCCACAACACGAGCGCGTACTGGCGACTCCTCGTAATCCTCTTCCTCGATACCATACCCAAGCCGATCTTCAAACAAGGGTAAGATAGACTCTGAATCTGCATCATAATCTGGATCTGAACCTGAATCTTGCAGCATCTCCGGCTTCTCGGCTTGGTGCTGTTCCTCCTCAGACTCGGCGATGATACCGACTTCTGATGTGCCGACCGACTCCTCGCCGTCGGACTCGACAACAACGGTTGGATCTGAAACTGACTCCGCTGAATTAGAGCGGATTCCTGACGTGCTCACCATGCCAACGAACACATTGATTCTCCCAAAAACACACTGGTAGCCCTCGTCGACTTCGTTCATCTCCGAGGCCCAGCCTGAATCATCGATCTCGGTTTCTCCATGCTCATCTGTGTAGACTCGCCCGATGGCGAGTTTCTCCATGGCTCGGCGAGCTGCTCGAACGATCTCAACTCCTTTCACCATAGGCCCCACGGTGGGCGCCAACTGTCGTGGGGTTGTCACGGCAAGTTCTTCCTTAGGGAAGATGAGTTCTGGGGCCATTGATGATCGAAGTACGTAGGAGTTGTTACTCTCACCAAGGAACAAGGATTTACCCAGGTTCGGCCCCTCTGAGTAGAGGTAAAGACCTACTTCCTGCTTCTCTATTATTGCTCTTGATAGATCTCGATTACAAGGTTCCGACCCCTAATTCAGGAGTCGGCGACTTCTCTCTCTGGGCTAGGGTTTCTATGGTACTGATCAACCCTACGATCTAAGGTCCAGGGCCCTCCTTATAAAGGTGGACGAGTCCCTGGACTTACAACTTGTACCGAGTCATATTTAGATACGGAGTCCTACTCTAGGCTTGGTCCTTCCAAGTTAGAACTCCGGGTTGAACTAGGACTCCTCTTCTGGCGAGTCCCCTTCTCCACACGGGCCTTGGCCGGCTTGTCTCCAGCCCAGCCCATGTGACTTGACTCGTGACTCGGCACCGGCCTCCTTGGTCTTGACGGGTCTACTTTCCGGGTCCATGGGCCTACCTATAAAGTATCCCCTCATCAGTATGTTAGGTTCTAGAAAATTCCTGAGGGGTCCATGGCTGCTTCAGTTTGTTGGACCAAGTGGGAGGGCAGCCACCCCACTTGCTTGCCCCCCAAGGCAAGGGAGTGGAGGGGCGGTGGCTAGGGTTGGCGGCTCCTCCCAAAACCCAGGCCCCTCGTGCCAAGGAACGGAATTTAATTCAAGTCTACATGGATATGAAGAACCATAGTCGGTGACTCAACACCAATCTGCACACACAAGTCAAGGCCAATCGACATGTTGTGTCACCCAAAGAGTCGAAAGAACTCCCAAAACCCTTTTGTTCAAGAGTGAGGCCTTCAAGTGTAGGTGTTAGGACGAGTCGTTTGCAACGACCATCCTGGCTCATACAAGTGAAACCCAAACTCCGGAACACATACCATGAACTTCATATCATACATGCATGGTGCCCGACATGCTTAATTAAACAAATTGGATATCACAACACAAAATATTGGACTATAAAAAAGTATCTACTTCATGCTCAATACGGCAACTGGATTGTCTCTTCGCTTGGCTTGGCGCATGTGCGCTTTCATCCGAGGTCACGTGACCTCTTGAAACTGGACATTGCCCTTCATGCATGGTTGAGCTGCTCTGGAATCGCTACGACTTTACTAACCCCAGTGTACATGAAAACTAACCGCTTTGGAGAAACCAACGTGTGTAATTGATAGCAGAAGATTATGGATCAGGACGAAGAGAAATCCTCACTGATACGGCTGCAACAAGGGAATAGGGACAGAAAAGGTGAAGTGCATGCTCGATAGTTATAAACTTTAACACAGGGGGGCTCAGTAATACAGTATGTCTTGAGATCCCGATGCCAATGTGCCATGGAGGTCATCAGAGCAAAACAACATCACGTCATACACTGGCTGGGAATCTGAACATGCAAACTAGGACCCAAGAATAGATTCAGTACTCCGAGAGGATCACATCAACTAAGGAAAAATAAACCAGATGAGCAATAAACGAATACAGCTGATACTGAAGAAATGGGCATTGCTGACCTTCTTGCAAGGAAAAAATATCAGATGATTTCTTTGCGTTGTGGGACTGCCAGTAGCAACATAAAGACCTGGCATTATTTGTCCTTTTCAACATCACAGTGTGAGGCGCAAAAATTGGTTAGCTTGTGAGTCAATCTCCAGCACATTCAGTGCGGCAAATGCACGAACAGAGTCTCACGGTAACGAACAGGGAAATATGGTGGCTCACCTTCAGTGCGGCCGGTAACTGCCAAAGCAGTCGAGCAAAGCAATATTGTCGCACCACAACACTCGCCAGCGCAAGTCAAGAAAAGATAGATAAATCACATACAGATAAACAAAATTAAAGCGAAAAATGTACTTGTAAACTAGCAGAGACGAAACTATCAAGGCTGAGTCGCTCATATGGCCCTCAAAATACTTATGGTGAAATCTGAAAAACTTATGCTACATAGATAGATAAAAACGAGACAAACAGAAAGCTCTATGATGGAATGAAACAGAGGAGGAGAGGAAATGCATGGTGACAACATGATTTGGATAAGTTTGTGTCCGGATGCTATGTTACAGCATCATATATGAGTGAACCTACGGAAGCAGTATGTGGTTTATTCTTTTCAAACAAGTATGCACGTGTGCTTTCACGACAGCAGCACTTTGTGCAGTCTCTCAAAAGAGTGCACAACCGTGCCCCGACCAACTAGTGCCAACTTGATGTATGTATAGGACCCTCCTCCTTTTTCCGGGCTTGGGACCGGCTATGTAAATAAGTGTTCACTTATTATAACATAGGCGGAGTTGCCTACTCTACCCTATCTACGAAAAAGGGAAAAACCATGGATACAAGTCCATACAAATTTTTACAAAAATAACCAAGCATTAGGAACTAAAGAAAATATTTGTTCTTTTTTTGGATTTCCTTTTCTGATTTTTTTGGAGATTTCTTTTTTCCCATTTTTTTGTTTTTTGTTTGCATATTCGCTATTTTTTTGTATTTCCGTTTCTGAATTTTTTTGGATATTTCTTTTTTCCCATTTTTTTGTTTTTTTTGTTTGCACCTAGAATAGAAGCACCCATGGGTCAATGACCAAATTATAGTTCCACAAGCTCTTCGAATGAATAACCTACAGAAAAAACAAGCACACAAAATAAGCCTAGTCACTTATATAAGGAATCCAAATGATATATGCAAATAGAAGAACCAGATTATAGACCATAATGAAAAGGAAAAAGGCCGAAAAGAGAGATGGTACCTATTTGACAACGGATAAAATGTGCATGTTTATAACTAAGATCTATGCATATGTAAATATAATTGTTGTGAAGGGTAGAAATATGTTTCCCTTCAATCTAGTTGATACTGGCCAGTGTTTCCCAGTCAATCCACCTCTACCGTGGTAGTTCAGAGTTACAATATGGTTGATCACTACATGTGTAGACAACATGCATGAGAATAAGAGCTACAGACTTTGTCTTGGACTTCATCAAAAAATAGTCTAAGTAATCTCTGTTTATGGAAGCACACCCAGTTGAGTGTGTGTATACATGTACAAGCAGACCAGTTTTATGCACACATGTTATGACCTCTTGAGAGGATAATTAGGAGAATCGGAACGACGGTGTAGGGTTTGGTTAGTTCAACTACGTAATTAACTAGTTGAATACATAGAAAACCACGAAATGTTGTTGGTCAATACGATGGTATTAAAAAAGAAAACCTAAAATATATGTTATGCAAGTTGAAGAAGTTGTCTGCAATGATTTTCAATTCCTGATTAACTACACTGATGAGAATATATGAAGAAAATCTCTGTTTAACCTTAGAGGGGCACGAGATGCTACTAGTGTAAACAGTATGCACTTGAGAAAGAAAATGATGCACAGAGCACTGTCAACTACTACTCCTGCTACTCACGCTTTTGCACTTGGACCCAACTTGATCTCCAGGCAATGGACACACACGCACACACTTTGGTGCAAGATGACCTGACATCTGCTATTTATCCTTACAAAAACTAAACACTGTCGTGCAGCAGCTTATCTCCTGCCTGAAAGCTATCCTGACATGCTGCTTTTTATCCTCTTGATTGCTAGAAGCGTATGTTCACACTTCATTTTCTAACTTTTGCTAGTGTGAAAATTGAGAGATTCACTAGACTAGGGTGAACACTTAGACATCCTCTAGACTAGCACATGCACTATCACTAGCACATGCACGTGCCGGTGCTTATTAGCAATCAACTAATTAATTAACAAGCACTAGCACTAGATGCACGATCGACCAAGGCAGGAGGCAAACTTCAGAGCAGATAACTTAAACCAAATAATAAATTAAATTCCTAACTAGTGTCCATACCTTGTTTTATCACCCTGTAGGCCACGTGTAGACATCCAGGTCTTCGCCGTAAAGGTCCATGTGCTGCTGTTGAAGGCCTGGTATCCACAGCGAAGATAACTCTTTCATACCCTCGTCAAGCCACAGCTGTTGCAAACTACCCAACCCCTCAACACACCTCAAGCCTGGGCAATTATTTATGCGCAGCTCCCTCACTTGAGGAAGGTTCGAGACCCTCTCCAGGTCATCACAACCCTGGATTCCAAGCGCCTCAGAGAGGAACGGGAGGTCCTCCACAACGTTCAAGCATCTTGCGCCTCTTATATCGAGCACTTTCAAGCTGGTAGCCTCCTGTCCAAGCTGTCGTGGGAGAGCTCTCAGCTTGGGGCAGCCATCAATTTCCAACTTCGTCAAGCATGGTAGTAGCTGCATCCTTGGAGACGAGGCTTCTTCTTTTTGTATCTCAGCAGATCCATCGTTTCTTCTCAGCAGTGCCATGTCATATTCCTCTTCTTCAGCAAAGGACCACTCCTCCCAGTTGGGCATATCCTCGATGTCCAGCTGTTCGAGCTTGGGGAAAGAAACAAACACATCCGTGGATCTGGGATTAACCCCCTTGCGTCCCAAAAATTCGGGTCCAATCTTGGTAACTGCTTCTGCACCCTCAATTTTCAGATATCTCAGGTTGGGCAGCTGCCCGATTGATGGAAGATGCACACAGAAATTGCATCCTGCGAGTGCTAAGATTTTGATTGAAGATAAATGGGTGGTACTAAGCCAGGTGGGAAACCTACGACCAAAGTACCCATCAATTATTAGGGCTTCTAGATTGTGTGGAGGGATTAGCTTGTCAAGGATCTCCTCAATGTTGCGAACTTCTTCTTCTGAATATAGTCCATCTGTACGTTTGGTGCAACATAGGCTCAAAACTTTGAGATGCCTTTTGTCTGTTAGCAATGAATCTGTATTGTAAGGAGTTGCACATTCCAATTTAATCATAGTGAGCCGCCTTAGCTGTGAGAGATGTTCCAACTCTTCCAACCTCCATCCATCTTGTGTTTTACCATTATCACCTCCACCACCAACAGGAAATCCTTCCAAATCATTGAGGAATTCTAATCTGCCTATATCCTTTGGCACCTGATTTATTGGTGTACCAAGCAGACCAAGGCGCCTTAAATTGCACAACTGAGTAAGAGCAGAAGGAAGGCTATGCAGAGCTTTGCACTGTTGTAAGTTCAATGTCTGAAGATTTACGAGAGACCCAATGAACTCTGGGAGACTAGAAATTTTTGTGTGATCAAGATCAAGCAATCGTAGATGGATCAAATTTCCAAGGTAACGAGGAATGGTTTGTATGGAGGAAGTATTCAGATCCAAAACACGAAGATACAAAAACTTCTTGAATATTGAAGTATCAATTCCTTGGGAGAAGCTTCTATAAGTTCTCACTTTAAAATGCTCCTTGTCCGTGGTAGGGAACACCACAATATCCTTTTCAGTGACAACTGAAATCCGTCGCAGCCTAGACATACTGTTACCTCCTAATGATCCAGGGTCTCCAATAAAACACTCTTCTTTTGATAAATAACAAGCTAGCTGCCTAAAGAGGATATGCATTTTGCAAATTTCATGGGTAAATATTGAAGTATTTGATTGGAGTAGATTCCGATGGATAAGCTCATAGTAGTACTCTTCAGCTGTTTCTTCTAGTAGTTGGCCCGGTTGCTCCTCTACAAACCCTTCAGCAACCCAATACCCGATAAGATTGTAAAGGTAGAGGGAATGATCTTCAGGATACATAGCACAATAAAGGAAACATTGCTTCAGATGATGTGGTAACTCTTCATAGCTTGTATACAAAGCTCTTTCTATACCATCAGGAAGTTTTCTCTCCGGGCAACTAATTTTGCTAAGAATCGTGTTCCACTCATTCTCTGCACGATCCTTTCTAGCCAAATACTTGCTGTCACCTTGATTGCAAGAGGGAGGCCACCACATTTATCAACAATCTCAGCCCCTATGCCTTTCAGATTTCGCACTTCTCTTCATCGATGTTCATGCTCCTCCAAAGTAGCTCCCACCCCTCCTCTACTGACATGACATAAACTCGATGGGTATGGTCTGTACCGACTTCCATGGCAACTATATCATCTCTTGTCGTCATCAAAATTACCACTGTTGTTGCTGTGTGTAATGCATTTTTTAGGAGATTATTCCATACAGTGGACTGCCATACATCATCTAGAACAAGAAAGATACTCTTATCATCAATTGCTTTTGCAAGCTTACTTCTGAGCTCTTCTACTGTTTCACCTTCCTCTTGATGCACTCCAATGTTTTGGAGAACATCTTTTAGTAGAGCAACTTCATTGTACATTCGCGACACACAAATCCATGCATGTTTGTTGAAGTTCCCTTTTATTTGTTGATTATTGTATATTTTATGAGCTAGTGTTGTCTTACCAACTCCTCCCATTCCAGTAATGGCAAGCTTGTAAGATTTATTTCCCTTATGTGCAAGCACCAAGTCCACCAATTTTCTGCTTGAATATTTTATCTCCTTCCCCACAATATTGGGCTCAATGAGGGTTGCCATTGGATGAAGCTACCCGAGCTTTAAGGACATGTACCAGCAGGACTAGTAAACTCAACAGATCCACCAAATAGGATGTTGTCAATCCACGGTCCTCATGAACCTAAATTAAAAGCATTGTAAAATGTTAATTTACAATAGTTTATTATAACCAATTCCCTTCTAGAAGATATTAATACATAAGAGTTTAAATGCTTCTTAAAAAATTTGGAGCATTAAATTTTAATGAATAAATGAGTGGTTTATGTAGGCCTCAAGATTGCATGCCATCGTTCATACTTGAAAGTGAGCTTCTAGAAAAAACAAATTCATTCCACGTAAGAGGAAAACGAGCTATGAAAGGAACTAGGTTTAGAGGAATAATCTCGGAGAAACTAAAGGAATGAGCCAATAAACACTCGCGTCACGCGAAAATGTATGGAGCACATAAGAAGATAACAATTAACAAATGCACTAACCACCAATGATGATCCAAAATTCTGGTTGTTGTTACTGGTCAAGTTCAGGAATATAAGTGACCAGATTGGACACCACACAAGTCTTGTATTGTTAGTGCCAAAATAGTACAGTATAAAGGCTATTTGTTCTAGGTATATTTCTTCCTCCTAGGACTAGCATAAATATTACCTAATTTTGTTTCCAATAAAGTGTGGAAAGAAAATAAATTGAATGACCGATGCAGGCAGACAAACACAAAAGAAACAAATTGTGTTCACTCATGTTTGCTGCAACTTTTTGGGTGTGTTCTTAGTCATAAATTTAAACAGTGAAGACAAAATCTGTTGTAGGAAACAAGGGGACAATTTCCCACCTAAACATTATATTCCACAAAAACAAATTTTGTACACATAGCGACCCGAAAGGCCTTCGACGGGCTGGCCCGAACAGGGGAGGATTAAGGGAGGGGTGAGAGTTGTGCACAGGCCGCAGACTAGCCAAGAGGCAGGAACTACCACACTAGTTTAGCAAAGGCCCCATCTCAATACGGTGGAGGGTGCTAATAACCTAGAGTCGAAGGTGATTGATTAGCATGCGCTAAATCGGGGAAGGGGGGCATATAATCAGCGTCGAACACCATGCGGTTACAAGTCTTCCACATTGTCCAGAGGAGGGCCGACACCATAGTGTTATGAGAAATCTCATCATGTGGGGGCGGGGGGATGGCATCCACAAGGGATTCTAACAAGCTAGGGATGTCTGGATGGTGGGGTGGTGGAGAAGTAGCGCGACCCTCTTGCACAATGAGACCATGTGGGGAAATAGCACTGAGACGTGGCATGCGTCCTCATGAACATCGGGACAGAACAGAATGCACATTCATTGAATGACTCAAGAGAACCAATCTAACGAAGGTGTGTACGCGTCCTAGTATTTCCATTCCACAGTATCAAGAAGAACACCCGGACCTTCTGGGGCGCAAAGCATTACGGTATTCCGCCTAGAAGGGCACCACATACCCCATGCACCCGAGGGAGCGGTAGTTGTCACCAACGCTGAACTCATTTCACCTTCCTAGCAAGAAAATGTGATCATCCACCCCCTAGGATGTGGGAGATGGGTGGGGATAGCTCTGAGGAATTCAACCTCCACCGAAGCCTGTGGGGAGAGTCGTGGGATAAGTGGGATTAGGGTCCCTTGTCAACCATGACGTCCGAGATTATGCCCCTTGGGAGGGTATAATAAGATAATGTAGCAATCGACGCAGTTGAGGGTGCGCCGAGGGGAGACTAGGAGTCATACCAGAGTAATGTGGACACACCATCCTCGGGGACGACTTTGGTGATGGAGAGGTACAACAGTATCAGTGATAGGAAATGGCTCCACAACAAGGTGGCCATCACACGACGTTCTCCAATATGCCAACGACGGATCCAGCGAGTCCACACCATGTCACGTCCGGAGAGGAGCCCATGAAGGAATTTAGGCAGAAGGCGGTATCTTGTAGACCGAAGTCAGCAGAAAAAGTCCCACACAACCTAGTAGTCCCGCCAGAGCAAGATGTCGTGCCTTTATAAAGCATGCTCAACATGGCTTATCCGTCCCCGAGAGAACGCCCTTGGGGAGGGGCATCACATTCATGACGAAGGAAGGGAGCGTCGAAAGCATTGTGGTCGTGAGAGTGAGAGGTCCTCCAATCGACAAACCATCAGCCTTAACAATGTCTTCTTTCTTGGTGAGGAGAGAAACATACACAAGTTCNGGTTGCTCCTCTACAAACCCTTCAGCAACCCATAACCTAATAAGATCGTGAAGGTACATGGAATAATCTTCAGGATACATAGCACAATAAAGGAAACATTGCTTCAGATGATGTGCTAATTCATCATAGCTTATGTATAAAGCTCCTTCTATACCATCAGGAAGTTTCATCTGTGGGCAACTAATTTTGCTTAAAATCTTGTTCCACTCATTTTCTGTTTGAGCTCTGCTGGCCAAAACTCTGGCTGTCACCTTGATTGCAAGAGGAAGCCAGCCACATTGACAAACAATCTCAGTTCCTATGCCTTTCAGACTTTGCACTTCTTTCTCTTCATCGATGTTGATGCTCCTCCAAAGTAGCTCCCACCCCACCTCTACTGACATGACATCAACTCGATGGGTATGGTTTGTACCGACTTCCATTGCAACTCTATCATCTCGTGTTGTCATCAACATTACCACTGTAGTTGCTGCGTGTAATGCAGTTTTTAGGAGATTAGTCCATACACTGGACTGCCACACATCATCTAGAACAAGAAAGAAACTCTTATCTTCAATTGCTTCTGCCAGCTTGCTTTTGAGCTCTGCTACTGTTTCACCTTGCTCTTGATGCACTCCAATACATCGAAGAACCTCTTTAAGTAGAGCAACTTCATCGTATGTTTGCGACACACAAATCCATGCATGTTTGTTGAAGTTCCCTTTTATTTTTTGATCATTGTATATTTTCTGAGCTAGTGTTGTCTTACCAACTCCTCCTATTCCAGTAATGGCAATCTTGTGAGCTTTATTTTCCTTATGTGCAAGCACCAAGTCCACCAATTTACTGCTAGAATATTTTATCTCCTTCCCCACAAGATTAGGCTCAGTGAGGGATGAAGTTTTCCTCCAATCTGGCACAAAAGCTTTTCTGGTTGGTGTTGTGTTTTTAAGTTCTAAAAATATAACGTCCTTGGAAATCCTTTCTATTCTTTTGTTGAGATTCCTAATCTGAACAGCAATCTCACGACGAGTTTTGATGTTAGCAATGCAAGACAAGGGTGAACAGCCACGGCATAAAGTTAATTGTCTCGAGGGTGATGAAGGATGATCTGCTAGTAGCTTGTTTCCTTTAGACCTTGCCAAATCAATGATGTTGTCAGCATCATACATGGCATCTCTCAACTCACCAAGCCAATTGTTAACTGCTGACTCTTTTATGCTTCTCTGCTCAGCATCACTAATAAAACACTGTATTTGCTTCATTCTTCGTTGCAGATCTGTAAGCTCTTCTTTGACTCCCAGTATCATCACTGCCTCCTCTGTAGCAATATCTTGAATCTTTTTTATGCATGACTCAATAAAAGAAGACAATATGGTTGCCATTGGATGAAGCTAGCCGAGCTTATAGGAGGTGTAGCAAGCAGTAGTAGGAAAATTAACAGAGAGAAATCCACCAAATAGGATGTTGTCAATCCACGGTGCTCATGAACCTGAATTAAAAGCAGTGTGACGTTAATTACTTATTTTACAACAGTTAATTAAACCCTCTTCCCTTCTGCAAGATATACACGAGAGACTAAAGGCTCCTTGCATATTTCTTGCTCCTAGGTCTAGCATAAAGCTTTCCTAAATTTTTTTCAATAAAACTTGGAAGGAAGGAGAAGAAATCCAATGACCGATGTAGGCAGACAAATGCAAAAGACAAAACCATGTTCACTCAAGTTTGGTGCATATTTCATCTCAGTCACATTTAAATCATGAAGACAGTATAAAACTTCTGTTTAGCTTTAGCAGAGGAGGAGAAGAAGAAGAATTACTACTAAATTTGAGCTAATAAAAGTCGAGATATTACCTGACACGGCTACATTGATGAGCCACTCATCAGAGTGCAAACAGATTAGAGTGTCCGCACAAATGTGGCAAGCTGGCTAGGAGTAGAGCAGACGCCGGCCGCCAAGGTCGAGCACTCGAGCTCGTTCTGCTAGGTGGCAGCTGACCTTGACGAGCCCGATGGTGGCGGGAACTTGACCTCGCTGTACTCGAGCTAAAGTCCTAGGATGGTTGCATCTGGATCTGAAAGCCACATTTTTTGCTTGGGAGATCTTGAGGAAGAAACAAGACATTTGGAGGCGAATTTTGGGGGAGAAGAGATAGGGTCGGGAGGTGAATTTTGAGGAAGAAGCTGCGTACAAGGAGAGCATGGATCTGATTCTGAAATAATTTGGAGAAAGAGAGAAAGAGAGCGGGTGGACCCACCCATTTCAGAATATTTGGAAATTTGCCTAGCAAAGCAAAGTAAACCTTTTTCGTGTTACCAAGCAAGCATCCTGTTCATCTAAAAAAAAAGCAAGCATCCAGTTTCTTGCAAGGCTAGGAGAATCTTAGCCTGTTCGATCTAGAATTTACCGATCATGTCACGCCTATTGGAAGTTGCAATCCGACAAGCCGAACACGAAAACGAAATAGAATTGGATACTTGCCTTTTCTTTCTTTCTTTGGACATACGTTTATCATCAAAGGAAATCTCCACTTTATTCCGGTCTGGTTATTATTCCAGGAGGTCCAAGCAATATCAGTTCTTCAGATAACCCGGGTAGTATTTCTTCGAGTTTAAAACTTATCAATCTACATGAGCAGAGCAAACAAACTAAATGAAAAGAGGATCTGATAAGGTGGAATTTGGTTGCCAAAGATCAAGCAGTAAAATTGATTAGTAAAGTCTTCCCATGGACACGAGGAGACCTATGATACTCTCCAGACGAGGAGCTTACACCATGACGAGCGCGTAAGCAAGCTTTTCCAGCTCAGTATAACGGACCCTCACGCCTACAAGGGACTCCGATACTTAGTAGACAGGGTGATGCACGCAGTCCTTCTCGTTGATGAGAAGTACAATACATGAGCAGGCCCTCCTTTGGTGAGGGGGATCTGCAGGATAGGCGGGGACGTCAGGTACGCCTTGAGCTCGTCGAATGCTTGCTGGCTATCGGCATTCCACTCGAACCCCGCCAAAACCCTAAAGGCTTTGAAGAAATGGCAGACCCTTCTCTGCCGAGCGGGACACGAACCGCCCTAACGTCGCGAGACGTCCGGTGAGTCGTTGAACCTCCTTGATGTTGCTCGGCAGCGGCATGTCAAGGATGACGCTGATCTTTGACGGGTTGGCCTCAATCTCTCTTTTCAAGACTAAGAAGCCTAGCAGCTTGCCGGCTCGTGCGCCAAACACGCACTTCTTGGGGTTGAGCTTCATCCCTACGACACGTAGGTTCTCGAAGGTCTCCTCTAGATCCCACGCATGGGGGATGCAAGCGTGCTTTTGACAACTATGTCGTCCACGTAGGTCTATGTTATGCCCCACCTAGCAGCACAGGGCCCCGGCATTCTCAACCCCATGGCCATCCGCACGTAGCAGTATGTGCTTGCAGGCGTGCGGAAACTTGTTTTATCCTCGTCTTCCTTGGCCATCCAGACTTGGTGGTACCCTGAGAAGGCATCCAAGAAGCTCACGAGCTCGCAGCCGGAAGTCGCGTCCACGAGTAGGTGGATGCGGGCGAGAGAAAACTCGTCCACAAGTTGGAGTTGTTAATTCAGTGTCATAAGTATGTACTGGGAGAACACATTTCTCCAGAAAGAAGAGATCGGGGCACACTGAGGCACTCTTGCAATAGTAAGTCCACTATCAGTGTTTAATTGGCACCTGCGCATGTTTTACTTCTGAAGAGAGCAACCTCCAGCAGGTGCAGCCGGACCTGTATCAGGTACCCTTAAAAGACAGTTGAAACATTCATAAGGATGCACATCAGCAAAGGAATTGATATGCATGGGCAAGATAAATAAAAAAGGACAGGATAATGCATGATAGTATTTTCCTCTCACAAAACTGAAGTGTTAACTCTTTAAGTGATTTACAGTTCCCGGTAACTAATATCAATGCTCTGTCCCCTATTTTCAATTTTTCATAGCAACTCAAGAATCCAAACACATCTGAGTTCTGGATTTCAAAATGTGTGTGTAACCAAATCATGATGCTCCATCTAAGCATAACATGTTTGATATTTGCGAAGCAACTAATTGCATAAAAGGAATAAAGCAGAAAAAAGTGCAGAGTTCCAGATTAAACATGACTGAGACATAATTTGACCATATGCAAAAAATGTCCATCTGTCTCCATACATACTAGGGTTGCAGCAAAATTGATTTAAACTTGGAAACACAACAGAAGGATGTGTAAACACAATGTTCATAAAAAAAATAACAAACTGTTCAAGAAATAAATTAATATTTGGTACTAGCAAGGAAAATTATCGACAATCTCACAGGTTAAAGAAATGAGTATTCAGAACTGCTAGGAATTTAAACTATCCACATTCTCACAGGTTGAAGCAACTTAGGCAAACCAATTTTCAGTATGAAGCATCAAAGATACACACTTCTAGCATAGAATCGCCAACAAAAAAAATACATAAGACAAAACCCACTCTTTGTGATACAACTTATCACCTACAGATTACCTTCACTTTGCCACTGGTTTAGGGATGCCCGCCTTCCATCTCAGACAAGCTTGAAACCAGCCTCAGGCAACGGTGGACGACCTTCTTGAGGTCCGGTGACGGTGGACGCTCGGGACCCCAATAGAGCCCCTCCACCCGCCAGCCACCGTGGCTGCCCCGCCCGGCTCCATCCACTCGAAGCTCATCCTCCGCCCGCCGAGCCGCGCCCATGGACTGCACCGCTCGGACGTGGTTTCTGCTTGGTGGGCCAGCATCTGTGGCCTGGCCCTTGAGAAGAAGCCCAAGCCTCTTGGGCAGTCTTCTTTTCTACCCATCACGTCCAAACTGTGTGACCATTTTTCTTTCATACTGTAGAAAAAACAGTGACGATTTACAAGTGCATTTTTCCAATTCTCTCTCTTTACTTGAGTAGATTTTTTACAGTAACCTACACTTTCCTTGTTTATGGAATAGGATTGTGCGGAGTAGCATGCAGTCACGCCGATAGTTACAAATGACATTATAGCAAAGTTTAGAATTGATGCTAAGAGCTGCTCGGGCACAAATGTGTTCACCTTGATTGGCTTTGCGCTTAATAGAACGATGCTTGAATAGAGGCACAGTATTCTTCATATCAGCAAGGACCAGACTGCCCTTCGCACAGATCAGATTACTGTGTTCCAACTTCCCGGAGGAATCAGTTTGTAAAATAACCTTTTGTAAACCCAGCTCGTATAGTCCTTCAGAACAGCTAGCTAATGATTTGGTCTTTAAGAAAACATTGTTTGACCCAACCCGGCCTCATACAGGTGTTTGTATCATCACATATGAGAAAGCTCGAACCGGCCACACCATTTGCAATATTTACAGATCAATCCACGTTCACCATGGCAAAACTCCGCCTAAGGACGATCCATCGCCGCTTATGCATTGGGCTTTTCTTTCCTTCTAGTGGTAGTTCCAACTTTGCTTGAGTAGTTGAGTACCAAGGGAACAATTCAACTCATCTGAAGAAGAATAAGCATGATCAGACCATGCCTCATTGTCAATTTTTATGCAGCTCTAAACCTCAAGAGGCCATTTTTTGAAAATCAATGAAAAGCTTGTGCTGCCAGACTTTTTTGTTAAAACAACAATTGAACTAGAGGCCATTTTCATTCTCAATTCAGTGTCATAAGTACATACCAGGAGAACACATTTATCCAGAAAGAAGAGATCAAGGCACACTGAGACACTATCAGTGATTAATTGGCACCCGCACAGGTTTTACTTCTCAAGAGAGCAACCTCCAGCAGGTGCAGCCAGCCCTGTATCAGGTACCATGAAAAGACAGTTGAAACTAAAATGTGAATATATTCTTCATAGGGATGTACATCAGTAAAGGAAATGATATGCATGGGCACGATAAATAAAAAGGACAGGATAATGCATGACAGTATTTGCCTCTCACAAAACTGGAGTGTGAACTCTTTAAGTGATTTGCAGTTCCCGGTAACTAATATCAATGCTCTGTGTCCTATTTTCATACCAAGAGAATTCAAGAAACCAAACACATCTGATTTCTGGATTTCAAAATGTGCGTTTAACCAAATCATGATGCTCCATCTAAACGCACGATGTTGGATATTTGCGAGGCAACCAATTGCATAAAAGGAAAAAAATGAAAAATATGTAGAGTTCCAGATTAAACATGACTAGGCCTAATCTGACCGTACGCAAAAAGTTTCCATCTGCCTCCTTACATACTAGGCTAGCAGCAATTTGATTTAAACTTGGAGACACAATAGAAGAGTGTACAAACCCAATGTTCATAAATTAGTTAACAAACTGTTCAAGAAATAAATTAATATTTGGCACTACCAAGGAAAACTATCAACAATGTCACAGGTTAAAGAAACGAACATTTGGAACTGCTAGCAATTTGAACTATCCACAATCTCACAGGTTAAAGAAATTAAAGCAAACCAAGTTTCAGTATGAAACATCACAAATACATGCTTCTAGCACACAATCGCCAACTAAAATAATACATAAGAGAAAACCCACTCTTTGTGATACAACTTACCACCTACAGATAACTACACAAGCATAGGCCTTCACTTTGCCAGTGGTTCAAGGATGTCCGCCTCCCATCTCAGACAAGCTTGAAACCAGCCTCCTGTCCAGCATCACGCCAATGGACTCAGCCTCCCTGATCAATTGCCGGCACTTGGCCGTCCTCCCTGCTACGGCATAGCCTTCAATCAAATTACAGTATATGTCACTGGTTGGAATGAACCCAGACGCCTTCAACCTCGACAGGTACCGAAAAGCCCTTTCTGGATCACCCAAGGCCACACACAGCTTGACGATGACCCGGTATGCCGGTAGGTCAAGAAGGCAGTTTGCCTGCTCCATTTCCCACACTAGCGCCAACGCGTCCCTGTGCCTCCCGTCACGGGAGCGGCTATGGATCACCGTCGTGTACATCACCACGGTCGGGCTCTCGCCGGACGCCCTGAACCAGCTGACCAGGCTCTCCACGGCCGCGTACTGCCTGAGCTTTATGCAGACCTTCATGATAGCCGTACAGTCCTGTGGTCGCAGGTCAAAATCCGGCCTCTCACCGAGCTCGTCGAGCAGCGCAGCAGCAAGCCCGTAGCCTTCAGGTGTCCTGGCAGCTTCAAGAATCAGCTTCGCATAGATGCTCGGGTGCAGCGTTCTCTTGTTTATCCTGGCAAGCTCGAGGAGCTTGCGTGCCAGGCCTACTTTGCCTGCCCTGATGAACCCACTTGCCATGGCTTCGAGGACGGCGCGGCTCGCCGAGGGCACGCATTCCTCAAGCGCGGACTCCATCCTCAGCTCATCAAAGCGGGCCAGAACCTCGACAGTCGAGGCAAGGATCCGGTCATCGGGGAACAGCAGCACAGACTTCTGCCCCTGCGCCCAGCACAGCGTCTGGAGAGCCCTCTCGGGGAGCCCCATGTGCCCGAGCTCCCGGATGGTCATGGACAGGGACCCCTTCCGGAGGAACGGAGCCCACCGGTCGAGCACCGTGGACACGTCGGACTCCGGCGGGAGTGCGGCGATCTCCCGGGCGATCCCGACGAGGACCTCCGGGTCCTTGCGCACCCGGTCGCTGAACGAGGTGCGTGAGGGGAGCCGGACGTGCCGCTTCGGTGCCGGAGCGGCCGGCAGCCTCGTCTTGTGGGGCTGCGGCAGCGGGAGAGGCCGCCGCGTCGCCAGACTCGGCGGCTTCAACGGCTTTTGGCGCATCGGCCGGGCGAACAGGGCCGAGATGGCCTCAATATCGTTCTTGCTCCATTCCAGACCACCCTCTTCCTTATCCGCAGAGGCGTCCTGTTCGTGCACCAGGTGCTCGCCGTACGCCGATCCCTTGGCAAGACCTCCAGCGGCCGACCCCGCGCAGGAGACCGAAGTTCCAGAACGACGAGAACCACGACCCTCGCCGCTGCTGCGGAACCAGGTGGCGCCAAATGTACTCACCGACGCCGATGCCGGGGAAACCACGCCGGCGGGCAGCGTGGGGAGCGGCTGCCGGCTCAGCAGAGTCATGGCTGGGCTCTCTTCCGCCCGCACCTCGCTGGGCGTGCCCCCACGTCCGTGCGGCAATCAACGTAGCAGCAAGAAGGAGCCGCCCGCGCCGTCGCGCCGGTGAGGCGATTCCGCGAACACTTCGAGTGCAGCCGGGCGGTTCGGCCTCCGTCGGTACCTTCCGCTGGCTCCGCCGGCCTTATTAGCTTCGCCTGGCGAGCGCCTGTGACCACAATGCACTCTTCCCGTGCGTGCTCGGTGCCGCCTCCACCCGCCGCCCGCTGAAGACCGCGCCGCTCCTGTGGATTTCGGTGCTCGGTGCTCGTGTGGGCCATCCGTTCGCCGCTGTTTTTTTTTTCTCCTCTATATAGTTCAACCGTTCGGCGCTGGCAGGCGTGTGGTTTCTGTACGTGGGCTGGATGTTCATGATGCCTGTTAGAAGCCCCAGCCTCTCAGCAGTCTTCTCTTGACGGCTCATTAAGTAGACAAATTCTTTTTTATTGTTTTGCCATCACACATCAAGTAGACTTTTTTTTTCAGGTAATAGATATCTCCTTTGTAGAATAAAAATCAAGTTACAAGCTACGAAATACTGATCTGACGTAACTGAAAAGATGAGAGAATAATAACTCTCATAAAAAGAGTTCCTAGCCAGAAAGAAAACTACAATCCAGACCGAAAAGCTCCCTAGGTAAGATATCGATGCATGGCACTCGCCTCCGGCGCCACCATAGCTGCCATCCAAGGTAAAGTGGACATATCACCTTTTCATCCAAGTCATGCCTCATTGCTGATCTGCAGCTGGCCCGGCCACCAAACCAGTTTGCCAAAGGCAAAGCCATTGGTGTTGAAAGATTATGGTCGGGGAGGAAATCACCATGTGTATATGGAAGGAGGGGAGCTAGTATCGTCTTGCTCCATCTCGTACGTGTTTTTAGTTTCAGAAGGTTTATGGTCATGTATTAGCTGAAACTAGCCCTTACAAACATACGTATAAAAATATGAAATGCCAAGTAAGTTCTTTTAGCACAATCTTTCTTTTGTGTCCCTCAACAGTCCCTCGTGAACCTGCTGTCTTTGGGTCTCCGGTTCGAAACTTTCAAAAAATCTAGGAGTTTGTAGAAACAATTCCCTACAAGTCGTCAATGTATAATAGAAGACGTCAACAATCGCGATTTGGAAGGTTCTCGCCCTGCGTTAGAAGGGCTAGGAGGTAATCCCAACTTCAACCATATATGGGACACAAAACTCACAAGTTAGGCAGAGACAACACCCGGGGACCCGTTGCAGCTTTTTGTTGGGTGGGGGGTGGGGGGGGGGGAGGAGAGAGAGAGGGGGTATTCAATCAATAACGAGGTGATTTTCCCATACATATTATTATTGGGCCTCGCGTAGTGCTTCCCGGTACAACAGTCCAGGTGGAAAACTTGATCAGTTTACTATTACCTCCGATCCACAAAAATTGTCGTTGATTGTATTATTGTTGACTTGTACTGTACGTGGCTAGTTAGTTTCTGGCGACATTTATAACAGATCGGAGGTAGTACTGTAATTACTACGCATGATGAGTTTCTGGGCTACACCAGCTCTGCCCAATCGCCACGCCAAATCCCGAACGACCCAACGCAGCTATCGATCAGGGATCTGCTGCCGCTCGACGGCTCGACTACATAAGAGTAGACTAGTGAATCCTATTCTACGCGGAACACGGACCTAACAAGCTCCCGCGCACCTCTCACCGGGAAGTGGGCCGGCCCAGTCGACCTTTATTCCTTTTTCTGTTTTTTTTCTTTTTGCATTTTTTGTTTCTTTTTTCTTTTTCTTTTTTATGTTTCTTTTTCTTTTTAGTTTTTCTTCTTTGCATTTTCTCATTTTTTTATGTTTATTTTTTGTTTTCTTTTTTTTATCTTCTGTCTTTTTTAGTTTGTGGATTCGTTGTGTAACTAAATTTTCTATTTTCTTGTTTGCACATACTATTTAAATTGAAGACCAAAGTGGTGTTCCTATTTTACAAGAGCTCGAGGCTGCAGTTCGAAGAAGAGTGAAGCCCTACTTAGTACAGAGTTTGTTGCTATTTTGGTATAGCTAGGTTATTTAGATATAATGTGTGAACTACGTAATCTTAATTGTACTCTCTGTTTTTGAATAAAATATTTCAATAGGCTATTTTTTATTGCTACTTGAAGAATTTCTCATGTTCTCTCTGTTCTTATATTGGTTATTTACTATAAGAATGTGAAAAAGGCTATAACCTAAGAAGCAGGACCCATTGACTAGAGAATTCTAACAATTGGAACCCATTTGTCAGCTGGGATCAGCTTTAAAAAATGAAAATGATGGGCCAGGCTAAATATACATGGCCAAGAAAAGGCCATGGCTCAAAAATACATAGGCCTAACTAATGGATTTGGCCCAGTAAGACTATCTTCATGGACCAGCAATATTGTAACAAAATCCATGCCACGCTGGACTTCAATGCCATATCGGATCGATTGGTCACGAAGGATCTGATGTGGTAAGTCAGATCACTAGTGACAAAAGTTTTGGTCATAATATTCATGACCATCTATTTGTTGAAGAAAACAAAACATTATACAACGTTTTGAAACAAGATAAAATTGTCAAATCACACATTGTGGCATGAACTACATGCACGCATGCTAGAAATTAAGGAACAAAAGTAATTTCTATGGCCGTTAGACAAGATGAACTACATGAGTTGAACGAGGTACCATCGGCAAGGCAGTAAACTACAAAAAGTCACCCCGCCTGGGCTCACGCGTTCCAAACTTATCGTGGCCGACCATCGTGCGTTTCAAACTCCCCCGACGCACATGTAAAATTGCAACAAAGTCCCTCAACTAAATCCAAATTGTATTAAGAGAACCCTCCCATATTGCAAAACAGACCTTACATTATTCTTACCTCGTGGCCCACTCTATTTTTCCAAGGAAACGAAAGAGGAAGGAATGAAGCTAGTCCACATTTAAATTTGGGGTCGGATCAAAAAAATTACAGCGTGGTTTTAACCAATTAATATAAGCTTAGTACAGAACGAATCTCGGTTTAGATAAGAATTTTCGTACCCCGTTGTATTTGTGTTTACGATGTATGTACACCTTTGCGGCATGAACAAAACTAAGTCATGAACAAAATTGATTTCATGACTTCTTTTTAACAACAATATTACAAACAGAAAGATCATACGAGCAGTGACATATTTGCTCCATAAAAAAATATTCAACACCAACTTTTTAGATCTATAATAAAAAAATAGTAAGGATATGGTGTTTGGGAGAGGATAAAGAAAGGCTGAGTGGGAGAAGATACGATGTACAAGGTACAGTTTTTTTTTTTTTTTTTTTTTTTTTTTTTTTGGGATGTACATTCTGTGGGCATACATTACTTGTATTATTCATAAAAGTAACAAGGGTACAGATTTGATACACATACAAGCAACATTAAACTAAAAAGATACAAGGGGTTGTACTGCTTTATGTCGCCCTCGTCGCAACTATCAAGCACCCAAATCTTTTGCGGTTGCCGGAGAAGAAGAGAACACGATGTTGGTCCATCTTGAAGCTGAAAAAATTACTAGCCAGGAGGCGTACAGTGTAGATACGATAGAGGGGGAGAAATGCAACTTGTATATTATCAATCTCAAACATATATACCATCGACGGACCCGATAAGAGTCTTATCATAAGACGTATACCGGGTGGAATTTCCGCGTTGAGTAAACTATGGTTTGCATGGGATCACCCGCGCACGGAGCGGGTGACGCATAACGATGGAAAGCTCCAGCCTCTCGGCCAAGTTCACCGGCTCACCGTCGAGCTGGTGCCACTCGAACTCCCTCACAAGGCAGGCCACAAAATACTGGAGGTGAAGAAGCGACAGCTCTATGCCGGGGCATATCCTCCGGCCGGCGCCGAACGGGATCATCTTGATTTCCGTGCTCCCGGTCAGTTGCATGTCGGCGCCCTCGCCGCCGGGGAGGAACCGTTCCGGCCGGAAGCGCGTGGGGTCCGGCCACACCGCCTCGTCGAGCGCCATCTCGGCCAACGTGAAGTTCACCGTCGCGTGCTTGGGCACGTGGAAACCGTCTAGCGCCGCGTGCTCGTCGGCCGCGGCGTGTGGCATCACGAACTGTGCCGGCGGGTGTCGCCGGAGCCCCTCCAGAACGACGGCCTTCAGGTAGGGCATCCTCGGCAGGCACTCTTGTTGAATTCTGCCGACGCCGCCGACGACGTCGTGTATCTCTGCTCGTAGCTTTGCTTGGATCTGAGGCTGCAGCACAAGGTTCGCCATGATCCACTGTACCACGGCCGCCATGGAGTCGGTGCCGGCAGCCAGGAACTCGGAGCACAGGCTCACCATTTCGCCGTCGGTGAGCCTCCTGCCGCCGTCTTCGGGGATCCGGAGGCCAAGGAGAGAGTCCGCGTAGGTGCCGCGTGCCTGTCCTTGCAGTGCTTGTATCAGAGGAAGGAACAGCTCCTCCTGCCGGCGCCGGAGGGAGCGCAGACGCCTCCACATACGCCAGAACACGAGCTTGGCGACAGGCGTGTGCGCATCGAGAGCTTGGAAGCCGATCGCCGACGTAGTGAACTCCCGCTGCACGGCCTCGACGGACGCGACGACGCCGTCGTCGAGCCCCTCGCCGAAGCACATGGCGACGAGCACGTGGTACACGGCGCGGTGCAGGATGTTAGAGTACAACACGTATACATGTTGGAGTTAGAGATAGACTAGGGTTTAAGAGTCATGACCTTGTACTCCCAAGTCTCTCCCCTCCTTGTACTCCTATATATACCCCATGAGGGTCACGGCAATACAACAACAAATATTAGGGTTTCAATATTTTCCACATGGTATCAGAGCAGTTAGTCTCACGACGCCGATCCTAGGGTTCTAAACCTCTTCCGTAGCGCGCCGCCCCCGGGGAGATCAATCTCCTCTCCTCGGGGGCGCGGCACCCGGTCTAGATCAATGATCTAGTCGGTTCTTAGATTCAATTTCGAGTTCATAGTTTAGACAATTTCGAAATCTCTCTTTTCCATAGATTAGATCCAATTAGCCACGAATAAAGCCCTAAACCTATAGATCGAGATCCTCTTCCGCTAGGAGACACAGTGCAAATTGGTGCGTGTTAAAATCATCTCCGGCGTGAGATCGCCCACGACTTGAAGTGTCACACCATCACCACGCAGCAGGGATACGACGGCAGGCAGCAACCCACGCGTCTTCATCAACAACAACGCCACACGAGGCGGCAGGGTCCGCGCCGCAAGCATCAACGACATCGTTGGGATCCGATCTGCATCGACAAAATCACGTCGCTCTCACGGACACCTGCCCATCACCGTGCCACACGTAGCTTCTTCACCTGCCCATCAGACGCCGCGCGCGCTTGGACTCCAGAACACCGATCCGATCTGTGAGGAGCAGATCGGTGCAGGTATACGTACATGAATACCCACAAGGCCACAAGGAGCAGATCGATGCATATATTTGCATGCCTGCATGCATACACAGCCAAGGGCCGCGGACCCATGGGCTTCTGATCAGGTGCAGGCTCATCTTCATCAACGCTGGCGTCTAAGTCTAGTCCAGCCTCATCACCTCTCCGACGGTCCGCATTTTCTGAGCCGAACATCAAGCCCTGCTTCAACCTCCAGCCGTACAAATCTGCACTGCTTCGAGCCGGAACTACATCAAGCCAACCAACGACGTCAAGCTATACGACTACATCTGACTATGAGTAAAGATCTTCGCTGAGCATCTACGAGAAGCGACATCAACCTCATCCACACGCAGGCCGGTGTGGAGTACGACTTCATCGACTTCTCCGCAGCAAGGCATTGACACCAACGTCGCCGCGAGGGACGCCTCCAAGCGACGTAACACCTCCCGCCTGCTGCTTCATCGCCGACACATCATCGCCAAGGTCTACACCAACGTGGTCTTCATCAACAATCTCGTCAACACATCGCCGCCGCCGCCACAACAACGTCCACAAGGATGGACATGCGTCCTCTGACAGTACTACTGCAAGACGCCACGACACCGACGGATAAGACTGCATCGACAACAAACCGGCATCACTTTTAGTGAAAGCCCCTACAACCGCGCGCACGGTCCTGGCAAAACCGTTGTGTGCTTGGTGGGATTCCTCCAGTCCTGGCAAAACTGGTGGACTCACCTACGACCGCGTCCTCTGACATCCGCAAGACGCCTCCCGACGGTACCTCTCAAGGTGCAAAACGTCGGCCTCGACGGTACCTCCACAAGGTGCAAAACGTCCAGAGAAAAAAAAAACACACGATTGCAGCTCCGTCATAAAAACCGCGCAATTTTTTTTTTTGCGCATCTGGCATTGCGGCTTCCACCACTACGACGAGTACATCTACCACGACTACCTCGACCATGGCTACATCACGATCGGCTACATCGACATCGACACCAAGGGCAACGTCTACAGCTACTCATCGGCAACAACTCCAGTCAAAGCGTCCGCGTCGTCACTTGCGTCCACGCCGCTCCCGCTGTGACTGCGGGAGGGAAGAGAGGAAGACCATCAGAGACGCAGTTGATGATGACGGAGAGGAGGAGGCGACGGAAGCGCAAGACTTCAAGTCCAGTCGTAATCGTCCGCTTCACTCCCGCTACGACTGAGGGGGGATGTTAGAGTACAACACGTATACATGTTGGAGTTAGAGATAGACTAGGGTTTAAGAGTCATGACCTTGTACTCCAAGTCTCTCCCCTCCTTGTACTCCTATATATACCCCATGAGGGTCACGGCAATACAACAACAAATATTAGGGATTCGATAATTTCCACACAGGAGCCCCTCGACCTCGATGGCGCCGGGCATCTGTCGCGTGATGCCGTCGATGAGCTCGTCCGCGGCTCGCCTGCGCGCGCCGGCGTACCGGTGGAGGGTGGACGGGTGGAGGACTTTGCTGGTGAGGTTGCGGCGGAGCACGCGCCAGAGCGGGCCGTAGGCGCAGGACGCGATGTTGTGCTGGTCGCTGGAGAAGATACGGGTTGTGAAGGTGGCCGGCGGCCTGTCGGCGAGCACCTCGGCGCGCTGCACCAAGGCGCGGTGCGCGACGGCGCGGTCGGAGACGAAGATGGCCGGGCGGGACGGGTTGATGCGGAGGGTGAAGACCGGGCCGTACCGGGAGCGGACAGCGCGGATGATGGTGCCGAAGTTTGTCCGGCCGAGCAGCAGGAGCAGAGCGGCCACCGTGAACGAGGGCGGGCCGGGCGGGAGCTGCGGCCTCCTGGTGCTGGTGGATTTACGCGGCGGCGCCGGCCAGAGTAGGAGATACACGAGAGGGTAGCACAAGGCTAAGGAGAGCAGGTAGCAGAGCAAGTATGCCATTGCCATGACGACTCCTACAGCTAGTACAAGCTAGCTAGCCAGTGAGTGAGTGAGCTCTTTGTTTCTCTTGATCTCTAATTAATTATAGGACCAGCCGACCGATCGATCGCTGGTTGCATGTTCTGGGCGCAGTCTCTGTCTCCACGCCTCTCACGTGGGTGGAATATCACAATTGTTTCATATTTCTTTTATATCCCTCGCCTCTCACGCGCGCTCAAAAAAACAGACACTACTGCTCAATTTGGGTGAGGAGCAATCGGGCTATGAAATTCAATAGTACAATAAATATTGGTGGGATGCTCCTCACCCAGATTGAATAATGGTTGGTGAAAGTACATATGCTATTACATTACTAGTTGAATGCCCGTGCGTTGCTACGGATGCTAAATTTTGATTGTTATATTTATCAATATAATACATGTGAACATGTGTAATAAAAGACAACCACACGACATTTCAAAAACACGTAAGATTCCACCTCACTTGGAGTGTACATAGATAAAATAAGTATAATTTGGCATCGTTCGAAAATGAAATAAGCACCCGACTAATATCTACTCATTGATGCTATTTAGATATTGTCGTACGATGTCGGGAATGTTGTCTTGGGCTTCATTTGACTTATACTTGAGTAAGTGTAACAAAAATTTCTTTCTCAGCTTGGAACCATCCTACACAACAATACTTATAATTAGCATGAATATTTCATATGGAAATAATGAAAATGTGCAGCATAGAATACGCACCGTGCATACTGGATGAACCAAATCTTTACCATTCCATGAGAGCATGATGTAAAAAATAATATAACCAGACAAATTTCTGCATGATGAATGCATTGTCATTATGTTGAATAGTAAATCGACAAATTAGTTCATTTCCAAAGGTATTCACCTGTTTGGACTTTTTGGTATATCAACTAGAATTTTACGTGCACAGATAAATATGTCGGAGCTCCAATCGGGTTGTGCTAATGCAAGTGCCTCACTCAGGTAGATAGATACTCTTTGTAATTTCAAAATCAGGCTGTGATATCGCATCATTTTACTTTCCGGTGTTGGAGGCAGAGTCAGAGGATCAAAAATATGTAGACAAGGTTTGTGCTTGTCGATGGAAAACAAGATGAAGTGATCGAGAGATGCGTAAGGAAGCAAAACCTTCATAGAGACAACCATTAGAAAGACGTAAAATGTGACAGTGATGGACAAGTGAATTATCTTTACCAATTTGCGTGATGCGATGTTGTAGCCTATTCCGGGACAGCTATGGAACAACGTTGCCAGTTTCTGAATATCCGGCTATATGCGCCACTTGTCACCTCTCATGGAATCGACCATCGCCATCTAAGAAAGACATGTTTAGAAACATGGTGATAACAAATACAAGATTATAACAACTTACACAAAATCGTAGATCCATGTAGTGCACATCGGTCTCTACGAACTGCAGGATTTCATCACATGCCACCGTGCGTATGGCCAAATTGAAACAATCATGGTCCATAGGCTGGTCCATCCTAATGATGTTTTGAATTTTCTTAAGACTCAAACCTATTGGATAAGGTTTGGAGCTGCGCACCCATTCCTTCCTGCAACACAAATATTAAGAATTATAAAATCATAGCCATGCATATTAAAACATTATATTTTTTAACATGTTGCTTACTCGAGGTCCTTGTCATCTTGAATTGACATTATTTTCTTGCAAAGCCCATCAAATAACTCGAGTGGGTCTGTGGGCATGATATGGGCAGGAGATGGATATTTGTTCGGATCCTCACAATCATAACATCATTAGAATTAGATGCATCAGAATTAGAAGCATCAGAATTAGACGCGATTTTTTCATATTCTGGTGTTCCTTTTATCTCGTTCAATACAGATTCATGTAAAACGATAGCCACATGCTCCCTAAAGGGTTTGATACCCTCCTGCAAAGTATTAATTAGAATTAATTTACTGTAACACTATATTTCATATGAATCTACTATGATGATGTGATGCCTTTGAAAATACCTGTGTTACAGCACGTGCAAAATCTTCACCCGTAAAGTATTCCATGAATTGTAGCGTGAACAAGCCGCACGATGAGCTGCAATATTCAAAAAATATTTCTCTCTATACATATCAGTACTATAAGGAATCATCAAACCTAAACTAAGTATCGGGATCTATAACAAGTTTTTAACATACCCATCTGATTGTATTGGTTTGTGAACTTTCTCGAATATTGGCCATTGAGTTACTCGAAAGTCCACCCACTTATGACCTATGTCGAATTCACTCATTCGAGAAGCAATTGTAAAATGATTCTCGAGCCCCTGAAGCTGTTAAATTAAATAGAGTATGATAATATGTACAAAATAATGTTATCTAAAAAAAGGAAAGATGAGCACGTTTGTAGTAAATTCTCACCACAAAACGTAGGTCGGCACGGCTCATTCGAGAACCAAATGAATCTGATACTTGTATCCGACATTTTTTCGCATTGATATGACATACATACCAATGGCATTTGGAGACATTAATTGGGATGAAGAGCTGATAAAATAATTTAAGCCATATCAGAACTAATAATAATTTAAACTCGAAAAGTTAGGTAGGTAGACTTACCATGTCATGTTCTAGATAATTACGTATCCGTCGTACAATGCATCGATGATCGTCTGGACTTATTGGCAATTCACCATCTCGTTTCAATATAGAAGAATTATGTGTACTCTCTAAATATACATCTCCGCCTGCCCTCTTAATTAGATGTTTCTGGGTTCGCATATAATAAATATATGCAGTCATAACCTATAGTTAGAAGCAAACGTTAGAACAAACACAATACACATTTTTCGTGCACAGAAGTTTGATTGTATGTGGACTTATAATCTTACGTCGCCATCCAACCATCTACCATCTTCTAGCAGACACTCCAAATCTTCACGTCTCAACCAAGCATCCTGGATTCGCACCAATTTGGTTTTTGGTGGGAAGGACATGATGTAATTTTTAATTTCGGTAAATCCAACCTCCGTATCCACCATATTTTCCGTGGGAATCTGAGTTGATTCGATCTATAACAACATAGATACAATTAAATTAGGTGAGCAAGAAAATCAAGTTATAAAATATGAAGTTAAAATATTATAAGAAAGATCCTTATATATGTATATGCCATATGTATAAATACACAAAAGCTCGTCATATAATCCATGCCAATGTTACTATTTTTTTGCCTGATATAGGTTAGATAAATTAAGTAACCAGATACGCATGCCATTATGAGGTATGAAAATAATGGGATCACTTGGTATTTCAAGGCGGTAGATTATATACGTCTCATATAATCTTTTGGGATCTGTTGGGTGTGGGAAACTCAACATTACGTGAGGGAATATGTCGGTAGATTCTTTCGGGGCGTCGGCAATATCTTTTTCGATCCCGTCCATGATCTACATCAGTGAAAGAAAACATCAAATTAAATATAATAACATAAATATTGTATATGAAGATAGATTTTTCCTGTCAATGTACCTCTGTTGGTTGTGTCAAACTCTGTGAGTTTTTGTTTCCCTCCAACATCGAATCGGAGACTATGTCGGTCGATTCTTTCGGAGGGTCGACAATATCTATTTTGGTCCCGTCCATGATCTACAAAAGCGAAACAAATCATTGATTTAAACATGATAACATAAATAAAAATATATAAAAAAGTCTACAACTGACGTCTCCAAATCATGTGAAAAAAAATAAAAATAAAAATCCATACTACAAAATCTGCCGAGCAACTTAAAAAAAATAGGGCAAAAGTGTACACACTACGGTCACACACTATTCCACTATCTTCTTCTCCACATGGTCTAGCACCGCCGGCCGATTTCTACCCGTAGCTGGCATGGTGCCGCATGTCGAGCCCCCCGCCCTCGTTGCTGCCATCACCGGCGCCTGCCGCGCCAGCTACCCGCACTACCGCAGCCCCCCTGCCCGCCGCTCGCCGCCTCCCCCCACCTGCCCGCCTCCTTCCGCCTCCCCCTGCCTGCACGCCTCCTGCTGCCTTCCCACCTGCACGCCGCCTCCCCACCTGCCCGCGCCTGCCGCCTCCCCCACTTGCTCGCCGCCTGCTGCCTCCCCACCTGCCCGCTACATCCGCGCCGGAGCCTCCCCACCTGCCCGCTGCCTGCCGCCTCCCCACCTGCGACCGCCGAAGAGGAAGGCGAAGCAGCCCAACTTGGGCTGCCCAAGCAACCTCGTCGCCGACGAGCTACGCTCAAGCGGCGCTGAATCGCGGCCACACATAAAGAGGATGGTACGAAGAGCCGGATAATCCAATCAGAAACCACACAGGTAAAATTGGTGCCTACCCTCAAATTTCTTATCGTCTCATTGGTTTTACGTGCCTTATAGGTAGTTCACACTTAACATGATTATGTGGTGAATACATACCTTGGAGACAACTTGGTGATGATTTTCCTTAGGAAGATGATAATTCTTGGCGAGTTGGGGCTGTGGTCGTTGAAGAAGATGGTGCCAGAAAGGCCCAACACAGGACCTAAGATTTGTCGTCCATGGGTGAGGGGGGGAGGGGGTTAATAAAGGCCTAAAGATTATTAGGAATAACATGCCCGCCTAGATCAAATGGTTATTAAAGGCAATAAATCCGTTTGAATGGAAAGTGTAATTAGTGGCGAAAATAATGGTGATTGATTTTAACTGGTTATTAAAGACAATAAATCAAATCACATGGAAGGTGTAATTCACGGCGTAAATAATTGTGATTGAGTTATAGCTGATTATTAAATGCAAAATATCTGGTCGTATGGAAGGTATAATTCACGGTCAAAATAATGGTGATTGATTTATAACTGCGTGATGTTGGGGTAATTAATCTTTGTGTAGAGTAAATTATGACTGTGTTTTACTTGTTCATGACTTGGCAATTTGACTGTAATTTTCACTTGATGACTGGGACCTCCCAGGATGTTATTTGTGTTTGCAAGATAAACACATTAGTTCAATGGCCTATTCGTATATACAAAAGTGCAACCTTGAATATGCCGAAATTCCCCACAGTTACGGACCAATAGATCTGCCTACATGAAATTCCCCAAAACAACCATGGTGTCTGTATTGATAAAACATATGATTGTATACTGAGATAAGAAAACCATGTAGTTTGTATTGTGCACAGTACACACTTGATGCAGATCATGTGAGCAGAACATAAAATTTTATTTTGAGAGATAGCAAACTTGGAGTAGTACTGAATATTTTTGCTCAGTGACTAATTCATATTTATTTTGACTGAATTGACTCATCCAATCTTACTACAGAGCCAAAAATGTGTGATCCAGATTTTCTCAGTTTTGGAAGAAAAGAGGGTCCGACCTCTTTTTCTAATACTTCAAAAATACTGTACTCCCTTGCAAGAACGTGAGTGAAAGACCAATTATTTTACGTAATTTTGTAGTATGTAAGCACAAGGAGTACGGTCTAAGTGTATTCAGAGAGATAAAATGATTCAGTTCCCATCAGTAGATAGATAGTTTCAGTTCCAGTTATTCTCAACCGATAAAATTGAAAAGAGTATGTTCTTTTTTTTTTTCTGTAGAAGACGGAGCCGTCGGCACCAAACCCAGGTTATGCTCAACTCCTCCATACGTTCTCCGCGCAGCTACTGGTTGCTCTTACTGCACATAATAACCAACTGTTCATACTGTGATCTTATTCCATCAATAATACACAAGAGATGGTTAAATAGATAGTAAATGTTTGGTGTAAGAACCTTAGGACTGAGCCTGAATTACAAGGTTTAAACATGAATCTAAAAAGTTTAGTTGAGCATAACCTGGGTTTGGTGCCGACGGCTCCGTCTTCTACAGAAAAGTTGCCTTGGTGTACCGAGTAACCACTCGAAAAGTTAAAATTTCATCTAATGTTTCTTTGCATTTTCTGTAGTCTCTAAGAGAACTGCTGAAAAGTCCAAATTTTAGATATAATAACTTTCATATGATCTGCGATGTCCTAATTTTTTTGGCAAGAGTAAGAAGAACCGTTTTGAGATCAAATCTGGTTACAAGTTGCATAAAGAAACAGGATTGTATTCTGCAAATACAAAAAACAAAAGCAATCTCTATACTGTGGAACATGAAGATTGTGTCAGCAAACAAGCAATATCTGTGTTGAGAAACATGAAGCTATGTATATTTCGCTCAAACCAGATCAGAAATTCCTCTTAGGAGCTTGTATGCTTTTGTTGCTTTGCTTCGATTTGCACTTCGCTTCTCTCCTACTACCTATTTGTATCAGTATTATTATCTATATATAGATTTTGCACATGATTTTAGTTAAGCATTTTCACCAGATTTGAATTATTCATTTGGGTTACAACACATGCAGAATAGTGATTTGAACTATTCATTCAATATTGTTTGTACTGTATTTTAGGTCGTCGTACCTGCAGAGAACAAGCCGTCCCATAGTTCAAACGTGAGATTAGAGCAAATATGCAATGCACAAATTTTGCAGAGAACTATCCTTTCTTTTAAAGTGAGATTGGCAATCATCATTGACATATTTTGTCGATCGGTCACTTATTTGACTGAAACCATGTCTGGTTCTACCTTTTCTTGTAGATTGACGTAGTGAGTGAAGCAGCAGATAAGCAAAATAAGAAGAGGTGCAGCACATGTTCCTACACAGGTTTTTTCATCAGCTAGCTCAATGTCCTGAACGCCGGCGTTGCACAGGAAAGTCCTCCCCGTCTCCTGCACGGCCTCACCTCAATCGAAAGCTTGCACAAGACGGCCTCGCCGTGCTGCGCCTCGTCTGCACCGGCAAAGGTATGTACGACCACGAGCATCCGCTGTACTGTATTTTGTATGCGTCTGTAGTCTGCACTTAAATCTGTTGACATAACTAATCCTAGATCACATGTTCATGGTTCATTGGCGAAGAAATACAGTGTTCATATTCCTGAACAAACCACATGTTATTTGAGCTGAATTCTACAAATCGTAGACTAAAAACCTTTACTGCATCAATAGGGAAGAAAACAAAACAAGAATGAATTACGGGGACTTTCTCAACTTGATTGCTTAATAACGCTGCAAGTTGCCTTGGTCAAATAACATTCAACACATCCAGTATGTTCATGTTAAGGAAGCTGCTTCCTTATGCTGCCATTGTTAATCTTATTTAAGGCTAAAGTGTCATGTTTCTGGGATTTACAAACAGTTTCAAGATAGAACCCCATCTTTTTTTGTTTCGTTTCTACTCACTGCAGTTTAACCATACATTTGCATTCAAACCTGTACATAATATGGCTCTAGATTCAAGCCATACATCTATACCATGTCCAGAGATCACAATTCACTATGAGACTGACTGCAAAGCCAAATCTGCATAAAAACCAAAACCAAATCTGCAAAGACACTTGAGTGACAATACATATATGAAGAAATATATGTATCTGGACCAGAAAAGACTGAACAATACAAATAGCGCTATCATGATGTTATATACAATGATGCTCGTGGAAACTGCAAAGCTAAGGTTCGACATCTTCGAGTGGTAAGGACTTCCTTGTATACTATGTTCTTCATGGTCGTTACCAAGTCTTCGGATCTTTTCCGCTTCTTTGAATTATTGGTCTGATCCCTGTCCTTGCCATTGCCCTTTTGCTTTTCCTTGATAGTGAGGATCTTAATGTTAACCTTTGCAGTGGCCCTGGACAACGCGACATACAACTGTCCATGAGAGAATACAGGCTCTGGTAGGTAAACACCGACAATAGGGATAGTCTACCCCTGCGCCTTGTTTATCGTCATGGCAAAGCTGAGTCTGATCGGAAATTGCTTCCTTTTAAATTTGAAAGGGAACATGTCGTCATCGGAGGGACATAGAGGTATCCGAGGAAGGAACACCCTCTGTCCAGCGTGTTGTCCTACCACGATCTCCGCATCAATAGCATTCTTCTGGAAGCCACGTACGACAAGCCTCGTGCCGTTACATAGTCCGTTAGCCGGGTCAATGTTTCTAAGTAGTATAACGGGACAATTTATCTTCAGTTTAAGCTCGTGGGGGGCAGCCCATTAGGAGCTAGCGAGTTTAAGAACTCGGGAGCGTAGTAGCCATGCGGGTCATCTTCCGCACTGTCGAAGCTGTGGTAGATCTTCTCCTCCCCACTAAAACGCTCTATCATGTGTTTGTTTATCGTGTCGACGTTGTCATTTTTGGTTGAGAGGATAGCTCGAGAAGTCATGTAATTTGGATCGGACATGTTGTCTTCTAGAGCAGGAAATACATGCTCGATCAGCTTCTCTAGGTCCTCCTTCTCCTTCCCTGTCGACGGTACACATATATCTTCGGGAAGACGTATGTTCCCTTCCTCGTCAGCTTCCTCGGTGCCATTCCCGACCCTCAACAAGTAATCCGCGAACCATGGGTCATTATGCGCCCTCATGTTGTTGACAAGCCTTAGTTGACGCATGCCCTTCCATAGGTATGAACTCCGAAGGGCCGCATCGATTATCTGCCCACGTGTACCCTTTCTAACGACCGGGAGCACCTGCCTAAAGTCCCCACCAAAGACGATAGTCTTTCCGCCGAACGGTCGGTCGCATCGTCTTCCATCAGGTTCAGACATGATGTCACGCATGCTGATGTCCAGCGCCTCAACAGCCTGACGCTTTGTCATGGTGGCCTCGTCCCATATGATGAGCGAAGCCATTTTCAGGAGCTTGGCCGTCCCACTCCGCTTTGGGATGTTACATGATGCTCCATCTTCAAGATTCAGTGGGATCTTAAACCTCGAGTGGGCGGTCCGACCTCCAGGCATGATGGAAGCGGCGACGCCAGACGTCGCCGTTGCCACAGCAATCTTACCCTCGCCTCGAACCGTCGCAAGGAGCGTCTTGTACAAAAAGGTCTTCCCCGTGCCTCCCGGGCCATCCACAAAGAAGACACCTCCATCACCACCCCGAACCGCCGACAATATCTCATCATAGGCATGCGTCTGCTCGAGATTTAGTGAGGACGCTAGAATAGCATCGTTGGGGCCAGTAATGATATTAGTCTCTTCGATGACCTCCCTCCCCTCGCCTCCTGTGTTGTCATATGTCTCATCCATAATTGGTAGGGGGAACATCCCTATGTTCTTGCCCATGGATTGCAACATCCCACTGATGTCTCGCAACACCATCTGCTCAACTGCATGTGGGCAAGTGTGACGTCGCCGGTAGTCATCAGACATTGCTTCAAAGTGCCTATCCCACAAACCACGAACGTCACCAGGCTCACAAAATACCAAAATTGTTGCGAAGAGCCTCCTGAGCGAAGCTGGCATGGCGAACTGCTCTGACTCGGTAAGACACTCGTCGAGTGTGCTGTCGGCCTCAATGAGACCCCTCCTCTCAGCGGCCTCCCGAAAGGTACCACACAGCACACCATCGACGGTTTTCAGATCCTCGAAGGACGTCGATCCTGCAACGTGGTTTAGCAGCACCCTGAGAAAGTATCGCTCCCCTTCGGCCGGATGGGCTGACACGATTCGCCCTACCTGATGACGTTCTTGCCTTGGTTTCCAATACTTTGTCGGTTGCCATGTGAAGCTTCCCGGAAAATCCCTGTACAAAATATTTCGAGCCCACTCATGATTCTGGTTAGCCACGAAATACTCTGTCAGCATGGACTTCGATACATTTTCTCGGGCAAGAACGTCATTCAGGTCCTCTCCTGCTTTGAACGTGACCCTCTGCATATTTGGAAGATGAAGTTGCAACTGTAAGACCGACGGGGAGCTACCACAGAGGTTAAAGCCGTATATCCTCCACATCGCCTCTGGTGGAGTAACCCATCTCGCGTCAATGTATCTTTTGATCTCGTCTATGTTACCGTCGCTGTCTGGTTGGTCGATGTTGAACGAAGCCTTGTCGTGGCCCTTGTATATGTACTTGTAAAGATACTTCACGGCTTTGATGCTGGAGCACACCTCAACATTGATGTGGCAGTTAAACATCCGAAGAAGGTAAGGGTTGTAAGGCACAACCCATCTATTGTCCAAGGTGTGACCTCGGACCTTTGCTTGACGGCCCATGTTCCGTCTACGATAAACGGGGTAGGAGTCCTTCCCTTGTACGGTGGTCTCGTTGAACGTTCGCGGGTATCTGCACTTGCACACCCCATCTTGCATGCACACGTTGTTGGGCTTGAGAACACCGCATGGGCCATGCATCATATGCTTTACGACCATGGCATATAGTTCCGGGTACTTATGCTTGTCAGGTAGCTCGGCAGATATGACCTGGTCGTACTGCTCCGGCACGGAGAGCTTATGTGTTGAATCCATGATCAACAGGAAGTGGGCATGGGGGAGGCCTCTCTTTTGGAATTCGACGACATATACATGCGCTTTCACAACACCAAGGATGTGCTTCTTGAGGAGCATCTCTTTCATCATCTCCAGCTTGGCCCTAAACACACGAGCAACAAGATCTGGCCGGTCTTGTGAGGTCTGGCCAGGCAACAACTCGTCAAGTATCTCCTGCCAGTTCGGGTTGCAAGTCATCGTCAAGAAGATGTCAGGCTTCCCGTAAGTCTGCACCAATGCCATGGCGTCCATATGTCTCCGCTTCATGTCTCGATAACCCCCCTGGAAAGTCCATGGGAGCACCGTCCTTGTGCCAATGGCGCTCCCTCGGGATTCTCCTGCGGTGATGCTATCAACAATTCCTTTATATAGCTCAGCACGTAACTCTGGCTGGTGCTCCCTAATCCAGTTCAACCTGCACCCTTCGATCTTGATGTACATGTCTACTGCATACTGCTGGAACAGTCGTCCTCCATGTAGAATGGGGTTGAATATCGCCGGACGTGTCTGTAGCCTATAGCAGTAGTAGTCCCGGACCGAGACGCACAACCGACTATTTCCATCTATGAAAAGTCAGATAAACAAAAAAATTAGGCGACAAATGGAAATAATAGGAAGAAAGTGTAAAAGCATACGGAAAAGGCGAACCTGCATCGTCATCCCGGTTTGCTCTTGATTGTTGCGCAAGAGCCCATGGTGTCTTGTGTTTAGGGATATTAGGATGCCACCCGAGCTCCCCATTTGGGAAGAAGAGGGGGTACGACAATGGGTCATAGCATCCCTGTGTCGCTTGTATACCATATCTTTGGTTGTCATTACCATGTAGGGTTATGCTACGTTCGAACCTCCTTGCTAGGTTGTTGCCCTCGACCCAAATAGCAGCCACCTCAGACGATAGAGGTTTGTTATATCTCCTTTGGTCTAGCTTCTGGTCAGTGTTTAGCTCTATCCGGTACTCGTCGAGGTTTTCCTTGTGCTCTCCGAGCCTTCTAAACTCTTTGGAGTAGGGGTTATCTTTGAGAATGTCCACTAACAGCTTCACAACAGTTTGGTCTAAATTCTCGGTGGACTTGGCACGATGGCTTAGGGTTGGGTCATCGTCATAGAAATAGAGTTGTAGATGTTCCGGACGTGAACCTGGACCGAACGAATGCACGTTGCGTAGACACTTCCGCACGCCCGGAACGTGTACACCCCAGACCTCATGTTAGTGTAGTTGCTATCGAGGGTGACACCAAGGGTCGTGAAGGAGAAGTGTCCGTTGAAAAACCGAATGTTCTCTCGGAAATGCCTGGAGTCTGCATCCATGGCCGACCAGAGCCTCATCAGCTCCGGTATAGGTTCCGGTTCAATCAACTCGGTTTGCCCATTCCGACAGCAGAAACCTTGGCTCTCGAACTCGAACTTTTTGGCTTTACAATGAAGGCAATTTGCGGCGTGCAAGAGGATGTGTGTGCTGTCAGGCAGGTTATCGTACACAAAGTCAAAGGGATCATTGTCAGCAGAGCCTGTGCACTCCTCTTCGTCAGACGAATCATCGAGGTCTACTTCATCATCGACGAAACTTGGATGCATCGTTGATAAGTCATCTTCCATGAGCCTGCTAAGGAACGCTTCCATTTCACCTTCACAACAATGTGGTTGGTATGTAAGATTTACCACTAATGAGTCTGCATATAAGAATATATGAAGAGGGTAAAGATGGAAGCGTTACCGTCAGTCCCGATGGTGACCGGTTGTGTGCTCAAGATGTGGGGTGTATCAGGGCATGACCCTGTGATGGACTCGGCGCGTGGGGTGGTCCGCTTAGCAGCAAAGCGAGCATTACAACGTTGTTGTTGTGCACGCCTCTCACCGTTTGGTATGCACTTTCTGTTTTCTCTTCGGCTTGCAATCTTCTTTAGCATTTCCTCCGCTGCCATATATTCTTTATGAGCACGATCCCGAGATCTTCGCTGAGATCTACTCTCCTGCCTCTGCCCCTCTGTGAGCCCATCATTGTCCATGACGGGGTCGTCGGGGATGAGCTGATCGCCCAGGGTCCTAGCAAGGTAGTCGGCTGTATCATGGATGAGCCAGTAAGTCTTTGTTAGTGCTGATTGTCGAATGGAAGCGAGTAAAGATGGGCAAATTACCGTCCGTTTCAATAGCGGAGTTTCTCTTTGACGCCGAAGGTGATGCATGAGGTGACAGTGCGTGTGATGTTTGTGTGCTCATTGCTGGCTTGGCTCCTGTCGAAGCAGCCACAACTTTACGTGGCATTGCAATGGATGCATGGCATGGGGTCATCCGCCTCATCTTGTAGTTTGCCCGTCTCCGCGCATTTAAATCTTCCCTCTGCTCAGTTGTTAAGTTTTTTCTGCGTTCACTATCACGTTGTCGTCTAACCTGATTCTTATCAATACTGGCTTTGGCTGCTCAAATTTGGAGCGACTATGATTACTTATGACTCATGGTAATAATTAAATCCAATCTCAATACCTTAATAGTAAATATACCTTCTAAAGCCGGCGTGTGTGGTGTGTGTACTTGTTGGATGACTGCCGACTCGGCCGTAGCCATTACTGGGCTGTTTTCTGTTATCGCAATCATGTTTGACACCGGTGTATAGTATTGCATATCTTCTGTACGCAGGTAATCAAAATTAGTCTAGAAAATATAGTTGGTAACCAATTAGCATTTTTTGAATGAGTTGTGAGCAGCAAGTGTTCGACATTACCCAAGCTGTTGAAGGCTCGAACCGGTGTATGTAACCCACAACCCTGCGTAGGATCACCTTCTCTAGATGGAGTGTTTGTAGTTGGAGTGTCATGGAGTTTGGTTACAGTTGATTGCCCAGTGGCATCACACGGAGTGTGAAACACTGACATGAAGAGTTCATCATATTTCTGAGAGGTGCATCATGATGATTTTGAAAACTCCAGACTGTATGAGGCGTAGCGGAAGAATTAACATACCAGGTGATATTCCAACCGGTGTGATAGATGTAGTAGGCTTGCTATTGAGATTAGCTGCTTTATTTGTCTTCAATTGACGGGCCTCACGCCTCTTCCTATTAATTTCATCTTTGTTTAGGGCATATCTCTCCCGTTGTCTTTGCCTCCTCAATTCATTTGGGTCTGCCCTTTGTCCTGTGCGGTACAAAAAAAATACAGATGGATAAGAACATCCCGGCTTTTTTGATATTTTACCGGAGATGTTGTGGTTCAGTTAGATGGATAAGAACATCCTGGCAAGTAACAAAAGTTCGGTCTCTTCCTGCTCTGTACTTAAACTGATTGGAATTAACATAGGCAAGTAACAAATGTGCATATGTGATCTCCGTAAAGATTCGACTCAATCTAACAGCAAGCTCAGGAAGAGCTAGAGTTCAAACTGAATGTAGATGGCATGTTCAAACTCAATCTAACATCCTGGCGTTAATGAAAGTTGCGGGATGTAAAACAACCTGGTGAGTTCTTCTCACCAGAATTGAGAACCCAACTTCAAAAGTTTGCATGCTATACTATATGGAGCCAAATGTTTTACGGCTATACTATCCAGCTTATAATATTTGCTGTCTTCAAGTGAAGCTAAAGACGTGTCCCTTACCAACTTTCAGTTTTTATACTTTCAGTTAAGGATAATACATGCTGTCACCTCATGCACCAATGCCCCTGATTATTCCATGTCACATCCATGTGTTCTTTTCTATGTTTGTGAAACATTTATCCAGCATTGTATTGCCACTTCAGTTTTCAACTGGTTTGTTTCATTCCTCAAATCATTTACCTGAATTGTTGTCGTTGGTCAGGTCTTGGAATGGAGTCCGTACCCCAGTACGGTTTGATGATGCCATATGCAACACGACGATTCTGGTGTATAAAGTCAACAATCAGAGAGGAATCAATCGGCCATATGAGGTCAACAATCAGAGAGGAAATATTTTCTTACCGGTTGAAAAGAGAAACCCGTACTCCAGAATCTTTGTATTGGATGATGCGAAAGCTAGGATGACTCCGTTGTGGGCGCGGCGATCAGCTCGAGGACGAAGTGGACACCGGAAGGTCGAGGTCGCCGTGGACAACGGAGCTACGGCATGGCCCCGGGACGAAGTGGACACCGGAAGGTCGAGGTCGCCGTGGACAACAGAGCTACGGCATGGCCCCGGGACATCTGAGCTGTCGTCGAGACAGCAGCCACATGGAATGGTTAGCGGGAATTGTTTGACTCGAATTGCTTGCGATTGATCGATTTGTTTGCATGGATTTCATTGGGATTGAGTGATTTCCTTGCGATTGATTGATTTACGTCCCGCGCAATTATTTGTTGCCAGATTTGCTTGCGTTTGATTGATTTACGTCCGTGATTGTTTGCCGGAATCTACGTCCGGGCATTTATTAGGTTGTTTCCTTTTATTCCTCCGTGTTACAAGTGAGCTGGAGTTGTTTGACTCGAAATTATTCCTTGCGATTGATTGATTAAGTGATTTCCTTGCGGTCCGGCATTTATTAGGTTGTTTCCTTTTATTCCTCCGTAATTTCCTATTTCCTTTTGTGGGCTGACGAAGTGACGTAATGATCGATCGGACGGTTGTAGCGGGAGCGGTGGCGAGTCATTCTGATCGTACGGTCAGCGTGCGTGCGATGGTCATCCCATGACGTACCAACTCCCATATTATAGTATATAGATTACTCGTCATTGTTCCAGAGAGTGTCCGGAAGATGGCAGCCTGCAATTTCAAGGCTGTCAAAGACATATTGGGTATGTCCAAGAATATTAGTGATAGTTGCATCTCTTCCTTCTCAAATGAGCATTATAGCTTTGCCTCCTTGTCACCAGGAATTATGTCGTCCTCACAGGGATGCTTCAGAGAATGATCATCTGTCTTGCAACCTATTAGTCTCTTATCAGCCATAACAAAATGAATTCATGTGCTAGACAGGGAATAAACACAGCTCAACTTCTGACTGCATTTGCCGCAAACATATTTTCACAAATTGACTGTCTTCTTGGTTAGCATAAGCCCATTACGAAGTACAAAAAAAAAGGAAACTCTACCAAACATACAATTTCATTTGCGATTACATACTGGAAGGTAGATTGTGTATTATTATGTTTGAAGGAAAATGGCAGCATAAACACTAATTCAATACGCAATGTTGCATCTGCATACAGCAGCTTGATAACTTACTATAGTGATATATATGCAGAGCTGGCTCAGAATTGACATCACACTCCATATGCATATAGCAATAAATTTAAAATGGTAGATATAAACTGGAACCATACATGATTTAGTTACCTTGTTGAATTAGCAATAACCGATAAAAGGATATTAATAAGTCGAATGGAGGAAGATTTACAAAATCATGCACATACTACCTACCTATTCAGCAGCTGTTTCATGTCGGCGTAAACACCCATGATGCCATACACAATGAGGATATGGGAAATGTCCGAATCATCAAAAATCTGACAGTAGTTTCCAGTGTATAATAAGTATTTTTAAGCCAGTAGTGTGAACTGATTGCTGAACAATCTGCTACATGTAGAGACTTAAAAGAACGCACAACCCGCTTACTAAAAAGAAGACATAATCTCAAATATACATGCAATCAATGATTTAATCATTCATGCTTTGTAAATAAATAGAAAACGCTAGAACTGCTCATCGCATCAGAAGCAAGGCGCTCATCGAAAGATCAGGTGAGCCAGACTGACCTGTTCCCTTTTTAACTTGTTGGCGCCGCCTTTGCAAAATCTGCCGTGCTGTTTTTTGATCTTTGTTTACCTCACGGAACACCTGTAACTCTTTCTCTCTCCGAAAATCAATGAAAATCTGTGCTGCAGACTTTTTGTTAAAACAACAATTGAACTAGAGGCCATTTTCATTCTCAATTATTCAGTGTCATAAGTATGCACCGGGAGAACACTTCTATAGTTCTATCCATAAAGAAAAGATCAGGGCACACTCAGGCACTCTTGCAATAGCAGTCAGTCCACTATCAGTGATAAATTGGCACCCGCACAGGGCACAGGTTTTACTTCTGACGAGAGCAACCTCCAGCAGGTGCAGCAAGTCCTGTATCAGGTACCCAGAAAAGGTAGTTGAAACTAATATGTGCATATATTATCATAGGGATGTACATCAGCAAGGAATTGATAATGCATGGGGCAAGATAGATTAAAAAGACAGGATAATGCATGATAGTATTTACCTCTCGCTAAGTGATTTACAGTTCCGGGTAACTAAAATCAATGCTCTGTCTCCTATTTTCATACCAAGAGAATTGTAGAAACCAAACACATCTCAGTTTCGGGTTTCAAAATGTGTGTGTAACTAGATGATGATGATGCTCCATCTAAACACACGATGTTGGATATTTGAGAGGCAACCAATTGCATAAAAGGAAAAAAAAAACAGAAAAATGTGCAGAGTTCCAGATTAAACATGACTAAGGCCTAATTTGACCATACGCAAAAGGTTTCCATCTGCCTCCTTACATACTAGGCTTGCAGCAAATTGATTTAAACTTGGAGACACAATAGAAGAGTGTACAAATGCAATGCTCATAAATTAGTTAACGAACTGTTCAAGAAATAAATTAATATTTGGTACTACCAAGGAAAATTATCAACAATGTTACAGGTTAAAGAAACGAACAGTTGGAACTGCTAGCAATTTGACCTATCCACAATCTCACAGGTTAAAGCAATTTAGGCAAACCAAGTTTCAGTATGAAGCATCACAACACGCTTCTAGCACACAATCGCCAACTAAAATAATACATAAGAGAAAACCCACTCTTTGTGATACAACTTACCATCTATAGATAACTACACAAGCATAGGCCTTCACTTTGCCAGTTGTTCAAGGATGCCCGCCTCTCATCTCAGACAAGCTTGAAACCAGCCTCCTGTCCAGCATCACGCCGATGGACTCAGCCTCCCTGATCAATTGCCGGCACTTGGCCGTCCTCCCTGCTACGGCATAGCCTTCAATCAAATTACAGTATATGTCACTGGTTGGAATGAACCCAGACTCCTTCAACCTCGACAGGTACCGAAAAGCCCTTTCTGGATCGTGTAATGCCACACACAGCTTGACAATGACCCGGTATGCCGGCAGGTCAAGAAGGCAGTTTGCCTGCTCCATTTCCCACACCAGCGCCAACGCCTCCCGGTGCCTCCCATCACGGGAGCGGCTGTGGATCACCGTTGTGTACATCACCACGGTCGGGTTCCCGCCAGACGCCCTGAACCAGCTGAGCAGGCCCTCCACAGCCGCGTACCGCCTGAGCTTTATGCAGACCTTCATGACCGCCGTGCAGTCCTGAGGGCGCAGGTCAAAGTCCGGCCTCTCACCGAGCTCGTCGAGCAGCGCAGCAGCAAGCCCGTAGCCTTCAGGTGTCCTGGCAGCTTCAAGAATCAGCTTCGCATAGATGCTCGGGTGCAGTGTTCTCTTGTTTATCCTGGCAAGCTCGAGGAGCTTGCGTGCCAGGTCTACTTTGCCTGCCCTGATGAACCCACTTGCCATGGCTTCGAGGACGGCACGGCTCGCCGAGGGCACGCACTCCTCGAGGGCGGACTCCATCCTCAGCTCATCAAAGCGGGCCAGAACCTCAACGGCCGAGGCGAGGATCCGGTCATCGGGGAAAAGCGGCACCGCCTTCTGCCCCTGCGCCCAGCACAGGGTCTGGAGCGCCCTCTCAGGGAGCCCCATGTGGCCGAGCTCCCGGATGGTCATGGACAGGGACCCCTTCCGGAGGAACGGAGCCCATTGGTCTAGCACGGTGGACACGTCGGACTCCGGCAGGAGCACGGCGATCTCCCAGGCGACGAGGACCTCCGGGTCCTTGCGCACCCGGTCGCTGAACGAGGTGCGCGAGGGGAGCCGGACGTGCTGCTTCAGCGACGGAGCGGTCGGCAGCCTCGTCTTGTGGGGCTGCGGCAGCGGGAGCGGCCGCCGCGTCGCCGGACTCGGCGGCTTCAGCGGACTCTGGCGCATCGGCCGGGCGAAAAGCGCCGTGATGGCCTCAATCTCGTCCTTGCTCCATTCCAGACCACCCTCTTCCTTATCCGCAGAGGCGTCCTGTTCATGCACCAGGTGCTCACCGTACGCCGATTCCTTGGCATAAGCTCCATTGGACGAGCGCGCGCAAGATACCAAAGCTCCTGACCGGCGAGAACCACGACCCTCGCCTCTGCTACGGAACCACCTGGCGCCAAATGTCCTCACCGATGACGATGCCGATGCCAGGGAAACGCCGGTGGGCAGCGCTGGGAGCGGCTGCCGGCTCACCAGAGTCATGGCTGGGCTCTCCCGCGTCCGTGCCTCAAGCAACGTAGCAGCAAGAAGGAGCCGCCCGCGCTGTCGCGCTGGTGAGGCGATTCCACGAACACTTGGAGTGCAGCCGGGAGGTTCGGCCTCCGTCGTCCCCTTCCGCTGGCTCCGCCACCACCCGCCGCCTTGTTAGCCTCGCCTGGCGTGCGCGTGTGGCCGCACCGCGCTGCCGCGTGCGTGCTCGGCTCCGCCTCCACCCGCCGCCTACGGAAGGCCGCGCCGCTTCTGAGGATTTGGGGAAATTTGTCAGCTTCGAGAAAGAAGAAGCAATCCATTCGCCGCTGTTTTTTTCTCTCTTGTATAGTGCAACCGTTCGGCGTGTGGTTTCTGTAAGTGGGCCGGATGTTCGTTAGGCCTGTTAGAAGCCCTGACCTCTCGGCGGTCTTCTTTTATTTTTTACGGGAGGAGGGAGCAAGATTTAAAATGTGTCTGCTTTATGGGGTGGTGTCCCCAGCCCCAGGGGCGCCCACAAACCAAATTTTGGAAATTTTAAAACATTTTCAATTTTTAATCTAAATAATTTTTCACTAAAACTTGATATATTACAACGAAATTAAACTATAATTAAATTAAGACTTAAACTAAATCTAATCTAGACGCGAGGAGGAGGTGGTGCGCTTCGGCCAACCTCGTCGTCGTTCGTCGACGTGCCGAAGGCGGGAGAGGGGCTAGCCTCATCATTGTTCGCCGCCAGCGGCGCGAGTCAGCGCCTCTCCATCCTAGCTGCGACAACCATCTGGTGCATCTTCGTCTCCAGCTGCGCGTGAATTTTAACGAAAATAACCTTTTTTGTGACAATTTTTACAAAATGACCCCCGATTTGAAAAATTTCACGAAATAACCTGTTTGTCTAACGCCCGCCCCTAAGGCGTTAAACCCTACTTCGTAACGCCACTTAGCATGGCGTTATACCTGCCGCCATGCTGACCAACGTTGACCCGTGGTGGGTAGCATAACGCCTTGGAGTAGGGCGTTATAATATGGTAGTATAACGCCCCCGTCCGTGGCGTTATTCGGTCTGGTGGTAAAGGGGGCTGCAGCCCCCGCATCCCCACTTACCTCCTCATTTCACTAGCTCGAAAATTTCTTTCCCTTTGCTCCCAAATCCCCTCTCCGCCCCACTCAAATCCCCTTCAAATCGGAAGCTTTTCTCCGTGGATTTCGTCTCCTCGGCAGTGTCCAAGGTAATCTCCTCCGTTCCCCTTATTCTTGTCCAACTAAAATCTTGAGATTTGGTTTTGTTCTTCTATTTGAGAACCCTAGATGTAATTGCTATATGTTAAGATTTGTTTGATATGTTGACTATATGTGGTTGTTTTGATGAATTTGAGCTAGCCCTAACCTTAACTGTAGCCCTAGGTACAAGTCCTAACCCTAACCCTAACCCTATTTTGTTGGTAGATAGGGATTTGAGAAATAATTAGCTTTTTGGGGTCTTTATAATTATTTGTTGTCATATTGTTTATAGATGTTGTCGAGAATCGTGAATGTTCATCATGTGGACTTTGTGGGCTTTTTGAAAGGAGACATTGATTATAGAGACCCGGAAGAGATAGTTATGGTGTTCGATTGTAGTCCTACCTTTGTCGATGTTGTGGGGAAGGTCATAAGTGAGTTGAATTGGATGGACACAAATGATGTGGTTGTTTTGCAAGGAAGATACAATGTTGGGTACGATCATTACATTCGGTGGAAGATCATGCCTATTGACTCCGAGAATCGTTGGGAAGCTTACAAGGCGGTTGTCTTGGACTCACAAGACAAGTCGTTAGAGCTATTTGTCACAAGGAAGGTTGATCCTCGGCGGCACATTGATTTGAATGTCGTTGCCTCTGCTAGTGAAAGACCTAGCCTGGGTGAACGTGTTGAACCACGTGTTGAGGCGGAGCCGGAAGTTTATGACACAACTATGAGCCAACCTCCTTTGACGCAACCTTTGAGCCCGGTTTTGAATAACCAATATGATCGTCATGACAACGACGACAATCATGACGAGAGAGTAGGCTTGGATGCCGAGGGTGATGATGCGGAGGGTGATCCAGGGGAACATGGCTTCCGTAACCATGACATCGGAGATGTGGAAGCAAATTGCTTAGAAGAAGATATGGATCATGACATGTCGTACTCGCGAGCATATACATTGGACTCGGAGTGTGAAGGCCCGGAAGAAGAAATTGATGAGGATGGGTTGACGGCGGTGGAAGCGAAAGCCTTCAAGAAAGCATTTGGCCGGGATGAGCGGACACCATTGTTTTGTGACCTAAGACTCGCACGGAAGGCAATAGTTGATGGCGGTACAAGTAAAGATCTTGGACCAAGGTCATATTCGAAGAAAGAAACGAAGCTTAATAGGCACGGAGTCTGTAAAGGAACCATTTTTGGAAGTTTGGATGAACTGAAAAATTGGATAAAGGACTTCTCGGTGAGGAATCATCGACCATTCCGTGTGAAGTACTCAGACGAGAAGGTGCGTTACCAAGTTGTATGTGATCAAGCTTCGGAGAACTGCCCATGGGTTGTCCGTGCACGGCCTATGAAGGGTGGATCTTCGTGGATCCTCAGAGATAGCTGCTTGATTCACCGTTGTGACCCGAAGAATATCGACGAGGCTAATGCTAAGAATGATCACCGTCAGTTGACCTCTGAGTTCATTGGCCAGAAAATCACCGGTATCGTAAAGATCGCACCGACATGTGCTATAAAGGAAATTATGGAATTTGTGTTTGAGCTTTACGGCTACACGGTGCAGTACGGGAAGGCATGGAAGGCTAAGCAAGCCGCCTTTAGGATATTGTATGGTGATTGGGAAGAGTCATACAACCGGCTGGGCATGGTGTTACAAGCGATGGCGGCAACAAACCCGGATATGTACCATGTGGTGGAGCCTTTGGATTCGGAAATAGTTATGTACAACGGTAAAGCTGTGAGGAGATTTGGACGTGCATTCTAGACATTTGGGCCTTGCATAAATGCTTTCAAACATTGTAGACCTGTTTTGTCCGTGGATGGCACATTTCTGACTGGCAAGTATAGGGGCACAATCATGGTCGCGGTAGGGCATGATGGTGGCGACCAGTTGCTACCTTTGGCATTCGCTCTTGTGTCAGCCGAGAACAATGACAATTGGGAGTGGTTTCTTCATCTTGTGAGGACAAGGTTAGTTGGACCTGAAAGAGAGGTTTGCATAATCTCGGACCGACATCAAGGGATACTAAACGCGGTGGAGATACAAATTCCCGGTTACCCCCGTGTGCACCATAGGTGGTGCATGAGACATTTCTGCTCCAACTTCTACAGGGCATGCCAAAGTAAGGATTTAGCTGATTTGCTCCAAGATTGCTGTCTCGCGTTCACCGCTCGTCATTTCCAGAAGTTGTATGACAAAATATTTGAAGCTTGTGACGATGGGGGCAAAGAGTTCCTAATGAGGAACTTTTTAGATCGGAATAAGTGGTCGCGGGCATATGACTACCAAGGGAGGAGGTATGGTGACATGACAAGCAACATGGCTGAATGCTTCAACAATGTGATAAAGGGTGTGCGGTCCTTGCCAGTTATAGCAATAGTGGAATATACATTTCAGAAGATGAATGAATATTTTCTGAACTATAGTAAGTTGACGGCAAAGCGAATAGCCGGAAAGAACAAACGTAAGAAGGCGTTCAAATATCCACCCAAGATTGACAAATGGATGACCTACCAAACTTTTAAGGCGGACACGCTAGCCGTAGAAGAATTTGATAACACAAACATGGTGTATCAAGTGGTCGAGCCAGGAGGCATCACCCAGAGCGGTGTGCAATATGGAGGTGGAGCTTTCAAGGTTAATCTGACAAGCGGCGAGTGTTCATGTTGCAGACCAACTTTGTATCATCTTCCATGTGCACATTTGATGGCGGCGGGTCGGAAGAGACACGTGGGGTATGAATCTTCAGATAATGTGAGGATGAAATATTATAAGATCGAGGCTGTAAAAGACACATGGGGGGCAAGGTTCGAACCGTATCTAGACCCATCTGTTTGGCCGGAATATAACGGACCCCTCTTATACCCCGATTCTAGATTGAAGGTGGAAAAGAAAGGATGACGTCAAACGAGACGGTTTAAGGGTGACATGGATGATTGGGGTGGTGGTCATTTTGGGGCATAGGGCAATCAACATTTCCAAGAGCCTCGTACAAGTGAGAACCCTCCTACAGGCGGTTCTAGTTCTCGTGTTAACAAAAGAAAAAGAACAAAAGGAAATGCTGATGGTGGTGATGATGGTGACGGGGCTCGTGGTGGTCGTGCTCGTCGTGCGCGTGAAGGACGGGGAGGCGGTGATGATATAGGTGGACATGGGCGTGGTCGTGGTGGAGGGAATGTTGAGGCTGGTGGTCGAGGAGGAGATGGTAACGCACGTCGTGCTCGTACACGTCGTGCTCGTACATCCCAGTAATAACAGAGTTAGTTTCTGCATTACAGAGCAATTATATCAATTCGTTGTTTACCAAAGTAGAATTCAAACATTGTTACTATTAAATGTCATTACATAAATTCATTACACGAATGGAATTAGTAGATAGTCCTAATCAGTTCCGTCGCTGGCCTCTTCTCCTTCATCTTCCGTGTTGGCCTCTTCTTCTCCTCTCGCACCCTCTTGTTCATCTGCGGCAAATGGGTGTGGCATACCAACCCAACCTTCAAAGTCTTGGTCCGTGAGAGCTGGCATATAGAAATCTTCCTTGTCTGACTCATCAAGGTCTTTGCCATCGTGTGGAACGTTGTTAAATCCACGTTGTCTACGGTCTTCTCGGAACTCCCGTAGATGCTTTTTCTGAATTTGATGCATACTATGGGTGCGGTCATGAGTTGCTTTGAACATAGAGAACAAGTTGGTGAAAAAAGTGCGTAACCCACTCGAATTCCGGTTTGCACCACTTGATGATGCACCAACCTCTTCACGCTTTAACGAGGTTTTTGACTTCTCGCGCTGCGCCTTTGGTTCGTACGACTGATGATGTACATTTGCCGGAAACAAAGCCTCTAAAGGCGGTAGATGTTTATACCTCTTGGCTCGCACATACTTGATGAACGCATAGATGTAGGGTGCATAACAAAGAGATCGTCTGTACTTGACGACTTGTCTCATCGTCTCGTACATCCATTGCATCACATCTATCTCGCCCTCCGCCCAACGAGCTTGGTACAACAGCTGGATGACATGACCACTAATTTCACCAAAATTCCCGCCCTTTGCACAAATTGTGACATTCAGTAGCTTCATCAAATAGTAGTACCTTGCCTTGAGCCCAACCATTTTACCGATGTCTTTCGAGTCCTTCGGATAGTGCCATTTAAGACACTTCTTGTGAGGCGGAGCACCGGACCCATAGCATGCCATGGCATTTCCCGCTGCGTACTGCTCCTCATAGTGCATGGCTTCGACAAAGTCGATGAAAGGGGAACTATGCATGTCATCACCGGTCATCCACTTTATAGTCTTCTCTCTATCATTAACAAAGTACACGGTTGCATAGAATTGTTTCACAAGATCCGTGTTGTAATCTTGTTCAAATTCCATAATCTTCTTCACCCCCATGCCCTCACATAGCTCAATGAGACCTCCGAACTGACATTCATATTCTTTGATGTACTTGAAATCCACATGCTTTTGCTTGACAGCCTCTGTATTCTTCTTTTCGATGACAATGTCGTATATGATTGCTTGCTCTTTATTCCAAAAACGGGTGTCCGCAACCCGCTCCCTTGGTGACAAATAAGGGTCCACCGTCAATCTTATCTCGGTCCACTCGTTCAAACCCATGTTAATAAAATCTTTCTTTGTCAGTGCTTTCTTCGTACCCTTCGCACCTTGTGCCTTCATTGCTTTTGGCTTGCAACCTCTAGGTTTATTAACGGGGGAATCGTCTGTCGCTTTCTTTGTCCTTGTCATTTTTTTGTGCCTTGCGAGGAAAACATAGCGCAAAATTAGTAAACATAGTACCTTGAATTGAACCGAACCCTAACCTAACACTTCAATTAGTAACTATAAAGTAACCGAACCCTAACCTAACACAACCATAAACTAATAATTGAATTGAACCTAAATTGAACCCTAACTCAAACCCAACCATAACCCTAACCTAACACAAACCCAACCATAATCCAACCCAAACCTAACCCTAACATAAGATGAACTACTACTCAACACAAACCCTAACCCTAAGCCGAATCTAACCACGGAATCTAACAAATTTGACCAAATAGGAGGATGAACTACGTTTGCAAATTTCGAATTAATCCACAGATTTGAACCAACAAAACCAAGGGATTGGGAGGAGAATACCTTGACCAGTAGGAGGGATGCCAAATCCACCAAGAAACGGCTCAGATCTGTGAGATTTAGAGGGGGATTTGAGGAGGGAGAGAGAGAGGGGACGGGGGCGGCGCCCTTTTTTCTCGCACCGAGCAGAGTAGAGTGCAGCTGGAGGGGACGGGGGCGAGCCTGTGGGGTAACTTATTTAACCGTATAACGCCTCGGTTCAAGGCGTTATACGCCACACCATAACGCCCCCGTCCATGGCGTTACACGGAAGTCCGCTCTAACTCCGTGCGAAATCCGTTGCCTAACCGAGCCGGTCCGGACGTGCGCGCGGCCCGGAAGTCCGCCCAGCCTGCAGTCTAACGCCACGGAATGGGGCGTTATACGCCTTACCATAACGCCACCTTCGAAGGCGTTATGTCGCGTACCGGAAGTCCGCTCTAACTCCGTGCGAAATCCGTTGCCTAACCGAGCCGGTCCGGACGTGCGGCCCGGAAGTCCGCCCAGCCTACTACAGTCTGACGCCACGGAATGTGGCGTTATGATGTAGACTGCAACGCCGCGGTTCAGGGCGTTATGGTCCAAAACCATACCCAAATGAAAAACCCTCATACACGGGCCATTCCGACATCATAAATGGTTAATGTTGCGACACCACGAAGGTTAACATAGTACAGTGTTTACACTTGGAACATCACATACAGTGTTACAATACGTACAAAGTCATTCCTCACACATTGACTTTATCCTCTTCAGCTTGTCCTTGTTAGCACCATTAGCTTTGATAACATCATACAAGGCGTACTCAAGCTTCTTCTTCTCCTCCTTAAGGCCACGCTTCTCCATCTCCCAATCCTGTTGGTCCTTATCCATCTTCTCCTTCAACTGTGACACTTCATTTCTCAACAAATCCCTCTCGTTCTGCATCTCCGAAAGCAATGTCTTCATCTTCTGTGCTAGATGACTCTCTATAGCTTGTCTCTTCATCGTTTGCACCTCATCCTCCTGCAATTTCTTCTTAGTATCTTCCCTCCACTGGTCCATGGCACCTACCAAGCCATTGTATTTTTTGTCCACCTTTCTTTTTTCATCGGTCAAATCCTTCACGAACTTAGCATGCTTAAGTTTGTCGTCAATTCTCAAATTGTTGCTTTCCTCATACATTTCCCACAGTCTACACACGGAGTGTTGCAGTGTTGGAGGCCACTCCGGATCAACCCAACGCATGAACCCACAGTTTGTCTCATCCTACGTATAAAACGAGGGTTACCAACTTGGACCACCCACGGAAAAACACTATAGCAACTAGATGTATAATTGTAACATCGAATAAGAGTTACCATCACAGAACAAGCATAGAAGCGACGCCCAGTGTTTGTCCCCTCGAAAGCAACAAATCTTTTCGGGACCACTTTGTGAATGCGACAAGTGTCCTTGCAATCCTCTGCTATTCCACAGAATGAGGGGTCGTCGATATCGTTCGGAGCATAGTCAAACTCGGGACGCTACAAAACGGGAGGAAAAATACTTACATTCGCCAATTTGGGTCAAACCAATTGGGGTGAAACCCATGACCCTAACCATAAATTTGAGTAGTAACTTACAATGCATGCAAAGGACTCGCGGTTCTCCTCGGACCAGCTGGCCATGTCGGGGGTGTTGATGGTCCGGAGAAACAACCCCACCACCGTGGTCTTCGGATCGAAGAGATCGGGATCGGAGGGGGTCTTCGGACGCCTTGTGATGGGTGAAATGGGGATGGGGGTGGGGGAAGCGGTTGGGGGGTTGGGGAGGGGAGGGGGAGCGGATAGGGGGAGCTGTTTGGGGCGGAGGGGAGGAGATCGGCGGTTCGGGAGGGGCGGCGGCGGCCTGGGTCGATGGGGGAGGGGCTTTCGTAGCTGGGCTGAGCAAATGACTCAGCTCACCTCGGGGAAGATGAATATGACTTTACATGTCTAACGCCACGAATGAAGGCGTCATGCCGTATAACGCCTCGAACAAAGGCGTTATGCCCCTCGGTGTAACGCCTTCCATCAGGGCGTTATACTACCAAACATGAGTACAGCAAATCATTCATAGAGCAGTTCACAAAACTGTTCAGAAATATCATACACATCAAAGAGCAGTTCACACAAGGGTTCATAATTAAAGATCAAATCATTCACGGTCTCATACATAAGGTTCCTAATTAAAGTTTTAATAATGCACGGTCACACACACAAAGTTCCTAATTAATAGTGCAGACACAATAAAAATCCAACGATACATTTTATTCTGAACCAGCTCTACGTCTTCCTCTCATGGCTGCCATCTTCCTCCTCCTCTTGGGTGCGACAACTTCCTTCCCTTTGTCCCCCCCCCCCGCTCCCTCTCTTGCTCCTGCTCCTGCTCATGGTTCTCCTCCTGCTCCGTGCCCTCTTCAATACCACCAGAGTTTCTTTTCTCGTAAAACGAGGGGGTAAAAATAGGCTCTTTTCTTGGGCGGTTACCTGGCCTAAGCTCAAAAGGACTCCGCGTAGTCTGACTAGGCCTAGGTGCATCGGGGATCTGCGAGGTGTTGATCTCGTCATGACCATCATCATTCTCGTCACCTACATCCTCATCTTCAAGAGATGGATGACCATGGCTTGACGAGGCGGCGGCGGTACGGCTTGAAGAGGGGCCGTGCTCCCCTCTACGCAATGACCCGCGTTCATGCCTCGATGACGACTGCTGCCCACCTCTCGACGAGGAGCCCGACATGTTAGGAACTGCGTCCACCGTACGACAACCTATAAGACCAGTTAATGTACGTGCCCAATCACGGGTCCGCTGTCAAATATGGAAAACAACCATCAGTTAGGACATTACCACATATAATAAAAACGATATAGTTAATACGCCACCTCGTACCTCCACAAAATTTCTGAGGGTGCGATGAGACTCTGGATGATCCATAGGGTAACGGAGTGCATGTGTGGCCTCGCCCACGTGCTTCGACAATGTGTCATGCTATAAAATGAATTTAGTGCTATAAGATTAATTGAGTGTACATCACATCATAAGGGATGAATTTTAAGATGAAATAGGAAATGTACCATGAAGTTGACCACCGGGGCTAGCTCCTGACGCTGACAGTGCTCCCTAATCTTCTTGTTGTACGGCAACTCGGCCAAGTCAAAACCCTCGGGGTTCGAAGCAATACGGATGTCGTCGCTTGTGAATGCCTGGGGAAGTAGCTTAACACGAGTCCTAGGTGTCAGCCAAGATAGGTAGACATCAAATGCTGCAGCATCGTGAGGGCGCTCATCTTCTTGGACACCTCCGTGCTGATGCTCCCAATCCAGTTTATCAACCATGACCTTAAACTCGGTGATGTATTTGGCATGCTTCTTTGGCCAATCCTTCACACCACGTTTCTTTTTCTTATCCATCCTATTAAAAGAAAATGACAATTAAGTTCCTATTACAAGTCTAGTTCATTAATGAGCACGAATACGACACGACAGACTTACCCATGCAACTCCAAGTCCGTGTCCTTGTAATCAGGTGGAGTCTTCTGGTACAATCCAAATTGACGCATAACCCGGTTTGGCAAATGCCACTCCACTGCAAAAAAACATACCATCGGGCATATCATCCGCCAAAGATGACGTTCTTCAGTGCCTTTCCGGTTCAGCGGGAACGTGATATCACGCCCTAAATCATCCCCCGAACCGTAAGGCTCCCAAATCACCTATGCATTGAGAAGATTACTTTATAAATAACCAGAGGAAACAAAATATACATACATGCGGGGATAATTTGAGTGATTACCATGTCTGCGGTTAGGGTGTCGAAATCGTTCGTGTACTGGAGATACAAGGACCGTGAAGTGCCACATTCACGGTTCACTCTGTCCCATCTGTGTGCCCATGTTGCCATACGGTCCGGGTCACCTTGATCATCCCAAATGGTGGCCAAATCCGGAACTGGTCTCCCAATAGGAAAGTGTTCCCAGCTCCATATGGACAGCAGCAACATGCAACCACCAATATTACAGTCTGCCGCCGTACTACCCCTACGGCAAGCATTGTCCAACTGGAGAAAAGAAAAAATTACATTTTTATTAGGGCAAATATACATTAAGTTACACCCTAAATTCACTTATACCGTTAACAGGAAATATAAACGGGTGGGTTGGGTTACCTGGCGATACAAGTAAGCGAGTGCGGCTGTACCCCAACTCCATTTCTGGTCCCAAACAACTAAGAGCTGCATCCACATGATTGGCGCGATCGAGCCACCACCATCAGAAAATATGGTCTTGCAGAGAACATACCACAAATATGCCCTATCATGCTGCTGCACCTCTTCAGAGTCCTCCCCTAACTCCGCTGGGCTTCTCCCAAAGGTCCTAGCAATCCAACCGAAGGGTGCACCAGCAGCCCTGTGTGGGATCTCTGGCTCCCTTCCCAAAATGCACGTCATATTACCACGCCACCCGGTGGTATCCGTGTTACGGCAAACGGGGTCCCCCTTGATGGGGAGTGCCGTGATCATTGAAACATCCTGCAACGTCACGGTCATCTCCCCACAAGGCAGGTGAAACGTGTGCGTCTCCGGACGCCATCGGTCTACAAGTGCGGTGATAGCACATGGGTTGAACTTCGGTACCCCCCGAAGAACAAGCTGTACGAACGGCAGTAGGCCCGTTTGCCGGATGTACTTCGTGTATCTCTCGTCGTAGTGCATCTTCGGACGCCTTGGATCGTCAACGTCAACGTCCGGGCCTTCACCCGCACCAGACCTCAAGTGGAGATGGCCTAAAACCACATCTTCCGACATTAATCGCCCACGGTGCGTCTTATCGTACACGTCTTGGAGAAGAGACGTCATCCTACAACAAAAATACCATAATTACTTCTATATATAAATAAAGCACTACCAAATCGATATAACAAGAACTCTATATCAAAAAAAGCACTGACTTCTCTATATTCAACTCAATGAACCAGTAAACACTAACTTTTCTATATATCTTAAATTCTCTACATCCTACAACAAAAATATATCTTAAATTCTCTATATCAATACCGAATAAACCACTAATTTATCTATATCATAACTACTCTATATCAATAAAGCACTAACTTTTCTATATCGTACCCAACAAACCACTAAACCATCTCTACACAGACTAATCAAAAAAACAAATGAGTCTACACAATAAGTTTGACAATAATTCCTTTATCACTCTAACTACTATGAGAAAATAAAAATAAATGACAATTCAATAAAACAAGAACACTAACCCAAAATTACACTACAAGATGAACTACTAACCTACACAAACCGTATCCCTTAGCCCAACCTAACAAATTTGCCAAATAAGAGGATGAACTAGATTTGCAAAATTCGAAGAAAATCCTCAGATTTGAACCAATAAAACAAGGGGATTCGGGGGAGAATACCTTCACCACTTGGAGGAACGCCAAATCCAACCAATTTTTCCTCAGATCTGACGGATTTGGAGAGAGGGATTTGAGAAGGGAGAGAGAGGCGACGGGGGCGGCGGCTCAGCGCGGGCGCGGGTGGGAGAGGAATGGGGGAGATGGGGGTGCGGGCGGGTACGCGCGGCTGCTTATTCAGCCGCATAACGCCCCAGTTCAAGGCGTTATACGGCTCACCATAACGCCACCATCGAAGGCGTTATGGCGCGTACCGGAAGTCCGCTCTAACTCTGTGCGAAATCCGTTGCCTAACCGAGCCCGGTCAGGACGTGAGGCCGGAACTCCGCCCAGCCGTCTGACTGACGCCACGGACGAATGCGTTAGGGTTCCAGCCGCATAACGCCACAGACAGAGGCGTTAGGGTTACCTCATAACGCCCCAGTCAAAGGCGTTATGTTACCGACCCCTGGTCAACGTCGGTCAATATGGCGACGGGTGTAACGCCAGCGTACGTGGCGTTAGACGGTAGAGTTTGACGCCTTAGGGGCGGGCGTTAGACAAACAGGTTATTTCGTGAAATTTTTCAAATCGGGGGTCATTTTGTAAAAATTGTCACAAAAAAGGTTATTTTCGTTAAAATTCACCAACTGCGCAGCTTCTTTGGCTCCGCTGAAAGCCTATGCCACCTATCGGCGATGGGCCACCGCCATTTCAAAGGCCGCGTGAGGCACCAGAGGCCTCCCTCTAGGCGAGCATCTCCCTTTTGGCCCTGCCGCTCGGCTTCCATGAGTTGGTGCCCAGCCTCCTTCGTCGCTACGGTCTATAGGGAGACCTAGATGGCGACGTCGACGATGTGGTCGTTGGTATGCTCCAACGCCAGCCCCTCAGCCCGCACTCCTTCTTCTCTTGGCACGCGGTTTCGTATGAGGTGTACAAGGCCACTTACTTAGACCACAACGGCGGCGCCACCTCTACCTCCTCCTCCACGTAGTTGCTCGGTGGCGCCACCTTCTCCTCCTACACCTCATAGTGCGCCGATGGTGACGACGGAGGAAATAGGTTGCGCGGTGGCGAAGGAGTTAGGTCCACCGAAAAAGGCATGCTTGTGGCATTTTGGAGAGATGGCGAGGATTCAAAAGTAAGGTGAGTACGATTTTGGAGAGATGGCGATTTTTTAGTCCGAACCCTCATTAAAATATTGGGACTGCTTTGGGGGTGCCGGTGGAGATGCTCTTATAGTTTTCCTAGGTACCCTAGACCTCGACGCATATACTTATCTCGATCTGGCGCAAGTCAACGATGAGATAAAATCGTCTTCAGAATAGTATAATGTTAACTAGAAGTATACCCCGCATTGTTGGAGCAGGAATCATTTTAGAAACTATGTTACGTAAATTCAAGGGTATAAAAAATTGATGATACATTAAGTTCTTTAGGGGAGTATGCAAAATTCAATTTCTTGAGATACTAAATTTATTCAACACGAAATATGTGTATTAAAGATTATTAATGTGGACAATAAAATAATTAAAAATAGATGATGAGGAGGTTGCATGTTAAGATTAATAAATACGGAGTATATTAGTAGAGATGGAGTATATTAGTAGAGATGACATGAACAATTGTTTGGTTACAAGAACGAATAATATGGTTAACTTGCTTATTGAGATAGGGAAATCATTAGTAGATACAGTCTTAGAAGAGATATAGATATGTTCTCCAACGCTTACGTTGTCACGTGCTTGCTTTTGACACATGTACCAAATAAGCACGTGCATAACCACTGATCTGCCAAAAAAAAAAAAGACGGAACTGGGCCCATGCCGTCTCATCTGCAGAAGCAGGGGTATGGTTTCTCCTACGGGGCCTTTCCCAGCTTGTGTCCGAGCCACCCGGCCTGTCGGGCAGTCTTGTTCCGACAAATTGAGTGCGTGATAATGCTAAAAAAAAAGTGGATGACACATTTTGTTTTCGTAAAAAAAGGTTCCATGGGATTGGCTCGATCAGTGTGCTGCAGTCCGGCGATTGAAGTAACGCCTGCTCCATCCTTTTTAGAGTACAGTACCTCCTTTCACGTAAGATTTTGATGACGTGGCAGATATCATAGCCTGCTAATTATGGCTTATTAGACTTGCTCTAAAACCGTGTTCTAGAAGCCACGTACTCCCTCTGTCCGCGAATAAGTGTATGTTTAGCTTTTGGATAAGGTCAAACTTTTATAGTATTGACCAACTATATAGGAAAAAGTGCCATCATTTATGACACAAAATTAGTACCACTAGATCCGTGTCAAAATATAGTTTCATAATATATCAATTTGAAGTTATATATGTTACTAATCTTTTTTAAAAGGTTGGTCAAAAATTTAAAAGTTTGACTTAGGTCAAAAGGTAGAAGTACACTTATTCGCGGACGGAGGGAGTAGAACGGTAGCAACGCGCCACAACAATAATGCCCATGAGTGATGACTCCATCATGCATATGCATTTAGTCTGAATGATCCAGCTATCGATCAAGTTGAGAGCATTATTCTGGTGCCGGCCGGACGACCGATGCAGCGATGCTGGAGCTATCGATCAAGTTGAGAGGTTTGTCAACCAGGCTGGAGCTGGACACGAGTCACACGACCGATACTGCAAGTCAACCACGAGACACCAAAGCGTGTTGCAGAATTTAATAATAATACTACTAGTACTTCCCCATCACTCACGCTGTCACGCGCGTGCTTTTGACCAAAGCATATATATGCATCGCAATCGCTCGTTTTCCTCTTATACCTTCGACGACAGTTGGTATCGCCCTGTATATATGGCTCTCTCACCATCGGATTGGCCTTCCCGTGACGTAATAATCAGTTTGTTGTGACGTCATGCACGTGTGCAACTTAAATGTACGGCATCGAACTTGAATCATCTCCACGGGTGTAGCCACAAAAACACAAAGCCCTTCCAGGCTAAATAGGGCTCACCTTTACATTTTTAGGGGGTGGAGTTTCGGCACACGGGAGCATATGCTCCTGGTTTTTAAAATACAGTTTAATTTTTTTTGAAACTTTAAAAAATTTGAAAAGAAAGTTCCGGACGTATATCTCGACACTATATATGCTCACGAAGTCGTTTCATGGAAATTCGACATTTTTTGTGTCGTGTGTAAAAAAGATAAATTTTGATGCTAAAAGAATCTTTTCACGTGACTTTTTTTTTGTCTTTTTTACACAGGCAACAAAAAATGTCGGTTTTTCACGAAACTTTGTTGTGCGCACTTAGAACAGCGAGATGGACGCGACAACTACTTGTTCAATTTTTTTTGGCAGATCAAAATGTTTATTCCTGTGGCAGGAGCATATACTTCCAAATTCCAAAGTGAATTACCCGCTTTTCTAGCCCCTAAAAGCATCCTAATTCACATTTGGAACAATTCAATACCGGCATTTAAAAGTTTCGAAAAACATAAAATATCCTAGAAATGTTGAACTCTACTAATGTGCAAATTTGTTGTATCCTAGGTTCAGAAAAAAAAATGACAATTTTGTAGATCTGGTACACTAAACAATGCACATTTGGAAGAACTTGAAATTTTAACAAATTTATCATTTTTGGGTATCCTAAAATATAATGAATTTTACAATGATATTTCGCACAATTGTAGAGTTCGACATTACACCCAGAATTTTTGTTCTAAACTTTTTGAAATATAAAACGCCCAATTTGTTTTATTTAAAACGAGCTCCATGTAGCTTGGTCTCCATTTTGGGTTTCCAACCTACTATACCTCTTTTGTAGCCTCGTGACCCAAAGCCCTTTTAGGGGTTTGTTTACAAAGATGCTCCAATAAGCTAAAACTTCAGCGATTGTTTCATTTGATATGAGTATGGTTTCTCTAAGAGTTTGCTTCATTTCAAGAATGTGCATCCGAGTTTTTCATCCAATTCGCCGACATTTCATCCTGGTATCCATATGCATCTAAGCCAAGATTTTACTTCGGGATAAGTAATTAAATAAGTACAATATGGTAAAAAAACTCATACTAATTGGTAAATGTGGTTATGCTTTCCAAATATTATAATATTATCACGAGGTCACAATTGGAAGGTAAAAAAGTGGAGTACTATTTTTCAAACATATATGACTCCAAAGATTATGCATTAGAGTGGTCGACCGATTGGCCGCCATGTCACTTGACATGTTGACCCATGGGTCCAATTTTCTGTTAGGGAGAAATAATAATTATGAGTTACGCAGTTTAGTTGAACCTGTCAGATGCATGTCAGTCCAGCTTGTTAGTTTGAGAAAACTAAAAAAAGTGAGCTAAGAGCCAATATCACAACTAAGAAACAAAATGTTGCTATTATTTTACTCGAAAAACTATCCATGTGTCAACAATAACAAGTGAAATATGTTTTCTTATCCTAAGCTACATAGGGTGATGATTTTTTTTTTTGCGGGGTTCAGATAGTGATGATAACAAATCTATCAAGTAGCTCTCTATCTTAATGGTATGTTGACCAAGTACCACAGTACTACCAAGTCTACCATATGATATGTGTATCTACAAACACGATTAATTTGAACCTTTGAGCCACTACAATGTCCAAATCGTGTAGTCTAGTTATTTGTCTTGTTCCAGCTGCATCATCAGGTCTGGTATGCCCATCAAAATTAGTTCACTAGTAGTTAGTACCTTACGATCAACACGATTCTATCTTAGTGATATCATGATTTGTCTTCTTGTAGCACGTTGTGTGTCATCCATATAATCAGATACCCATCAGACCGGTAGATGAGTAGTAGTATCTGTTCATATGTGTGAAAGCAGGAGGCGAGAAACAAATCCATTAGAACCCCCTGCTTGTGTATTATTGATCCGTCGGATTTCAAGGAAACACATCCGTATATATTTGGAGTTGTACGACTCGTTCTGCCTTGGACATATATACGATCAGGGGCGGATTCACCATCTCTCCAGCCCGGGCGGCCCGTCCGGGCTTGCCGGCGGGGTTACTCCTTGTATATCAAGGTTTTCTACATAATTTTGTCTCTAAAATGACATCATAAGCTTGTTTGCCCAGGCTTCTAGAACATTCTGGGTCCGCCACTGTATACGATGGTTAACAAAACACACTGCACGGTTTCAAAATAAAACACACACACACACTGAATAATTTGGTCTCTTATTGACTAATAATGCAGCAGGTCGCCGCATGCAGCGCGCATCTCTTTGCCGATTTCATGACGTTGATACATCCATCCATCTCGGTGTGTGCCAGCCGGCATCTTAGCTTAATTTCCAACGTTACAAATTTCCTAGTAGCTTCAGTTTTAACTTTCCCAAAAGGAAACCAAAATTCGATCGAGATCGAGAGAGAGAGAGAGAGAGAGGAGAGGGAGGAGAGGGAGAGAGGGAGAGAGAGAGGGAGAGGGAGAGAGGGAGAGAGAGAGAGAGGAGAGAGAGAGAGAGAGAGAGAGAGAGAGAGAGAGAGAGAGAGTAGTGAACTCTGAACTCAGTGGGTGATGAAGCAACCAAGCAAGTTCAGACTGTTCAGTAAAAGGCACAACGACCTTAATTTTCCTTTAGCATGCACGGTCGCTTTTCTGAGTTAATTTCTTTCTTCAGAAACCACTATTTTCTTGGCACACATGCATCTTACGTATCTTCTAATAAAGACCTCAATCAACAATGATTTCTTGGTCAGGAGAAATTAAAGTGTGAAAAGATATAAAATAAAATGGAAGCTAGAGAAAAGGGAAAGTTGTTTCAGACAAGGTTTTGAGCCCATTGACACTTCCTTTGGAAGGAAATTCAAAAGATTATGGTGAGTACTAACATTAGCCTGTTCAGCAAGGAGAACCGTTGCTTTCTATACATGCTCGATGATCGGGCCAATCCCATTCGGATGTAAATTCAAGAAAATCTAGCTACTATACGCCTTATTTCTCCTTGTTTCGCCCTGTGGCATGCCGTAAAATATGTGCCAGACAGCCAAGAACAAGAGGGTATTCTTGGGATCGAGCAATCTATATGTGGAAACAATACCTTTAGTATAGAGTACAGACAATTTCGAGACAACGCGTCGAAACGCGTCGCGCGAAAAGGGAGTTCTTTCATGGACTGCCAAATAATGGACCGGTGTTCACTAAAACGGCCATAACTTTGTCATACGGAGCCCGTTTTTGACCCACAAGTACACAAAATGCTTGCAACGAGCGTGCGAATCCAAAAAATACTCCCCGCTTGCTCCCAGAGCCATTGGGACCCTCAAATTCAGCCTCTAAGCTAGACTTTTTGCCCTCGAAACTCAAAGAACATCATTCGCCGCAGCTTTTCAGACAAGGTTTTGAGCCCATTGACACTTCCTTTGGAAGGAAATTCAAAAGATTATGGTGAGTACAAACATTAGCCTGCTTAGCAAGGAGAACCGTTGCTTTCTATACATGCTCGATGATCGGGCCAATCCCATTTGGATGTAAATTCAAGAAAATCTAGCTACTATACGCCTTATTTCTCCTTGTTTCGCCCTGTGGCATGCCGTAAAATATGTGCCAGACAGCCAAGAACAAGAGGGTATTCTTGGGATCGAGCAATCTATATGTGGAAACAATACCTTTAGTATAGAGTACAGACAATTTCGAGACAACGCGTCGAAACGCGTCGCGCGAAAAGGGAGTTCTTTCATGGACTGCCAAATAATGGACCGGTGTTCACTAAAACGGCCATAACTTTGTCATACGGAGCCCGTTTTTGACCCACAAGTACACAAAATGCTTGCAACGAGCGTGCGAATCCAAAAAATACTCCCCGCTTGCTCCCAGAGCCATTGGGGACCCTCAAATTCAGCCTCTAAGCTAGACTTTTTGCCCTCGAAACTCAAAGAACATCATTCGCCGCAGCTTTTCAGACAAGGTTTTGAGCCCATTGACACTTCCTTTGGAAGGAAATTCAAAAGATTATGGTGAGTACAAACATTAGCCTGCTTAGCAAGGAGAACCGTTGCTTTCTATACATGCTCGATGATCGGGCCAATCCCATTTGGATGTAAATTCAAGAAAATCTAGCTACTATACGCCTTATTTCTCCTTGTTTCGCCCTGTGGCATGCCGTAAAATATGTGCCAGACAGCCAAGAACAAGAGGGTATTCTTGGGATCGAGCAATCTATATGTGGAAACAATACCTTTAGTATAGAGTACAGACAATTTCGAGACAACGCGTCGAAACGCGTCGCGCGAAAAGGGAGTTCTTTCATGGACTGCCAAATAATGGACCGGTGTTCACTAAAACGGCCATAACTTTGTCATACGGAGCCCGTTTTTGACCCACAAGTACACAAAATGCTTGCAACGAGCGTGCGAATCCAAAAAATACTCCCCGCTTGCTCCCAGAGCCATTGGGACCCTCAAATTCAGCCTCTAAGCTAGACTTTTTGCCCTCGAAACTCAAAGAACATCATTCGCCGCAGCTTTTCAGACAAGGTTTTGAGCCCATTGACACTTCCTTTGGAAGGAAATTCAAAAGATTATGGTGAGTACAAACATTAGCCTGCTTAGCAAGGAGAACCGTTGCTTTCTATACATGCTCGATGATCGGGCCAATCCCATTTGGATGTAAATTCAAGAAAATCTAGCTACTATACGCCTTATTTCTCCTTGTTTCGCCCTGTGGCATGCCGTAAAATATGTGCCAGACAGCCAAGAACAAGAGGGTATTCTTGGGATCGAGCAATCTATATGTGGAAACAATACCTTTAGTATAGAGTACAGACAATTTCGAGACAACGCGTCGAAACGCGTCGCGCGAAAAGGGAGTTCTTTCATGGACTGCCAAATAATGGACCGGTGTTCACTAAAACGGCCATAACTTTGTCATACGGAGCCCGTTTTTGACCCACAAGTACACAAAATGCTTGCAACGAGCGTGCGAATCCAAAAAATACTCCCCGCTTGCTCCCAGAGCCATTGGGGACCCTCAAATTCAGCCTCTAAGCTAGACTTTTTGCCCTCGAAACTCAAAGAACATCATTCGCCGCAGCTTTTCAGACAAGGTTTTGAGCCCATTGACACTTCCTTTGGAAGGAAATTCAAAAGATTATGGTGAGTACAAACATTAGCCTGCTTAGCAAGGAGAACCGTTGCTTTCTATACATGCTCGATGATCGGGCCAATCCCATTTGGATGTAAATTCAAGAAAATCTAGCTACTATACGCCTTATTTCTCCTTGTTTCGCCCTGTGGCATGCCGTAAAATATGTGCCAGACAGCCAAGAACAAGAGGGTATTCTTGGGATCGAGCAATCTATATGTGGAAACAATACCTTTAGTATAGAGTACAGACAATTTCGAGACAACGCGTCGAAACGCGTCGCGCGAAAAGGGAGTTCTTTCATGGACTGCCAAATAATGGACCGGTGTTCACTAAAACGGCCATAACTTTGTCATACGGAGCCCGTTTTTGACCCACAAGTACACAAAATGCTTGCAACGAGCGTGCGAATCCAAAAAATACTCCCCGCTTGCTCCCAGAGCCATTGGGGACCCTCAAATTCAGCCTCTAAGCTAGACTTTTTGCCCTCGAAACTCAAAGAACATCATTCGCCGCAGCTTTTCAGACAAGGTTTTGAGCCCATTGACACTTCCTTTGGAAGGAAATTCAAAAGATTATGGTGAGTACAAACATTAGCCTGCTTAGCAAGGAGAACCGTTGCTTTCTATACATGCTCGATGATCGGGCCAATCCCATTTGGATGTAAATTCAAGAAAATCTAGCTACTATACGCCTTATTTCTCCTTGTTTCGCCCTGTGGCATGCCGTAAAATATGTGCCAGACAGCCAAGAACAAGAGGGTATTCTTGGGATCGAGCAATCTATATGTGGAAACAATACCTTTAGTATAGAGTACAGACAATTTCGAGACAACGCGTCGAAACGCGTCGCGCGAAAAGGGAGTTCTTTCATGGACTGCCAAATAATGGACCGGTGTTCACTAAAACGGCCATAACTTTGTCATACGGAGCCCGTTTTTGACCCACAAGTACACAAAATGCTTGCAACGAGCGTGCGAATCCAAAAAATACTCCCCGCTTGCTCCCAGAGCCATTGGGGACCCTCAAATTCAGCCTCTAAGCTAGACTTTTTGCCCTCGAAACTCAAAGAACATCATTCGCCGCAGCTTTTCAGACAAGGTTTTGAGCCCATTGACACTTCCTTTGGAAGGAAATTCAAAAGATTATGGTGAGTACAAACATTAGCCTGCTTAGCAAGGAGAACCGTTGCTTTCTATACATGCTCGATGATCGGGCCAATCCCATTTGGATGTAAATTCAAGAAAATCTAGCTACTATACGCCTTATTTCTCCTTGTTTCGCCCTGTGGCATGCCGTAAAATATGTGCCAGACAGCCAAGAACAAGAGGGTATTCTTGGGATCGAGCAATCTATATGTGGAAACAATACCTTTAGTATAGAGTACAGACAATTTCGAGACAACGCGTCGAAACGCGTCGCGCGAAAAGGGAGTTCTTTCATGGACTGCCAAATAATGGACCGGTGTTCACTAAAACGGCCATAACTTTGTCATACGGAGCCCGTTTTTGACCCACAAGTACACAAAATGCTTGCAACGAGCGTGCGAATCCAAAAAATACTCCCCGCTTGCTCCCAGAGCCATTGGGGACCCTCAAATTCAGCCTCTAAGCTAGACTTTTTGCCCTCGAAACTCAAAGAACATCATTCGCCGCAGCTTTTCAGACAAGGTTTTGAGCCCATTGACACTTCCTTTGGAAGGAAATTCAAAAGATTATGGTGAGTACAAACATTAGCCTGCTTAGCAAGGAGAACCGTTGCTTTCTATACATGCTCGATGATCGGGCCAATCCCATTTGGATGTAAATTCAAGAAAATCTAGCTACTATACGCCTTATTTCTCCTTGTTTCGCCCTGTGGCATGCCGTAAAATATGTGCCAGACAGCCAAGAACAAGAGGGTATTCTTGGGATCGAGCAATCTATATGTGGAAACAATACCTTTAGTATAGAGTACAGACAATTTCGAGACAACGCGTCGAAACGCGTCGCGCGAAAAGGGAGTTCTTTCATGGACTGCCAAATAATGGACCGGTGTTCACTAAAACGGCCATAACTTTGTCATACGGAGCCCGTTTTTGACCCACAAGTACACAAAATGCTTGCAACGAGCGTGCGAATCCAAAAAATACTCCCCGCTTGCTCCCAGAGCCATTGGGGACCCTCAAATTCAGCCTCTAAGCTAGACTTTTTGCCCTCGAAACTCAAAGAACATCATTCGCCGCAGCTTTTCAGACAAGGTTTTGAGCCCATTGACACTTCCTTTGGAAGGAAATTCAAAAGATTATGGTGAGTACAAACATTAGCCTGCTTAGCAAGGAGAACCGTTGCTTTCTATACATGCTCGATGATCGGGCCAATCCCATTTGGATGTAAATTCAAGAAAATCTAGCTACTATACGCCTTATTTCTCCTTGTTTCGCCCTGTGGCATGCCGTAAAATATGTGCCAGACAGCCAAGAACAAGAGGGTATTCTTGGGATCGAGCAATCTATATGTGGAAACAATACCTTTAGTATAGAGTACAGACAATTTCGAGACAACGCGTCGAAACGCGTCGCGCGAAAAGGGAGTTCTTTCATGGACTGCCAAATAATGGACCGGTGTTCACTAAAACGGCCATAACTTTGTCATACGGAGCCCGTTTTTGACCCACAAGTACACAAAATGCTTGCAACGAGCGTGCGAATCCAAAAAATACTCCCCGCTTGCTCCCAGAGCCATTGGGGACCCTCAAATTCAGCCTCTAAGCTAGACTTTTTGCCCTCGAAACTCAAAGAACATCATTCGCCGCAGCTTTTCAGACAAGGTTTTGAGCCCATTGACACTTCCTTTGGAAGGAAATTCAAAAGATTATGGTGAGTACAAACATTAGCCTGCTTAGCAAGGAGAACCGTTGCTTTCTATACATGCTCGATGATCGGGCCAATCCCATTTGGATGTAAATTCAAGAAAATCTAGCTACTATACGCCTTATTTCTCCTTGTTTCGCCCTGTGGCATGCCGTAAAATATGTGCCAGACAGCCAAGAACAAGAGGGTATTCTTGGGATCGAGCAATCTATATGTGGAAACAATACCTTTAGTATAGAGTACAGACAATTTCGAGACAACGCGTCGAAACGCGTCGCGCGAAAAGGGAGTTCTTTCATGGACTGCCAAATAATGGACCGGTGTTCACTAAAACGGCCATAACTTTGTCATACGGAGCCCGTTTTTGACCCACAAGTACACAAAATGCTTGCAACGAGCGTGCGAATCCAAAAAATACTCCCCGCTTGCTCCCAGAGCCATTGGGGACCCTCAAATTCAGCCTCTAAGCTAGACTTTTTGCCCTCGAAACTCAAAGAACATCATTCGCCGCAGCTTTTCAGACAAGGTTTTGAGCCCATTGACACTTCCTTTGGAAGGAAATTCAAAAGATTATGGTGAGTACAAACATTAGCCTGCTTAGCAAGGAGAACCGTTGCTTTCTATACATGCTCGATGATCGGGCCAATCCCATTTGGATGTAAATTCAAGAAAATCTAGCTACTATACGCCTTATTTCTCCTTGTTTCGCCCTGTGGCATGCCGTAAAATATGTGCCAGACAGCCAAGAACAAGAGGGTATTCTTGGGATCGAGCAATCTATATGTGGAAACAATACCTTTAGTATAGAGTACAGACAATTTCGAGACAACGCGTCGAAACGCGTCGCGCGAAAAGGGAGTTCTTTCATGGACTGCCAAATAATGGACCGGTGTTCACTAAAACGGCCATAACTTTGTCATACGGAGCCCGTTTTTGACCCACAAGTACACAAAATGCTTGCAACGAGCGTGCGAATCCAAAAAATACTCCCCGCTTGCTCCCAGAGCCATTGGGGACCCTCAAATTCAGCCTCTAAGCTAGACTTTTTGCCCTCGAAACTCAAAGAACATCATTCGCCGCAGCTTTTCAGACAAGGTTTTGAGCCCATTGACACTTCCTTTGGAAGGAAATTCAAAAGATTATGGTGAGTACAAACATTAGCCTGCTTAGCAAGGAGAACCGTTGCTTTCTATACATGCTCGATGATCGGGCCAATCCCATTTGGATGTAAATTCAAGAAAATCTAGCTACTATACGCCTTATTTCTCCTTGTTTCGCCCTGTGGCATGCCGTAAAATATGTGCCAGACAGCCAAGAACAAGAGGGTATTCTTGGGATCGAGCAATCTATATGTGGAAACAATACCTTTAGTATAGAGTACAGACAATTTCGAGACAACGCGTCGAAACGCGTCGCGCGAAAAGGGAGTTCTTTCATGGACTGCCAAATAATGGACCGGTGTTCACTAAAACGGCCATAACTTTGTCATACGGAGCCCGTTTTTGACCCACAAGTACACAAAATGCTTGCAACGAGCGTGCGAATCCAAAAAATACTCCCCGCTTGCTCCCAGAGCCATTGGGGACCCTCAAATTCAGCCTCTAAGCTAGACTTTTTGCCCTCGAAACTCAAAGAACATCATTCGCCGCAGCTTTTCAGACAAGGTTTTGAGCCCATTGACACTTCCTTTGGAAGGAAATTCAAAAGATTATGGTGAGTACAAACATTAGCCTGCTTAGCAAGGAGAACCGTTGCTTTCTATACATGCTCGATGATCGGGCCAATCCCATTTGGATGTAAATTCAAGAAAATCTAGCTACTATACGCCTTATTTCTCCTTGTTTCGCCCTGTGGCATGCCGTAAAATATGTGCCAGACAGCCAAGAACAAGAGGGNTCCTTCCAAAGGAAGTGTCAATGGGCTCAAAACCTTGTCTGAAAAGCTGCGGCGAATGATGTTCTTTGAGTTTCGAGGGCAAAAAGTCTAGCTTAGAGGCTGAATTTGAGGGTCCCCAATGGCTCTGGGAGCAAGCGGGGAGTATTTTTTGGATTCGCACGCTCGTTGCAAGCATTTTGTGTACTTGTGGGTCAAAAACGGGCTCCGTATGACAAAGTTATGGCCGTTTTAGTGAACACCGGTCCATTATTTGGCAGTCCATGAAAGAACTCCCTTTTCGCGCGACGCGTTTCGACGCGTTGTCTCGAAATTGTCTGTACTCTATACTAAAGGTATTGTTTCCACATATAGATTGCTCGATCCCAAGAATACCCTCTTGTTCTTGGCTGTCTGGCACATATTTTACGGCATGCCACAGGGCGAAACAAGGAGAAATAAGGCGTATAGTAGCTAGATTTTCTTGAATTTACATCCAAATGGGATTGGCCCGATCATCGAGCATGTATAGAAAGCAACGGTTCTCCTTGCTAAGCAGGCTAATGTTTGTACTCACCATAATCTTTTGAATTTCCTTCCAAAGGAAGTGTCAATGGGCTCAAAACCTTGTCTGAAAAGCTGCGGCGAATGATGTTCTTTGAGTTTCGAGGGCAAAAAGTCTAGCTTAGAGGCTGAATTTGAGGGTCCCCAATGGCTCTGGGAGCAAGCGGGGAGTATTTTTTGGATTCGCACGCTCGTTGCAAGCATTTTGTGTACTTGTGGGTCAAAAACGGGCTCCGTATGACAAAGTTATGGCCGTTTTAGTGAACACCGGTCCATTATTTGGCAGTCCATGAAAGAACTCCCTTTTCGCGCGACGCGTTTCGACGCGTTGTCTCGAAATTGTCTGTACTCTATACTAAAGGTATTGTTTCCACATATAGATTGCTCGATCCCAAGAATACCCTCTTGTTCTTGGCTGTCTGGCACATATTTTACGGCATGCCACAGGGCGAAACAAGGAGAAATAAGGCGTATAGTAGCTAGATTTTCTTGAATTTACATCCAAATGGGATTGGCCCGATCATCGAGCATGTATAGAAAGCAACGGTTCTCCTTGCTAAGCAGGCTAATGTTTGTACTCACCATAATCTTTTGAATTTCCTTCCAAAGGAAGTGTCAATGGGCTCAAAACCTTGTCTGAAAAGCTGCGGCGAATGATGTTCTTTGAGTTTCGAGGGCAAAAAGTCTAGCTTAGAGGCTGAATTTGAGGGTCCCCAATGGCTCTGGGAGCAAGCGGGGAGTATTTTTTGGATTCGCACGCTCGTTGCAAGCATTTTGTGTACTTGTGGGTCAAAAACGGGCTCCGTATGACAAAGTTATGGCCGTTTTAGTGAACACCGGTCCATTATTTGGCAGTCCATGAAAGAACTCCCTTTTCGCGCGACGCGTTTCGACGCGTTGTCTCGAAATTGTCTGTACTCTATACTAAAGGTATTGTTTCCACATATAGATTGCTCGATCCCAAGAATACCCTCTTGTTCTTGGCTGTCTGGCACATATTTTACGGCATGCCACAGGGCGAAACAAGGAGAAATAAGGCGTATAGTAGCTAGATTTTCTTGAATTTACATCCAAATGGGATTGGCCCGATCATCGAGCATGTATAGAAAGCAACGGTTCTCCTTGCTAAGCAGGCTAATGTTTGTACTCACCATAATCTTTTGAATTTCCTTCCAAAGGAAGTGTCAATGGGCTCAAAACCTTGTCTGAAAAGCTGCGGCGAATGATGTTCTTTGAGTTTCGAGGGCAAAAAGTCTAGCTTAGAGGCTGAATTTGAGGGTCCCCAATGGCTCTGGGAGCAAGCGGGGAGTATTTTTTGGATTCGCACGCTCGTTGCAAGCATTTTGTGTACTTGTGGGTCAAAAACGGGCTCCGTATGACAAAGTTATGGCCGTTTTAGTGAACACCGGTCCATTATTTGGCAGTCCATGAAAGAACTCCCTTTTCGCGCGACGCGTTTCGACGCGTTGTCTCGAAATTGTCTGTACTCTATACTAAAGGTATTGTTTCCACATATAGATTGCTCGATCCCAAGAATACCCTCTTGTTCTTGGCTGTCTGGCACATATTTTACGGCATGCCACAGGGCGAAACAAGGAGAAATAAGGCGTATAGTAGCTAGATTTTCTTGAATTTACATCCAAATGGGATTGGCCCGATCATCGAGCATGTATAGAAAGCAACGGTTCTCCTTGCTAAGCAGGCTAATGTTTGTACTCACCATAATCTTTTGAATTTCCTTCCAAAGGAAGTGTCAATGGGCTCAAAACCTTGTCTGAAAAGCTGCGGCGAATGATGTTCTTTGAGTTTCGAGGGCAAAAAGTCTAGCTTAGAGGCTGAATTTGAGGGTCCCCAATGGCTCTGGGAGCAAGCGGGGAGTATTTTTTGGATTCGCACGCTCGTTGCAAGCATTTTGTGTACTTGTGGGTCAAAAACGGGCTCCGTATGACAAAGTTATGGCCGTTTTAGTGAACACCGGTCCATTATTTGGCAGTCCCATGAAAGAACTCCCTTTTCGCGCGACGCGTTTCGTCGCGTTGTCTCGAAATTGTCTGTACTCTATACTAAAGGTATTGTTTCCACATATAGATTGCTCGATCCCAAGATACCCTCTTGTTCTTGGCTGTCTGGCACATATTTACGGCATGCCACAGGGCGAAACAAGGAGAAATAAGGCGTATAATAGTAGCTAGATTTTTTGAATTTACATCCAAATGGGATTGGCCACAGACATGTTCGAAACAATATTTCTTGGGCAGGCTATGTTTGCTCCCCTAAAATTTCCTCCAAAGACGGTGGTCACCTTGCTAAGAAAAGGCAATAAACGCTGGTCACCGGAATTTCGTTTCGTTTCGTTTTTTTGGAGGCCGTAGATGGGTGGAGGTTGGTGGTCGCCGGAGTTCGCCGGAGGTGGAGGAGGAGGTCGCCGGAGTGGAGGAGGAGGTCGCCGGAGTGGAGGAGGAGGTCGTCGGAGTGGAGGAGGAGGTCGCCGGTGGTGGAGGAGGTCGCCGGAGGTGGAGGTCGCCGGTGTGGAGGAGGAGGTCACCGGAGGTTGAGGTCGCCGGGGTTGTGGAGGTGGTCGCTGGAGTTGTGGAGGTCGCCAGAGTTGTGGACGAGGTCGCCGGAGGTGGAGGTGGAGGTGGAGGAGGAGGAGGAGTAGAGAAGATGTGGAGGAGAGGAGAAGAGATGGAGGAGGGAGGAGAAGGGGAGAGAAGTGTAGAGGAGAAGGGAAGAGGAGAAAGGAAGAGGAGAAGTGGAGGGAGAAGTGGAGGGAGAAGTGGAGAAGAAAAGAGAAAAGAGAGGGAGAAGGGGGCTGGCGGGAATCAAAATTTCGAATCCCGCCCAATAATTCTGTGGCGCATCCTTGGCACATGCGCCACAGAATTTTTTTCCCTTTTTTTGATTTTTTTTTGATTTTGCTGCGAAAACTCTTCTGTTGGCCATAACTTTTTTTTCGTTTGGAATTTGAGGATTCTGTGAATTGCTGACCGGGTAAACCCGGGTGCGATCGAATCCGAAATTTTCTCTAGTTTTTTTTAAGGTATTATTCGCATTTTTTCGACGTCATATGCAAAAGTTATGGCCGTTATAAGATTTTTTTTTCATTTGTTGCAAAAAAGGTCAAAATTCATATTTCAAAATTTCTAGACCAACTAGACACTCATACCTAACTACATCGCAAAGGATTTTTTTATTGAATTTTTTATCATTTTATTTTACTTCGTACAAGACTAAAAAGGCGATCCACGGGGGGGGGGGGGGTGTGATCCGAAGAAAAAAAATTCTGTGGCGCACCAATCCAGGTGCGCCACAGAATTTTTTTTTCCAAAATCTAATACTAAAGGTATGTTTCCACATATAGATTGCTCGATTCCAAGAATTACCCTCTTGTTTCTTGGCTGTCTGGCACATATTTTACGGCATGCCACAGGTCGAAAAAAGGAGAAATAAGGCGTATAGTAGCTAGATTTTCTTGAATTTACATCCAAATGGATTGGCCCGATCATCGAGCATGTATAGAAAGCAACGGTTCTCCTTGCTAAGCAGGCTAATGTTTGTACTCACCATAATCTTTTGAATTTCCTTCCAAAGGAAGTGTCAATGGGCTCAAAACCTTGTCTGAAAAGCTGCGGCGAATGATGTTCTTTGAGTTTCGAGGGCAAAAGTCTAGCTTAGAGGCTGAATTTGAGGGTCCCCAATGGCTCTGGGAGCAAGCCGGGAGTATTTTTTGGATTCGCACGCTCGTTGCAAGCATTTTGTGTACTTGTGGGTCAAAAACGGGCTCCGTATGACAAAGTTATGGCCGTTTTAGTGAACACCGGTCCATTATTTGGCAGTCCATGAAAGAACTCCCTTTTCGCGCGACGCGTTTCGACGCGTTGTCTCGAAATTGTCTGTACTCTATACTAAAGGTATTGTTTCCACATATAGATTGCTCGATCCCAAGAATACCCTCTTGTTCTTGGCTGTCTGGCACATATTTTACGGCATGCCACAGGGCGAAACAAGGAGAAATAAGGCGTATAGTAGCTAGATTTTCTTGAATTTACATCCAAATGGGATTGGCCCGATCATCGAGCATGTATAGAAAGCAACGGTTCTCCTTGCTAAGCAGGCTAATGTTTGTACTCACCATAATCTTTTGAATTTCCTTCCAAAGGAAGTGTCAATGGGCTCAAAACCTTGTCTGAAAAGCTGCGGCGAATGATGTTCTTTGAGTTTCGAGGGCAAAAAGTCTAGCTTAGAGGCTGAATTTGAGGGTCCCCAATGGCTCTGGGAGCAAGCGGGGAGTATTTTTTGGATTCGCACGCTCGTTGCAAGCATTTTGTGTACTTGTGGGTCAAAAACGGGCTCCGTATGACAAAGTTATGGCCGTTTTAGTGAACACCGGTCCATTATTTGGCAGTCCATGAAAGAACTCCCTTTTCGCGCGACGCGTTTCGACGCGTTGTCTCGAAATTGTCTGTACTCTATACTAAAGGTATTGTTTCCACATATAGATTGCTCGATCCCAAGAATACCCTCTTGTTCTTGGCTGTCTGGCACATATTTTACGGCATGCCACAGGGCGAAACAAGGAGAAATAAGGCGTATAGTAGCTAGATTTTCTTGAATTTACATCCAAATGGGATTGGCCCGATCATCGAGCATGTATAGAAAGCAACGGTTCTCCTTGCTAAGCAGGCTAATGTTTGTACTCACCATAATCTTTTGAATTTCCTTCCAAAGGAAGTGTCAATGGGCTCAAAACCTTGTCTGAAAAGCTGCGGCGAATGATGTTCTTTGAGTTTCGAGGGCAAAAAGTCTAGCTTAGAGGCTGAATTTGAGGGTCCCCAATGGCTCTGGGAGCAAGCGGGGAGTATTTTTTGGATTCGCACGCTCGTTGCAAGCATTTTGTGTACTTGTGGGTCAAAAACGGGCTCCGTATGACAAAGTTATGGCCGTTTTAGTGAACACCGGTCCATTATTTGGCAGTCCATGAAAGAACTCCCTTTTCGCGCGACGCGTTTCGACGCGTTGTCTCGAAATTGTCTGTACTCTATACTAAAGGTATTGTTTCCACATATAGATTGCTCGATCCCAAGAATACCCTCTTGTTCTTGGCTGTCTGGCACATATTTTACGGCATGCCACAGGGCGAAACAAGGAGAAATAAGGCGTATAGTAGCTAGATTTTCTTGAATTTACATCCAAATGGGATTGGCCCGATCATCGAGCATGTATAGAAAGCAACGGTTCTCCTTGCTAAGCAGGCTAATGTTTGTACTCACCATAATCTTTTGAATTTCCTTCCAAAGGAAGTGTCAATGGGCTCAAAACCTTGTCTGAAAAGCTGCGGCGAATGATGTTCTTTGAGTTTCGAGGGCAAAAAGTCTAGCTTAGAGGCTGAATTTGAGGGTCCCCAATGGCTCTGGGAGCAAGCGGGGAGTATTTTTTGGATTCGCACGCTCGTTGCAAGCATTTTGTGTACTTGTGGGTCAAAAACGGGCTCCGTATGACAAAGTTATGGCCGTTTTAGTGAACACCGGTCCATTATTTGGCAGTCCATGAAAGAACTCCCTTTTCGCGCGACGCGTTTCGACGCGTTGTCTCGAAATTGTCTGTACTCTATACTAAAGGTATTGTTTCCACATATAGATTGCTCGATCCCAAGAATACCCTCTTGTTCTTGGCTGTCTGGCACATATTTTACGGCATGCCACAGGGCGAAACAAGGAGAAATAAGGCGTATAGTAGCTAGATTTTCTTGAATTTACATCCAAATGGGATTGGCCCGATCATCGAGCATGTATAGAAAGCAACGGTTCTCCTTGCTAAGCAGGCTAATGTTTGTACTCACCATAATCTTTTGAATTTCCTTCCAAAGGAAGTGTCAATGGGCTCAAAACCTTGTCTGAAAAGCTGCGGCGAATGATGTTCTTTGAGTTTCGAGGGCAAAAAGTCTAGCTTAGAGGCTGAATTTGAGGGTCCCCAATGGCTCTGGGAGCAAGCGGGGAGTATTTTTTGGATTCGCACGCTCGTTGCAAGCATTTTGTGTACTTGTGGGTCAAAAACGGGCTCCGTATGACAAAGTTATGGCCGTTTTAGTGAACACCGGTCCATTATTTGGCAGTCCATGAAAGAACTCCCTTTTCGCGCGACGCGTTTCGACGCGTTGTCTCGAAATTGTCTGTACTCTATACTAAAGGTATTGTTTCCACATATAGATTGCTCGATCCCAAGAATACCCTCTTGTTCTTGGCTGTCTGGCACATATTTTACGGCATGCCACAGGGCGAAACAAGGAGAAATAAGGCGTATAGTAGCTAGATTTTCTTGAATTTACATCCAAATGGGATTGGCCCGATCATCGAGCATGTATAGAAAGCAACGGTTCTCCTTGCTAAGCAGGCTAATGTTTGTACTCACCATAATCTTTTGAATTTCCTTCCAAAGGAAGTGTCAATGGGCTCAAAACCTTGTCTGAAAAGCTGCGGCGAATGATGTTCTTTGAGTTTCGAGGGCAAAAAGTCTAGCTTAGAGGCTGAATTTGAGGGTCCCCAATGGCTCTGGGAGCAAGCGGGGAGTATTTTTTGGATTCGCACGCTCGTTGCAAGCATTTTGTGTACTTGTGGGTCAAAAACGGGCTCCGTATGACAAAGTTATGGCCGTTTTAGTGAACACCGGTCCATTATTTGGCAGTCCATGAAAGAACTCCCTTTTCGCGCGACGCGTTTCGACGCGTTGTCTCGAAATTGTCTGTACTCTATACTAAAGGTATTGTTTCCACATATAGATTGCTCGATCCCAAGAATACCCTCTTGTTCTTGGCTGTCTGGCACATATTTTACGGCATGCCACAGGGCGAAACAAGGAGAAATAAGGCGTATAGTAGCTAGATTTTCTTGAATTTACATCCAAATGGGATTGGCCCGATCATCGAGCATGTATAGAAAGCAACGGTTCTCCTTGCTAAGCAGGCTAATGTTTGTACTCACCATAATCTTTTGAATTTCCTTCCAAAGGAAGTGTCAATGGGCTCAAAACCTTGTCTGAAAAGCTGCGGCGAATGATGTTCTTTGAGTTTCGAGGGCAAAAAGTCTAGCTTAGAGGCTGAATTTGAGGGTCCCCAATGGCTCTGGGAGCAAGCGGGGAGTATTTTTTGGATTCGCACGCTCGTTGCAAGCATTTTGTGTACTTGTGGGTCAAAAACGGGCTCCGTATGACAAAGTTATGGCCGTTTTAGTGAACACCGGTCCATTATTTGGCAGTCCATGAAAGAACTCCCTTTTCGCGCGACGCGTTTCGACGCGTTGTCTCGAAATTGTCTGTACTCTATACTAAAGGTATTGTTTCCACATATAGATTGCTCGATCCCAAGAATACCCTCTTGTTCTTGGCTGTCTGGCACATATTTTACGGCATGCCACAGGGCGAAACAAGGAGAAATAAGGCGTATAGTAGCTAGATTTTCTTGAATTTACATCCAAATGGGATTGGCCCGATCATCGAGCATGTATAGAAAGCAACGGTTCTCCTTGCTAAGCAGGCTAATGTTTGTACTCACCATAATCTTTTGAATTTCCTTCCAAAGGAAGTGTCAATGGGCTCAAAACCTTGTCTGAAAAGCTGCGGCGAATGATGTTCTTTGAGTTTCGAGGGCAAAAAGTCTAGCTTAGAGGCTGAATTTGAGGGTCCCCAATGGCTCTGGGAGCAAGCGGGGAGTATTTTTTGGATTCGCACGCTCGTTGCAAGCATTTTGTGTACTTGTGGGTCAAAAACGGGCTCCGTATGACAAAGTTATGGCCGTTTTAGTGAACACCGGTCCATTATTTGGCAGTCCATGAAAGAACTCCCTTTTCGCGCGACGCGTTTCGACGCGTTGTCTCGAAATTGTCTGTACTCTATACTAAAGGTATTGTTTCCACATATAGATTGCTCGATCCCAAGAATACCCTCTTGTTCTTGGCTGTCTGGCACATATTTTACGGCATGCCACAGGGCGAAACAAGGAGAAATAAGGCGTATAGTAGCTAGATTTTCTTGAATTTACATCCAAATGGGATTGGCCCGATCATCGAGCATGTATAGAAAGCAACGGTTCTCCTTGCTAAGCAGGCTAATGTTTGTACTCACCATAATCTTTTGAATTTCCTTCCAAAGGAAGTGTCAATGGGCTCAAAACCTTGTCTGAAAAGCTGCGGCGAATGATGTTCTTTGAGTTTCGAGGGCAAAAAGTCTAGCTTAGAGGCTGAATTTGAGGGTCCCCAATGGCTCTGGGAGCAAGCGGGGAGTATTTTTTGGATTCACACGCTCTTTGCAAGCATTTTGTGTACTTGTGGGTCAAAAACGGGCTCCGTATGACAAAGTTATGGCCATTTTATTGAACACCGGTCCATTATTTGGCATTCCATGAAAGAACTCCCTTTTCGCGCGACGCATTTCGACGTGTTGTCTCGAAATGGTGTAGCGGACCTGCACTTAGAAAATGGCAAGTCCCTGTGTATAGTGCAAATCCCTGGATCGATTCGTTTGCACACACAGTTTAAGATGAAATATCACAACAAAGTATCAATTATTACACGCGGATCCAGTACTTAGGAAAATATCCATTACAAATTGCATAGCACGAAGCTAGCTTTGAAAGAGTAAAGCACAGAAATAAAGTAGCAATGAGTCTCCATCATCTTCATGTGCCACAGGCGAAACATGTTGGTTGCAGACTCGAAACCCTTAACCGATTCCTCACTTATCGTCGGAACAACCTGCAACAGTAAAAGCGTTGCAGCCAAAAATTGGTCAGAACCATATGAATGGATCTGGCAAGTGATACTTGTGGACTCATAGAGGAAAACTTCTAACCACTATATGCATATCTGGCTGGTGGAGTTTCAGGCTCTTTGCGTAAAGCAAGTTTTATCCTATAAAATCATTTTGACTCATTAAGTGGTAACACTGGGAAACTCTAGCATAACCGTGACAACACTTGGTAAACTCCAGTGTGTCAGGTGACTACACACGGTAAACTCCGGTGAGTCACTTGTTGTTGTTCACTAACAAGTTTTATTTAGAAGTTGGCATGATGAGATTCATCCATTGTCTTCCTTGTCCAGCTGCTCAGAATTGTCCGTAACCGGGGACACGGCTATGATCATAGTTTGACACTCTCGAGAGGTTGTGCACTTTCACCACGAGACTCAATCAACCCATTCTGTCCTTGACCCTCATGTAGTGAAAAGGAAAGGAGAAGATTGAGACGAGACCTTTTGGGAATAGTCCCTACTTAGTCAAGATAGGGGCCATCTATCAAGTGGCTGCACGGGAAGCAATCTAAACTTGGAGCAACTTCAAATCTCTTTGATCCTGAGTGGTTGTCGGCAGTGTGATCCATACTCCAAAACTGGAAAATCAACCTCTTCTAGCAATTTTATACTCCCAAAACTGGGGAAATGCTTAAACGAACCACACACACCCAGGTAGTTCTTTAACTTAGTTATTTTCCAAAACATTTACCAAGACAACATCTTTGCAAGGCTAAGCAATTCTACTAAGCTAAAGGCTACTACAACAATATGGTATAAGAGGGGTGGCTACACTACTTTGGGATTTCATAGCATAGCATAGTAGTAGTACTCCTATCATGCATACTACTTAAAGATAGCTACTCATGCATAGACAAAATACTTAGGGAAAATTATGCATTGAGCATCACTTGCCTTGGAAACAGGTTGAGCAGGAGCAACAGTTGCTAGAATTCCCGGGTCTCTCCGAATAATCTAATTAAAAAAAAACAAGCCACACATAAACACATAAAACAATAATAACAATACAACAAAATATGCTATGCATGAAATGCATCTAAAATCATAAATAAAATACTAACTACTGTTTTCTGGTTTTTAGAAACATGCATGAAGTCAAAATGCATTTAAAACAATTTTTACTTTAACAACAATACAAAACAAAACCCAAAAAGGGCATAAACACTAATTTAAAATTACTATTAAAAAAATAATCACAGAAAATATGGGAGTGGTCTTACTGGACAGAGGACTTCAAAACTAAACTAACCCAATTGGATTCACTCAAAAATCTATTTTTAAACTAGGGTTATGCCAAATTTACTCAAACAACACATTTGAAATTTGAATAAATTTAAACATGTCAAAACAGAAAACTAAAACGCCAGAAAGATTCTACAGGTTCTAAGGATTTCAAATATATAAAAATATTTGAATTTGGCCAAACCAATAAAAAGTTATGATAAATCTAAGTTGCAGGGGCTTTTCTGCAAAACAGACAGAAACTGCTAAATTCGGAAAAATACACAGAAATTTCCCTGCCACATGGCAGCTTCCTATTGGCTCGGTCTGCTGACTGTACGCTGACTGGGCTGCTGACTGTGCTGCCACGTCAGCGTACCGATTCGGTTTAAAGAAATAAACAGCGGCCGTCGGATCTAAATCGAACAACCCAGATCTAAACGGCCAAGGCGGGCGGCGCGGCCTCGCCGGAACCCTAGCCCGCGTGGTGGCCGACGGCGGCGACACGCGTTCCGGCGAAACGAAGGGGATAGGGAGGGGGCTTTCGTTACCCAACGATGAAGGGCGTCGAGGCGGGCTCGGTGGCGAGAGGGACGTCGTCGAGGCGCTCCGGTGCGTCGGGAATGGCTCGCCGGAGTTGCTCCAGCGGACGGCCGAAGGTTGTCGTGGACGGCGACGTCGATCTGAGGGACAAGAAGGTGCCGCACCTTGTCAAAAAGATGCGCAAAGGAAGAATAGGAGGAAAGGGAAAGGAGAGAGGGCACAGGGTGGCCGTGGTTCACCGGACGACGAGATTCTCACCGGCGGCAGAGGCGGAGCTCCGGGGATGAAATCGGGCAGCCCTGTGGCGATTGGGGAGCGAGTGGAGGGGGAAAAGAGAGAGGAGAGGGAGTGCTATAAGATGCGCACGGTGGTGTTGCCGTTAGCACTCGCGTGAGTGCGGATTCAAGAGGAGGAGATCGACGGGGCGACGGGCGAGCTCCCGCGTCGTTGGGGACGCTGCTGACATGCGGGACCTGCATGTCAGTGGGAGGGGAGGGAAGGAGGCGCGGGTGGGCTGGCTTGCTGGGCCGCGGCTGGGCCGATTTGTCGGTTCGGCTGCGGTCTGGCCTTGATGGGCTGCTTTCTTCTCTTTTTTTTTTTTTTTGCCAAACCTTTTCTAATTTCTGTTTTTCCAAAACAACAACAAAACCACCCCAAAACATTTCAGAAAAATTTGATAAAATACTTTTTGAAAAGCTTGTTAAATATAGAACACTTTGGCACTTAGCTTGCCAACAATATAATTCAAAATATTTGATTTTAAGATAAGGGTTTAACTAACCCTATTAGGTCAAAGTAAATGTTTTAACTCCAAAATTTGGATTTTGAACTCAAAACAAATAATTTGAAATGCAATGCAGCAAGATGATGATGCATGAATGCATGTCTTTGAAATTTTGGGATGTTACATACTACCACCCTTAAAAGGAATCTCGTCCCGAGATTCGAAGAGGCTAGAAAGAATGGGTTTGAAAACTCCGTGTTTTGGCAACTGGGTGGGCTACCACCCTTAAAAGGAAATTTTGTAGGTAGTCTAGAATATCAAACTTCAAACTGGATGCTTGAATAAAATGTTCCATTTACTATACCATGTTCATTGTATGCTCTTTCCATATGGACATGGTTCACATATCCCTTATCGAAAGGATTTGGCTTGGCAGCTTCTTCAGTCTTCCATTCAGGGCAGTTACTTACATAATGTCCCATATTCTTGCACTTATAGCATTGTATCTGGCTAAGATCTTTCTTTCCGGTGTGGTGATGATGATTCTGATCATGGTGGTTCCCATTGCTATAACCATTCTGGTATTCGCCATTATTTCCTTTGCTTCCACCATTATGAGCATGACCATGATGGTTGTGGTCATTTCCACCATGATAGTTGGACTTCTTTTGTGCAGATCCTGAGTTGTACTTGTTGTCACTGTACTTCCTCTTCCTGTTCTCAGCCTTTTTGATATTATCCTCCAGTGTGATTGCTTGATCCAAGAGGGCCTGATAGTTCGGGGCGTATGCAACTGTCAAAGGAATTTTTAGCTCGTCACATAGTCCCTTGAGGAATTTTTCCTTCCTCTTGCCATCAGTGTCAATGTCTTCAGGAGCATATCGAGACAATGAATAGAAGTCATCCATGTATTCCTTAAGCGTCCTGGTACCCTGCTTCAGGTTTCGGAATTCCTCCTTCTTCAAGTTCATAATGCCAGAAGAGATATGGGCATTGCGAAAGCCTTCCTTGAATTCTTCCCAAGTCAAATTTTCCAGAGGATGGGTGATTTGAAAGGTATCCCACCATTGTGCCGCTGGTCCTTCCAACAGATAAGCGGTAAATCTTACTTTCTCAGGCTCGGTGCACTCACAAGTTACCAGGTCCTTATTTACTGAACGCAGCCAATCATCCGCCACAATTGGCTCAGTTGCATTGGAGAACTTGGTAGGTCTGAGCTTCAGAAATCTTTCAAGTCTATCCACTTGAGGAGGAGGTGGCGGCGGTGGAGGTGGTGGTGGTGCATTCTGGTTTGCCATGAATTGAGCCATCATGGTCATCAACTGAGTCTGCGCTGCAATCATCTGTTGTAACATGGCATCGGTGTTGTTGTTGTTCTCAGGATCACGTCGGGGAGGCATCTGTGGGTTTTAGCATAGATGAGCAAAAGATAGACAGATCTAGGAGAAATACTCCTACCCATACAAGCAATTAACACAATCAACCAAAATCATTAAGCTCAAAACATCTTTTTAGAAAACCGAACTAATCGTTTTGGAAACGAAGCACGCCATGGTTATGGAAAACTAATATGATAGTACTGCCATACCACAATTTGATAGGTCAATACACTATCGGGTCTCGTTATTCTAATAAATAGGTGGTCTAGTCTATCTCCGTCTTGTGCGCATCGAGTTCTTTTCCTTCAAATCCTAAGCTCTTCATGTTGTCCTTGAGTGCTCTTGGAAACTCAGTCTCACCTTGCAAAGTCATGGTCATCACTGGTCCTTTCTTGATGGATTAGATGAGATTGGTTATCTAAAGCTGAGAGAAGATACTTAGAAAGCAATTAGACAAGACGGTTACAAGATTGATATTGGAAAAGTTTTTGGACGAAGGGAAAATAACTTTAGTCCTATGGGCTTTCTTATTCTAACCAAACTTAGGGTTTCGAACCTACAGGCAACACAGTGCTCTGATACCATCTGTAGCGGACCTGCACTTAGAAAATGGCAAGTCCCTGTGTATAGTGCAAATCCCTGGATCGATTCGTTTGCACACACAGTTTAAGATGAAATATCACAACAAAGTATCAATTATTACACGTGGATCCAGTACTTAGGAAAATATCCATTACAAATTGCATAGCACGAAGCTAGCTTTGAAAGAGTAAAGCAGCGGAAATAAAGTAGCAATGAGTCTCCATCATCTTCATGTGCCACAGGCGAAACATGTTGGTTGCAGACTCGAAACCCTTAACCGATTCCTCACTTATCGTCGGAACAACCTGCAACAGTAAAAGCGTTGCAGCCAAAAATTGGTCAGAACCATATGAATGGATCTGGCAAGTGATACTTGTGGACTCATAGAGGAAAACTTCTAACCACTATATGCATATCTGGCTGGTGGAGTTTCAGGCTCTTTGCGTAAAGCAAGTTTTATCCTATAAAATCATTTTGACTCATTAAGTGGTAACACTGGGAAACTCCAGCATAACCGTGACAACACTTGGTAAACTCCAGTGTGTCAGGTGACTACACACGGTAAACTCCGGTGAGTCACTTGTTGTTGTTCACTAACAAGTTTTATTTAGAAGTTGGCATGATGAGATTCATCCATTGTCTTCCTTGTCCAGCTGCTCAGAATTGTCCGTAACCGGGGACACGGCTATGATCATAGTTTGACACTCTCGAGAGGTTGTGCACTTTCACCACGAGACTCAATCAACCCATTCTGTCCTTGACCCTCATGTAGTGAAAAGGAAAGGAGAAGATTGAGACGAGACCTTTTGGGAATAGTCCCTACTTAGTCAAGATAGGGGCCATCTATCAAGTGGCTGCACGGGAAGCAATCTAAACTTGGAGCAACTTCAAATCTCTTTGATCCTGAGTGGTTGTCGGCAGTGTGATCCATACTCCAAAACTGGAAAATCAACCTCTTCTAGCAATTTTATACTCCCAAAACTGGGGAAATGCTTAAACCAACCACACACACCCAGGTAGTTCTTTAACTTAGTTATTTTCCAAAACATTTACCAAGACAACATCTTTGCAAGGCTAAGCAATTCTACTAAGCTAAAGGCTACTACAACAATATGGTATAAGAGGGGTGGCTACACTACTTTGGGATTTCATAGCATAGCATAGTAGTAGTACTCCTATCATGCATACTACTTAAAGATAGCTACTCATGCATAGACAAAATACTTAGGGAAAATTATGCATTGAGCATCACTTGCCTTGGAAACAGGTTGAGCAGGAGCAACAGTTGCTAGAATTCCCGGGTCTCTCCGAATAATCTAATTAAAAAAAAACAAGCCACACATAAACACATAAAACGCATTTCGACGCATTTCGACGCATATAGATTGGGTCGGCCAATCTAAGCTCGAAATTCGGTCGGCCATATAGATTGGCCCGGTCATCGCGACGCATTTCGACGCATCTTTCTGCCCCACGGCCAGAAAGATTCTACAGGTTCTAAGGATTTCAAATATATAAAAATATTTGAATTTGGCCAAACCAATAAAAAGTTATGATAAATCTAAGTTGCAGGGGCTTTTCTGCAAAACAGACAGAAACTGCTAAATTCGGAAAAATACACAGAAATTTCCCTGCCATATGGCAGCTTCCTATTGGCTCGGTCTGCTGACTGTACGCTGACTGGGCTGCTGACTGTGCTGCCACGTCAGCGTACCGATTCGGTTTAAAGAAATAAACAGCGGCCGTCGGATCTAAATCGAACAACCCAGATCTAAACGGCCAAGGCGGGCGGCGCGGCCTCGCCGGAACCCTAGCCCGCGTGGTGGCCGACGGCGGCGACACGCGTTCCGGCGAAACGAAGGGGATAGGGAGGGGGCTTTCGTTACCCAACGATGAAGGGCGTCGAGGCGGGCTCGGTGGCGAGAGGGACGTCGTCGAGGCGCTCCGGTGCGTCGGGAATGGCTCGCCGGAGTTGCTCCAGCGGACGGCCGAAGGTTGTCGTGGACGGCGACGTCGATCTGAGGGACAAGAAGGTGCCGCACCTTGTCAAAAAGATGCGCAAAGGAAGAATAGGAGGAAAGGGAAAGGAGAGAGGGCACAGGGTGGCCGTGGTTCACCGGACGACGAGATTCTCACCGGCGGCAGAGGCGGAGCTCCGGGGATGAAATCGGGCAGCCCTGTGGCGATTGGGGAGCGAGTGGAGGGGGAAAAGAGAGAGGAGAGGGAGTGCTATAAGATGCGCACGGTGGTGCTGCCGTTAGCACTCGCGTGAGTGCGGATTCAAGAGGAGGAGATCGACGGGGCGACGGGCGAGCTCCCGCGTCGTTGGGGACGCTGCTGACATGCGGGACCTGCATGTCAGTGGGAGGGGAGGGAAGGAGGCGCGGGTGGGCTGGCTTGCTGGGCCGCGGCTGGGCCGATTTGTCGGTTCGGCTGCGGTCTGGCCTTGATGGGCTGCTTTCTTCTCTTTTTTTTTTTTTTTTTGCCAAACCTTTTCTAATTTCTGTTTTTCCAAAACAACAACAAAACCACCCCAAAACATTTCAGAAAAATTTGATAAAATACTTTTGAAAAGCTTGTTAAATATAGAACACTTTGGCACTTAGCTTGCCAACAATATAATTCAAAATATTTGATTTTAAGATAAGGGTTTAACTAACCCTATTAGGTCAAAGTAAATGTTTTAACTCCAAAATTTGGATTTTGAACTCAAAACAAATAATTTGAAATGCAATGCAGCAAGATGATGATGCATGAATGCATGTCTTTGAAATTTTGGGATGTTACATACTACCACCCTTAAAAGGAATCTCGTCCCGAGATTCGAAGAGGCTAGAAAGAATGGGTTTGAAAACTCCGTGTTTTGGCAACTGGGTGGGCTACCACCCTTAAAAGGAAATTTTGTAGGTAGTCTAGAATATCAAACTTCAAACTGGATGCTTGAATAAAATGTTCCATTTACTATACCATGTTCATTGTATGCTCTTTCCATATGGACATGGTTCACATATCCCTTATCGAAAGGATTTGGCTTGGCAGCTTCTTCAGTCTTCCATTCAGGGCAGTTACTTACATAATGTCCCATATTCTTGCACTTATAGCATTGTATCTGGCTAAGATCTTTCTTTCCGGTGTGGTGATGATGATTCTGATCATGGTGGTTCCCATTGCTATAACCATTCTGGTATTCGCCATTATTTCCTTTGCTTCCACCATTATGAGCATGACCATGATGGTTGTGGTCATTTCCACCATGATAGTTGGACTTCTTTTGTGCAGATCCTGAGTTGTACTTGTTGTCACTGTACTTCCTCTTCCTGTTCTCAGCCTTTTTGATATTATCCTCCAGTGTGATTGCTTGATCCAAGAGGGCCTGATAGTTCGGGGCGTATGCAACTGTCAAAGGAATTTTTAGCTCGTCACATAGTCCCTTGAGGAATTTTTCCTTCCTCTTGCCATCAGTGTCAATGTCTTCAGGAGCATATCGAGACAATGAATAGAAGTCATCCATGTATTCCTTAAGCGTCCTGGTACCCTGCTTCAGGTTTCGGAATTCCTCCTTCTTCAAGTTCATAATGCCAGAAGAGATATGGGCATTGCGAAAGCCTTCCTTGAATTCTTCCCAAGTCAAATTTTCCAGAGGATGGGTGATTTGAAAGGTATCCCACCATTGTGCCGCTGGTCCTTCCAACAGATAAGCGGTAAATCTTACTTTCTCAGGCTCGGTGCACTCACAAGTTACCAGGTCCTTATTTACTGAACGCAGCCAATCATCCGCCACAATTGGCTCAGTTGCATTGGAGAACTTGGTAGGTCTGAGCTTCAGAAATCTTTCAAGTCTATCCACTTGAGGAGGAGGTGGCGGCGGTGGAGGTGGTGGTGGTGCATTCTGGTTTGCCATGAATTGAGCCATCATGGTCATCAACTGAGTCTGCGCTGCAATCATCTGTTGTAACATGGCATCGGTGTTGTTGTTGTTCTCAGGATCACGTCGGGGAGGCATCTGTGGGTTTTAGCATAGATGAGCAAAAGATAGACAGATCTAGGAGAAATACTCCTACCCATACAAGCAATTAACACAATCAACCAAAATCATTAAGCTCAAAACATCTTTTTAGAAAACCGAACTAATCGTTTTGGAAACGAAGCACGCCATGGTTATGGAAAACTAATATGATAGTACTGCCATACCACAATTTGATAGGTCAATACACTATCGGGTCTCGTTATTCTAATAAATAGGTGGTCTAGTCTATCTCCGTCTTGTGCGCATCGAGTTCTTTTCCTTCAAATCCTAAGCTCTTCATGTTGTCCTTGAGTGCTCTTGGAAACTCAGTCTCACCTTGCAAAGTCATGGTCATCACTGGTCCTTTCTTGATGGATTAGATGAGATTGGTTATCTAAAGCTGAGAGAAGATACTTAGAAAGCAATTAGACAAGACGGTTACAAGATTGATATTGGAAAAGTTTTTGGACGAAGGGAAAATAACTTTAGTCCTATGGGCTTTCTTATTCTAACCAAACTTAGGGTTTCGAACCTACAGGCAACACAGTGCTCTGATACCATCTGTAGCGGACCTGCACTTAGAAAATGGCAAGTCCCTGTGTATAGTGCAAATCCCTGGATCGATTCGTTTGCACACACAGTTTAAGATGAAATATCACAACAAAGTATCAATTATTACACGTGGATCCAGTACTTAGGAAAATATCCATTACAAATTGCATAGCACGAAGCTAGCTTTGAAAGAGTAAAGCAGCGGAAATAAAGTAGCAATGAGTCTCCATCATCTTCATGTGCCACAGGCGAAACATGTTGGTTGCAGACTCGAAACCCTTAACCGATTCCTCACTTATCGTCGGAACAACCTGCAACAGTAAAAGCGTTGCAGCCAAAAATTGGTCAGAACCATATGAATGGATCTGGCAAGTGATACTTGTGGACTCATAGAGGAAAACTTCTAACCACTATATGCATATCTGGCTGGTGGAGTTTCAGGCTCTTTGCGTAAAGCAAGTTTTATCCTATAAAATCATTTTGACTCATTAAGTGGTAACACTGGGAAACTCCAGCATAACCGTGACAACACTTGGTAAACTCCAGTGTGTCAGGTGACTACACACGGTAAACTCCGGTGAGTCACTTGTTGTTGTTCACTAACAAGTTTTATTTAGAAGTTGGCATGATGAGATTCATCCATTGTCTTCCTTGTCCAGCTGCTCAGAATTGTCCGTAACCGGGGACACGGCTATGATCATAGTTTGACACTCTCGAGAGGTTGTGCACTTTCACCACGAGACTCAATCAACCCATTCTGTCCTTGACCCTCATGTAGTGAAAAGGAAAGGAGAAGATTGAGACGAGACCTTTTGGGAATAGTCCCTACTTAGTCAAGATAGGGGCCATCTATCAAGTGGCTGCACGGGAAGCAATCTAAACTTGGAGCAACTTCAAATCTCTTTGATCCTGAGTGGTTGTCGGCAGTGTGATCCATACTCCAAAACTGGAAAATCAACCTCTTCTAGCAATTTTATACTCCCAAAACTGGGGAAATGCTTAAACCAACCACACACACCCAGGTAGTTCTTTAACTTAGTTATTTTCCAAAACATTTACCAAGACAACATCTTTGCAAGGCTAAGCAATTCTACTAAGCTAAAGGCTACTACAACAATATGGTATAAGAGGGGTGGCTACACTACTTTGGGATTTCATAGCATAGCATAGTAGTAGTACTCCTATCATGCATACTACTTAAAGATAGCTACTCATGCATAGACAAAATACTTAGGGAAAATTATGCATTGAGCATCACTTGCCTTGGAAACAGGTTGAGCAGGAGCAACAGTTGCTAGAATTCCCGGGTCTCTCCGAATAATCTAATTAAAAAAAAACAAGCCACACATAAACACATAAAACAATAATAACAATACAACAAAATATGCTATGCATGAAATGCATCTAAAATCATAAATAAAATACTAACTACTGTTTTCTGGTTTTTAGAAACATGCATGAAGTCAAAATGCATTTAAAACAATTTTTACTTTAACAACAATACAAAACAAAACCCAAAAAGGGCATAAACACTAATTTAAAATTACTATTAAAAAAATAATCACAGAAAATATGGGAGTGGTCTTACTGGACAGAGGACTTCAAAAGTAAACTAACCCAATTGGATTCACTCAAAAATCTATTTTTAAACTAGGGTTATGCCAAATTTACTCAAACAACACATTTGAAATTTGAATAAATTTAAACATGTCAAAACAGAAAACTAAAACGCCAGAAAGATTCTACAGGTTCTAAGGATTTCAAATATATAAAAATATTTGAATTTGGCCAAACCAATAAAAAGTTATGATAAATCTAAGTTGCAGGGGCTTTTCTGCAAAACAGACAGAAACTGCTAAATTCGGAAAAATACACAGAAATTTCCCTGCCACATGGCAGCTTCCTATTGGCTCGGTCTGCTGACTGTACGCTGACTGGGCTGCTGACTGTGCTGCCACGTCAGCGTACCGATTCGGTTTAAAGAAATAAACAGCGGCCGTCGGATCTAAATCGAACAACCCAGATCTAAACGGCCAAGGCGGGCGGCGCGGCCTCGCCGGAACCCTAGCCCGCGTGGTGGCCGACGGCGGCGACACGCGTTCCGGCGAAACGAAGGGGATAGGGAGGGGGCTTTCGTTACCCAACGATGAAGGGCGTCGAGGCGGGCTCGGTGGCGAGAGGGACGTCGTCGAGGCGCTCCGGTGCGTCGGGAATGGCTCGCCGGAGTTGCTCCAGCGGACGGCCGAAGGTTGTCGTGGACGGCGACGTCGATCTGAGGGACAAGAAGGTGCCGCACCTTGTCAAAAAGATGCGCAAAGGAAGAATAGGAAAGGGAAAGGAGAGAGGGCACAGGGTGGCCGTGGTTCACCGGACGACGAGATTCTCACCGACGGCAGAGGCGGAGCTCCGGGGATGAAATCGGGCAGCCCTGTGGCGATTGGGGAGCGAGTGGAGGGGGAAAAGAGAGAGGAGAGGGAGTGCTATAAGATGCGCACGGTGGTGCTGCCGTTAGCACTCGCGTGAGTGCGGATTCAAGAGGAGGAGATCGACGGGGCGACGGGCGAGCTCCCGCGTCGTTGGGGACGCTGCTGACATGCGGGACCCGCATGTCAGTGGGAGGGGAGGGAAGGAGGCGCGGGTGGGCTGGCTTGCTGGGCCGCGGCTGGGCCGATTTGTCGGTTCGGCTGCGGTCTGGCCTTGATGGGCTGCTTTCTTCTCTTTTTTTTTTTTTTGCCAAACCTTTTCTAATTTCTGTTTTTCCAAAACAACAACAAAACCACCCCAAAACATTTCAGAAAAATTTGATAAAATACTTTTTGAAAAGCTTGTTAAATATAGAACACTTTGGCACTTAGCTTGCCAACAATATAATTCAAAATATTTGATTTTAAGATAAGGGTTTAACTAACCCTATTAGGTCAAAGTAAATGTTTTAACTCCAAAATTTGGATTTTGAACTCAAAACAAATAATTTGAAATGCAATGCAGCAAGATGATGATGCATGAATGCATGTCTTTGAAAATTTTGAAATTTTGGGATGTTACAAATGGTCTGTACTCTATACTAAAGGTATTGTTTCCACATATAGATTGCTCGATCCCAAGAATACCCTCTTGTTCTTCGCTGTCTGGCACATATTTTACGGCATGCCACAGGGCGAAACAAGGAGAAATAAGGCGTATAGTAGCTAGATTTTCTTGAATTTACATCCAAATGGGATTGGCCCGATCATCGAGCATGTATAGAAAGCAACGGTTCTCCTTGCTAAGCAGGCTAATGTTTGTACTCACCATAATCTTTTGAATTTCCTTCCAAAGGAAGTGTCAATGGGCTCAAAACCTTGTCTGAAAAGCTGCGGCGAATGATGTTCTTTGAGTTTCGGGGGTAAAAAGTCTAGCTTAGAGGCTGAATTTGAGGGTCCCTAATGGCTCTGGGAGCAAGCGGGGAGTATTTTTTGGATTCGCATGCTCGTTGCAAGCATTTTCTCTACTTGTGGGTCAAAAACGGGCCTCCGTATGACAAAGTTATGGCCGTTTTAGTGAACACCGGTCCATTATTTGGTAGTCCATGAAAGAACTCCCTTTTCGCGCGACGCGTTTCGTCACGTTGTCTCAAAATTGTCTGTACTCTATACTAAAGGTATTTTTTCCACATATAGATTGCTCGATCCCAAGAATACCCTCTTGTTCTTGGCTGTCTAGCACATATTTTACGGCACGCCACAGGGCGAAACAAGGAGAAATAAGGCGTATAGTAGTTAGATTTTCTTGAATTTACATCCAAATGGGATTGGCCCGATCATCGAGCATGTATAGAAAGAAACGTTTCTCCTTGCTGAGGAGGCTAATGTTTGTACTCACCATAATCTTTTGAATTTCCTTCCACAGGAAGTGTCAATGGGCTCAAAACCTTGTCTGAAAAGCTGCGGTGAATGATGTTCTTTGAGTTTCGAGGGCAAAAATTCTAGCTTAGAGGCTGAATTTGAGGGTCCCCAATGGCTCGGGGAGCAAGCGGGGAGTATTTTTTGGATTCGCACGCTCGTTGCAAGCATTTTGTGTACTTGTGGGTCGAAAACGGGCTCCATATGACAAAGTTATGGCCGTTTTAGTGAACACCGGTCCATTATTTGGCAGTCCATGAAAGAACTCCCTTTTCACGCGACGCATTTCGACGCATTGTCTCGAAATTGTCTGTAATCTATACTAAAGGTATTGTTTGCACATATAGATTGCTCGATCCCAAGAATACCCTCTTGTTCTTGTCTGTCTGGCACATATTTTACGGCATGCCACAGGGCAAAACAAGGAGAAATAAGGCGTATAGTAGCTAGATTTTCTTGAATTTTCATCCAAATGGGATTGGCCCGATCATCGAGCATGTATAGAAAGCAACGGTTCTCCTTGCTAAGCAGGCTAATGTTTGTACTCACCATAATCTTTTGAATTTCCTTCCAAAGGAAGTGTCAATGGGCTCAAAACCTTGTCTAAAAAGCTGCGGCGAATGATGTTCTTTGGGTTTCGAGGGCAAAAAGTCTAGCTTATAGGCTGAATTTGAGGGCCCCTAATGGCTCTGGGAGCAAGCGGGGAGTATTTTTTGGATTCGCACGCTCGTTGCAAGCATTTTGTGTACTTGTGGGTCAAAAACGGGCTCCGTATGACAAAGTTATGGCCGTTTTAGTGAACACCGGTCCATTATTTGGCAGTCCATGAAAGAACTCCCTTTTCGCGCGACGCGTTTCGACGCGTTGTCTCGAAATTGTCTGTACTCTATACTAAAGGTATTGTTTCCACATATCGATTGCTCGATCCCAAGAATACCCTCTTGTTCTTGGCTGTCTGGCACATATTTTACGGCATGCCACAGGGCGAAACAAGGAGAAATAAGGCGTGTAGTAGCTAGTTTTTCTTGAATTTACATCCAAATGGGATTGGCCCGATCATCGAGCATGTATAGAAAGAAACGTTTCTCCTTGCTAAGCAGGCTAATGTTTGTACTCACCATAATCTTTTGAATTTCCTTCCAAAGGAAGTGTCAATGGGCTCAAAACCTTGTCTGATAAGCTGCGGCGAATGATGTTCTTTGAGTTTCGAGGGCAAAAAGTCTAGCTTAGAGGCTGAATTTGAGGGTCTCCAATGGCTCTGGGAGCAAGCGGGGAGTATTTTTTGGATTCGCACGCTCGTTGCAAGCATTTTGTGTACTTGTGGGTCAAAAACAGGCTCCGTATGACAAAGTTATGACCGTTTTAGTGAACACCGGTCCATTATTTGGCAGTCCATGAAAGAACTCCCTTTTCGCGCGACGCGTTTCGACGCGTTGTCTCGAAATTGTCTGTACTCTATACTAAAGGTATTGTTTCCACATATCGATTGCTCGATCCCAAGAATACCCTCTTGTTCTTGGCTGTCTGGCACATATTTTACGGCACGCCACAGGGCGAAACAAGGAGAAATAAGGCGTATAGTAGCTAGATTTTCTTGAATTTACATCCAAATGGGATTGGTCCGATCATCGAGCATGTATAGAAAGCAACGGTTCTCCTTGCTGAGCAGGCTAATGTTTGTACTCACCATAATCTTTTGAATTTCCTTCCAAAGGAATTGTCAATGGGCTCAAAACCTTGTCTGAAAAGCTGCGGCGAATGATGTTCTTTGAGTTTCGAGGGCAAAAAGTCTAGCTTAGAGGCTGAATTTGAGGGTCCCCAATGGCTCTGGGAGCAAGCGGGGAGTATTTTTTGGATTCGCATGCTCGTTGCAAGCATTTTGTCTACTTGTGGGTCAAAAACGGGCTCCGTATGACAAAGTTATGGCCGTTTTAGTGAACACCGGTCCATTATTTGGCAGTCCATGAAAGAACTCCCTTTTCGCGCGACGCGTTTCGACACGTTGTCTCGAAATTGTCTGTACTCTATACTAAAGGTATTTTTTCCACATATAGATTGCTCGATCCCAAGATTACCCTCTTGTTCTTGGCTGTCTAGCACATATTTTACGGCACGCCACAGGGCGAAACAAGGAGAAATAAGGCGTATAGTAGCTAGATTTTCTTGAATTTACATCCAAATGGGATTGGTCCGATCATCGAGCATGTATAGAAAGCAACGGTTCTCCTTGCTGAGCAGGCTAATGTTTGTACTCACCATAATCTTTTGAATTTCCTTCCAAAGGAACTGTCAATGGGCTCAAAACCTTGTCTGAAAAGCTGCGGCGAATGATGTTCTTTGAGTTTCGAGGGCAAAAAGTCTAGCTTAGAGGCTGAATTTGAGGGTCCCCAATGTCGGAGAATAGGCCCAGGAACCAGGCGTATCTCACGGAGTGAAGGATTCGGCAAGGGGCTGAACACGATATCAAGCAACTCTCGACTGACCACGACGACGGTGCTCGCCGGAGTCGAAGGAGAAAGCACTGCAGAAAGGAGGCACTCAGTCTTACCCAGGTTCAGGGCCCTCGAGAGAGGTAAAACCCCTACGTCCTGCCTGTGATGTATTGCACTGCTTGGAGAGGTTCACAGTACACGGAGAGCTTGTCGAGCTCGAGGTGTCTACAATGGCTAAGAACCCTAACCGAGTGTCTAACTCTGGGAGAACCCAACCCAAGCGTGAACCAGGAGCGAACCCCTTGCACGAGAGTGCTCCTCCTCCTTTTATAGGCGTCTCGGACCTCTTCCGCCCAAACATTCGGGCGGGAAGGGCTACCACATGGCGACGAAGGGGGAGGAGCGGTGCACGAAAAAGGTGGTGTCCACCATAAAGGTAGAAAACGTAGACGCGGTCCACGGCAGGGGAGCAGCGTCACCAAAGCTGAAAAGAGGCACCGTCCAGCCAGGACGGTGGGCTGGCGCCGCAGACGTGGGATGGGTCCCACGGTGACGTCGCCCTTGGAGCGTAGCTGCAGACGGTTCCCTTATCACCAAAGTGGCAAGCCTCGTTGTCCGCTTTGCTTGATGCTGCTTTGTTGACTGCTTTATACACGAAAATGGCAACGACAGCGCTGGCGTCACCTGTCGCGGCGCGCCTGAGACTCTGCGGCGGATGCAGAGGCCATGTGCGCCCCGTCAGAGGGGCAGAGTAGTCTCTGGAGTGAAAAGCCTTCGCGAGGCTTGGCGCGACCTCGCCAAGCCCTTGGCGTGATCCTCTGTCGAGGGACATCTCTGTCGAGGGACACCTCTTCAGGCATGAGGGCCTCTCCAGGCTCGGAGAGGCTGGTCCTTAGTGAAAATCTTCCGACGGTGTAGTGGGCCCTGGCAGGCCGGCCCGTGGTACCCTGGTTTCCACTGTGCCGACAGTAGCCCCCGGCCCCGCGATGGGCACGCCGGAGTTGCTGACGAAGGCGAACCGTCGAGGGCCCAACAGAGCCTGCCAGGGCTGCGACACGTGGAGCGCAGCGGTTGCGCCCGCAGCCACGATCTCCTCGGCTTCAACGGGCGTCGTGGTGGGGCCCGCCACGACCAGGAGGCCGGTCAATAAAGCCTGGGCGCGGCGACCGCACCCGTTACTTTTCCCATTACGCCTCCGCACACTCTCCCACGCCTCCGATTCTCCTCCTAGAGCTCATCGTTTCCTTCGTCCTCAAACCCTCCTCCGGCGAGCGATGGCACCCAAGAGAGCAAGCCACGAGCAGAAAGGGAAGGCCGCGGCGCAGGCCGGTACGTCGGCGGCGGCGGCGCGCGGCAAGTCCCTCACGAGAGCGATGCCGCAGACCCGCGTCGCCCGGGAGGCCATCGCGAGGGTGCAGCACCTGGTGGCGGCGAGCTCTAACGAGCACGGCATCACCGAGATGAGGCCGGCCGGCAGCAGGCTCGGTGAAGGGTTCTACCCTGTCTTCATCCACACTCTCTACGCCGGCCTTGTCCCTCCATTCTCCGATTTCCTGCTGGCGATTCTCGAAACATATCAGATCCAGCTGCTTCACCTCCACCCAAACTCCATTCTCATCCTTGCCATCTTCGCCTTCTTCTGCGAGGCCTACATCGGCATCCGCCCCTCCGTGGCGCTCTTCCGCAGCTTCTACTCCCTGCGGAGCACCGCCGCCGGCGAGCGGCTCGGCTGCGTCTCCTTCCGCATCGCCCCCGGCAGGAGCGAGACCTACATCCCCATCGCCTGGGACGGTGAGGACGCCATCACCAAGGTGACGAAGAAGGTGGATGGCTTCCGCGCGAGGTGGCTCTTTGTCGACGCCAAGCAGGTGAACCCTCTCTTGGACGTGCCCGAGGGACCCCCGACGAAGTGGACGCGCTGGAGAAGCGCGGAATTTGAGGGCTCGAAGCTTGACGCGGTTTACGCGTGCATCCAGCGCATCCGCGAGGCAGGAGTCACCGGCCAGATGGTGGCAAAGGACTTCACCAGGCGCCGGATCGCTCCTCTCCAGTGGCACTCTGAGCCGATGTGGACATACACTGGCAGAGGAGACGCGATGAGGCTGAGCAGGGACAGCTTCACCCCAGAAGTGCTGCACCAGGTCCTGGGGGTGCTCTTCGTCAACCCGTCGATCCCTCGCCCGGACAGGGAGGAGGCCCAGCAGCTCATCTGCTTTGACGAGGAAAGCATCGAGGAGCAGCGCTGGGTCATGCCCGTCTTCGACGAGTGGGGAATCGTCCCCGCGGGGCACCGCGGACCCCGCCCCAACCCGTGGGCGGCGGAGCCAGAGCGCATGGACGAGCTCCCGGAGCCAGAGGAGACCGGCGAGTCTGAAGGGGACTCTAGGGGCGAGGGCCCCTCTGTCGAGGAAGAGGCCTCGAGAGGGACCGGCCCAGGAGGCGAGGACGAGGCAACGAGAGGCGTCTGCTCCTCGAGAGGCCCTTCCAGCCCCGCGAGGAGCGCTCCTGCCGAGGTTGACCTCCAGGTGCTCTCCTCCAGCGACGAGGAAGACAACTTCCGCGTCGCCCGCTCCCGACGCGTCGAGGAAGAGGAGGAGACAGGCGGCGGCGGGGAAGGACGCAGCGAGCCCCGCTCCAAGGCTGTCCACGACAGGAGGGCCGTGACAGCGAGGAGTGCTCCTCGCGAGGAGGCAAGGACGCCTCAGGGGGAGGCCGGAGCAAGCAGCGCCCAACCACCCAGGACGAAGAAAAGGGTGTGGGTGATTGCTGGAGAGTAAGCCTCGGCTCTCCTTCCCCTTTTATCCTTTTGCTTCTGGAAAATCCTCCTGAAGGATCTTGAACTTATCTTTTTCCAGAGAACCGGCGGCGCCGAAGAAGCGGCGGCTCCACAAGGTTGGAGAGACCGCCAGCGCCGCCGCGGAGACGCCTGCGGCTGGCGAGCCGCAGCAAACGGCTGTTCCTCCCGCGGGCGAGCGCCGCGTGGAGGAGGTGATGGAGGAAACGGCGCCATCGCCAGTTCGGGCGGCGGCTCCTCACGTGGCGGAGCATCACGTGGAGGAGGTGGCTGAAGAGGCAGCGCCATCGCCGGCTCGAGCGGCGAATCCTCCTGCGGCAGAACATCGCCGGGAGGAGGTGATCGAGGAGGCGACACCGCCGCGGCCAGCGAGTGTAGCGGACGCTCCCTCCGTCCAACAGGGGACGGAGGAAGAGGCGATTGACGAGGAGATCGTCATAGACCAGCCTCCAGAGGAGGAGGCTGGGTCGAGGGGGGCCGACGTGCCCGAGACCGTGGCGGACACGGCCGTCACAGGAGGAGCAGGAGGCTCCAACGAAGAGGCGGGGGTGCCTCCGGGCAGTACGGGCCCTGGAGCTGGAGACGAGAGGATGCCCAGCCCCCCAAGGGCTCCTGAAGAGGGAGGCCTCCTCTCGAGCCCCCTAGCTGCACCAGGAGCGGCGGGGAGCCCAAGGCAGGAGGCCTTGGGTGCCACGGCAAGGACCGAGGCTTCCGGGCCCAGCAGCAGTGCGTGGGCCTTGGTGCAGCACGGGCCGCGGCGCCGAGCAGCTCTCCGCCGAGCCGTCGTCAACCATGCCTTGGAGGCGCTTGGCGCGGTGGAGGGGCAGCTCGTCAGGGAAGAACTCGCCCTGGCGGCGGAGCGGGCCAGGCTTGACGAGGCCTGGTCTCCTCTCTACGAGAGGGTGGAGCTGTGCCGTCAGCAGGATGTGGCGGCCCAGGCGGAGCGCCAAGAGGCCCTCCGCTTCGCCAAGGAGACCCGCGACAGCGTCAAGCGGGAGGCGCAGGAGGTGATGGACAAGCTGGACGCCGCGCGTGAGGCCCTTGAGGAGGAAACCGCCTCCAAGCGTCAGGAGGTGGCAGCCCAAGAGCAGAACTTCATCAAGCACTCCAAGACTGTGGAGAACAGCCTGAAGGAGCTCCGCGAGAGGCTGGACGCCCGCGAGGCGCAGCTGACCAAGCGCGAGGTGGAGCTCACGAGGCGCGAGGAGCAAGCTCAAGAGCTGGAGAACAACCAGGCCGCTCGCGAGGAACAGCTGAAGACCCGCGAGGACCGGGTGGCCAAGGACGAGGCCACCTACGCCGAGCGCCACAAGAAGGCCAACGCCAACCTCGCCGAGCGGCAGAAGAAGATGCAGGAGGAGGCCGACGCCAAGGTCAAGCGCGCCCGCGAGGAGCTCTCCAACGATTATAAGGACAAGCTCACGAAGCAGGAGGAGCGCTTCACGGCCAAGCGCAAGGAGCTCCAGGACCGCATCGACGCCCTCGAGAAGGAGGAGAAGCGGCTGGTCCCTCTCCTGGAGAGCGCCCGGGAGGCCCAAGCTTGCGCCGAAACCAAGGTCACGGCCCTGGAGCAGGACCTGAGCGAGCTCCGACATCAGGTGGAGCCGGCCGCTAACCTTGCGGAGGAGGCGCGGGACAACGTGAGCCATCGCCGGTCCATGGCGCGCCAACGCCGGCTCATGTTCGAAAGCTTGGTACGGCGTGTGCGCGGCATTGCGGGCGACCTGAGGTTCGAGGTCCCTAACTTCGTCGCGGGAGGGGGCGACGACGGGGCGGCGTACACCTTCTTCTTCGAGCAGTTCCTCGGAAAGCTTGAAGAGACCGCGAAGGAGTTCGACGCGCGCGTCGTTGAGGAGAGCCGGGACCTCCTCGTCATCGCCACCTGCCGCATCTTCAGCAACCTCAAGCGGCTCCACCCCTCCATCGACTTCGAGGCCGTGACAGGGCCCGTCGATCCCAGCTTCCGCACGAAGGCGATGCAGGAGGCTGCGGAGACGTATGCCAAGAAGTTCGACCAGGCCGTGGTCTTCGAAGGCGATGACGGCGGCGAGGAGGTTGCCGAGGAGGAGGAAGGGTGCACCGCGGGCGGCGCGAGCACCTCAGGGGGCGCACAGGCCTGAGCTTCTTCCTGTAACAGGACGTGTACGGGGTGCCCAATTATCTCAGCATTTTGATTGTAAAACTTTTGTAAAAACTTGTTGATGTTTTAATGAGATGTGCTTGGTGTGTGCCCCTCGAGAGGCTTTTGTCTTCCCTTTCATGTCTTTTTCGCTCTACGTCTTAGGACCCTCTCTTAGCGCTACACCACCGCCGCTTCGGTATGTGCGAGTCAGGGCTCCACAAGGCCGGGGGGTGCATGAGGCCTCGAGAGGTAAGATCCCGCGAGGCGCGATGCCTGGGGTTCCCCTTTAACGCGCAAGCAGCCCATGAGGCATAGGAGAGAGAAAAGAGGTTCGAGGGACAAAACCAGCGAAGGGGAAATTTGACCAAGTGTTTAGACTTAGCTTCGCGAGGCGTTTTCTGCCTTGGAGAGGGTGCTGGTCCCCTGGAGAGGCGTTTGGTGCCTTGGAGAGGGTGTTAGTTCCCTGGAGAGGCGTTTTGTGCCTTGGAGGGGGTGCTTTGAGGCTTGCGTGGTCCTGCTTTCCTGCGTTTGGACAGATAGGCGTACCCACAAGCAGTGCATAGCTAGATAACTTATGCGTGCTCGTAGGTTCCTTCATGTGTGTCTCGCGAGGAGAACAGGCACCAAGGTTTTGGTGATCCTTGGTGAGTTGACGTGCACGGGAGCTGACCCATGAGTTCAGAGCTCCCTTGGAGTTGACATGCATGAGAGCCGACCCGCTAGTTCAGAGCTCGGATCCCTTGGGTTTGAGGTGCTGCTGGGATGCTCCCGAGGCACAGGCACCATGCTAGCCCCCGCTCGCGAGATGCACAGGAAGGATCATACGAGCAAGGACAAGATGCAGATAACATAAAAGCTTACCACAGCGAGATCAAATGCTGGCGCGAAGCGCAAAAGGTTCAAAGTGACCTGAAAACAGAGGTTCATTACACTGGCGTGGCCAGAATTACAAAAATCCGCCATGCTCTGGGCATGGGGTCCGCATGCTGCGGCTGAGACTCTCGAGGGGGCGTGCCCGGGGCAGACGCATGTAGAGAGAGCTCAGGGGGCCCCTAGGCGGGGGTGGCTTGAAGAGCCTGTGCTCCACCATGACCGGCATGGGGATCCACCTCGCCAAGGCATGGTGCTTGTCGAAGTCACCTTGCCGAGGCTTGGCAGCTTGGGAGTCTTCTCGAACGGCCCCAGGCAGCGTATAGTAGAGAGGGGAGCCCGAATTTTTCCTCATGGAGGTTAATGGCGCGGAGTTCTCCCTTGGCGCAAAAAGTTGCTTGCAAAAAATTGCTCGTCGAGGACGATCAGGGGTAGAACTTGCGCAGGTGCTGGATGTTCCAGGGATTGGCGACAGGGATGCCGTCCTCCGTTTCGAGCCGTGCCGAGCCAGGCCTGGCGATGTGCACAACTCTGAAGGGCCCTTCCCACATTGGCGATAGCTTGTGGAGGCCTGCCCTGGAGAGAATTCTCCTGAGGACAAGGTCCCCTGCTTCGAGGGTGCGCGGGCGGATGTGGCGGCTGTGGTAGCGGCGGAGATCTTGTTGGTACCTTGCTGCCCTCAGGGCCGCATTGCGGCGGAGCCCTTCAAGTAGCAGCAGGTCGTCGTTGCGCAGCTCGTCCAGCTCGGCCTCCTTGAAGGCCAAGACTCGCGGAGAGCCATGGGTGATCTCGCTGGGGAGGACAGCTTCGGCGCCATAGACGAGGGAGAACGGCGTCTCACCAGTGGGTTTTGTTGGCATGGTGCGGATGGACCAGAGCACCGAGGGGAGCTCGTCGATCCAGTGCTTGCCGCTGGCCTTGAGGCGATTGAAACTCCTTGTCTTGAGGCCTTTGAGTACTTCAGCGTTGGCTCGCTCGGCCTGTCCGTTGCTGCGTGGGTGAGCCACCGATGCGTAGCAGATTTGGGCGCCAAGGCTGCCGCAGTAGGACTTGAAGATGCCGCTGGTGAATTGCGAGCCGTTGTCGGTGATGATGCGGTTGGGCACGCCAAAGCGGCAGACCAAACCCCTTATGAACTTGACCGCTGATTTCACCGGGATGGTGCGCACGGGTTCCACCTCAGGCCACTTGGTGAATTTGTCGATGGCGACGTAGAGGTAGCGGTAGCCCCCGAGCGCTCGCGGGAAAGGTCCCAGCAGATCCAGCCCCCAGACCGCGAACGGCCAGGAGAGCGGGATTGTTTGGAGTCCTTGGGCGGGCTGGTGGATCTGCTTGGCGTGGAATTGGCAGGCGTCGCAGGCCTGGACGATTTCGGCTGCATCTTGGAGTACAGTAGGCCAGTAAAAACCGCTCCTGAAGACCTTGCCGGCGATGGTGCGTGAGGATGAGTGATGGCCACACTCGCCGCTGTGGATGTCGTTGATGAGCTGGCGGCCTTTCTCGGCAGGGACGCACCGCAATGCAACCCTATTGGGGCGCTTACGGTACAGGTCTCCGTCGTGGAGACAGTAGGACTTGGCCTGGCGAGCAATTCTTTCGGCGTCTGCATTTTCTTCGGGAAGGACCTGGTCTTGCAGGTAACTCTTGATCTCATCGATCCAGCTGGTGTCTTGGCGCACCAGGGTCAGCAGCAGGCGATCACCCGAGGGCAAACCGCAGCTCGGGGCTCCGCTTGTTGGGGCTGGCGGGAGCTCCTCGCTGATGCTGATGGTGGCCGCTGGTTGCCTGACGGAGGCTTTGACGAGTCTCTCCTCGAAAACTCCTGGCTTTTGAGCTTCCCTTCTCGCTGCCCGCCTGGCGAGCTCATCGGCTTCCTGGTTTTCCCCTCGCGGGATGTGCTTGAGCTCCATGCCCCTGAAGTGCTTCTCGAGCTTGCGTACCTCTTCAAGGTAGGCCACCGTATAGGTGTCCTTAGGCGTGTAGCTCTTGTTGGAGAAGTTGACGAGGAGCTGGGAATCACCCTTGATGAGGATGCGCTTGATGCCGAGGGCAATGGCCGCTTTGAGTCCAGCGATAAGGCCTTCATATTCAGCAATGTTGTTGGAGACCTTGTCGTTGGCCTTGAAGCAGAGCTGGACGGCGTAGTAGAGCTTGTCGCCTGTTGGTGAGGTGAGGACGGCCCCAGCCCCTGCACTCCGGGCCGCGAAGGCGCCGTCGAAGTGCATGGTCCAGAGACTGGGCTCCTTCTCTCCTGAGGCTGGTGGCTCTTGTTCTTCAGGTTCCTCTTCTCGCGTGTCCGTCCATTCCGCCATGAAATCAGCCAACGCCCTGCCCTTGATGACTCTTGTAGTGTCGAACTCCAGCTCGAAGGGTTGCAGCTCAATGCCCCAGCATGCGACGCGATCTGTCGCGTTTGGGTTGCGCAAGACCTGCTCCAGGGGATATGAGGTGACCACCTTGATGGGGTGACCCTGGAAGTAGTGGCGCAGCTTCCTGGAGGCGCTGAGGAGCGAGAAGAGGAGCTTTTGCTGCATGGGGTAGCGCTCGCGAGCATCTCGTAGCACTGTGCTGACGAAGTACACGGGATGCTCGACGAGGGTAGTTGTAGGCGCGGCAGCGGTGGGCTCCTCTCGAGGCTCGGTGGGGTCCTTGTCGAGGCTTTCTTGAGGCCCCACTTGTAGAGGCTCGGCCTGAGGTTGGAGGCTTGTCAAGGCTGCTTCCTTGTCGTGGAGTTCTGGGCTTGGCGAGGCTGGGCTCTGTTTGGCGAGGACTGGCTCTTCCCTTTCAGCCACCAAGACCGCGCTTGCCGTCTGAGGAGTGGCTGCAAGATACAGCTTCAGAGGCTCGCGAGGGCGTGGGGCAACCATGATGGGTGGGCTCGCCAGATATTTCTTCAAGTCCTCAAATGCCTTTGCCGCTTCAGGGGTCCACTTGAAAGGACCAGACCTCTTCATGATCTTGAAAAAGGGGAGTGCCCTCTCGCCGAACTTGGAGATGAAACGGCCGAGGCTAGCCATACATCCCGCCAAGCGTTGCATGTCCTTGAGGCGACGAGGAGGCTGCATCTGCTCGATGGCTTTGATCTTGTCGGGGTTTGCTTCGATGCCGCGGTGGGACACCAGGAACCCGAGGAGTTTGCCTGAAGGGACCCCGAAGACGCACTTGGCGGGGTTCAGCTTGATATTCACCTTGCGCAGGTTGGCAAAGGTCTCCTCGAGGTCCTTAATGAGCGTGTCCTCCTCGCAGGTCTTGACCATGATGTCGTCGACGCAGGCCTCTGCGTTCCTCCCCATTTGAGCCCCCAAGGCGATCCTCATGAGACGCTGGAAAGTGGCGCCGGCGTTCTTCAGGCCGAAGGGCATGCAGACGTAGCAAAACACACCACAGGGGGTGAGGAATGCTGTCTTCTCCTCATCTTCCTTTGCCATCTTGATCTGGTGGTAACCAGAGAAGGCATCTAGAAAACAGAGGAGTGCGCAGCCGGCGGTGGAGTCCACGATCTGGTCGATCCTTGGGAGGGGATAGGGGTCCTTGGGGCAGGCCTTGTTGAGGTCGGTGAAGTCGATGCAGAGGCGGCTCCCTCCGGTGTGCTTGGGGACGACTACACCGTTGGCGAGCCAAGTGGGATGGACAACTTCCTTGATGATGCTTGCTTTCTTCAACTTTTCTACTTCCTTGACGATGAAATCTTGCTTCTCTGGCGCTTGACGATGCGCCTTTTGCTTCACGGGGCGTGCGTTTGGACACACGGCTAAGTGGTGCTCGATCACCTCCCTCGGTACGCCGGACATATCTGACGGTGTCCAAGCGAACATGTCAGAGTTTGCCCTGAGGAAGGCGACGAGCGCGCTTTCCTATTTGGGAGGCAGGTTGGCGCCAATGGTGACGCTAGCCCCCGAGCCGCTTGCCTCCAGAGACACTTGCTTTGTCGCGGCCTTCTCCTGGGAGAACAGCTGCTTCTTCTTCGCGGGGGGCCTCGGGAGGGGTTCTTCGTCTTCGTCAGCGGGGGACGCCACCGCGGCAGCCTTGTAGGCCGCTTGCGCAGCGTACAGGGCGTCAGAGACCATGCCGCGGATGACGATGGTGCCGTCCGAGCCGGGGAGCTTGACGAGGTTGTAGGCGTGGTGGGTCACCGCCATGAACTTGGCGAGGGCGGGGTAGCCGAGGATGGCGTTGTAGGGTAGGCCGATATGCGCGACGTCGAAGTCGATCAGCTCAGTGCGGTAATTGGCCTGCGTGCCAAAGGTGACCGCAAGCCTCACTTGTCCCAGAGGAGTTGTGAGTCCCTCTGTCACCCCTGCAAAGGGCCTGGTGGGCATAAGCCGCTCGTAGGGCACTTGAAGCTTCTCGAAGGTCTCGACAGAGATGACGTTGAGGCCTGCGCCCCCATCGATGAGCGTCTTGGAGACGGCGATGTTGTTGATGGTGGGCGTGCACACCAGCGGGATGGTGCCAACGGTTGAAGTGGACTTGGGGTGGTCGCTGGAGTCGAAGACGATGGGGTGCTGGGACCACTTGAGGGGCCTGGAGGCCTCGACGCCAGGGAGCGCTGCCGCGATCTCGCGAGCGAGTTGCTTGAAGTGGCGGTTGGAGCTGGGGGCCTGAGCCCCACCAAGGATGCAGGCGGCCCCGCGAGGCACCTGGTACCCCTCAGGAGTCTCAGCAGGGAGGTTGTCGTTTGCGGGCTGGGCAGCGTTGGCTTGAGGGTTCTGCTGGCGCTCGTCGTTGTTGTACTTGTTGTTCCAGCATCGCCCTCCACGGCCGCCGCGGCCGCCGCCGCGGCCTCCGCGGCCTTGCTCTCCCTCGCGAGCCTCGCGCGCTTCGCGAGCCTCGCGAAGCCTCTTGAGGTCGTAGCAGTCCTCGGTGGCATGGGAGTGCCTGTTGTGGTAGATGCAGAAAGGGCGGTTGTCCTTCTTCTCGGTGCTCGCGGCTGGAGTGGCAGCGCGAGGCTGCTTGGCGTCGGGTTCCGCCGCGAGGACCGCAGTGGTCTTGCGCTTCTCAAAGGATTTCTTCTTCTTGGAGCCCTCAGCGGGCTCCCCAGGCTCGTTCTTGACGAACAAGCGGCCCTCCTCAGCCTTGGCGCACTTGTCCGCCAAGTCAAAGAGCTTGACGACGGTGGTGATGTCGTCGTGGATGCCCAGCTTCTCGAGCATCCGCGTGTCCGTGACCCCGGCCTGGAAGGCCGAGATAACCTGCGCGTCAGTGGCGTTGGAGATCTTGTTGCGCACCTGGCTGAAGCGCTGGATGTACTTGCGGAGGGTCTCGCCAGGCTTCTGGCGCACGGCGCGGAGATCGTTGTACGTGAGGCCGCGCTCGTACGTGCCCTTGAAGTTGGCGACGAAGCACCGGCAGAGATCCTCCCAGGAGCCGATGGACCCAGCGGGGAGGTTGGTGAGCCATGAGGACGCAGAGTCCTTGAGGGCCATGGGGAACCAGTTCGCCATGACCTTGTCGTCGCCCCCGGCGGCCTGGATGGCCAGAGTGTAGAGCTGCAGGAACTCCAGGGGGTTGTTCTTGCCGTCGTAGCGTGGAGGGAGGTCCGGCCTGAACTTGGTTGGCCAGACGACACGGCGAAGGCTGCGGGTGAACGCAACCGTCGTACCGTAGGTGACCACGCCGTCAGCGAGAGAGGCGCGGAGGTGGCGCCCTGCGCCAGCGACGTCCTGGACGGCGCGGTTGTGGCGGTGCAGGAGGGGCACCGTGCGCCACGTCCCCCTGGCGTCCAGAGAGGACCAGGGAGCGAGACGGCGCAGGAGCGGCGGCGCGAGCCGCGACTCCAGCAGCGCCGACGAGCTCGGAGAGACGATTGAGCCAGGCCTCCTGAGCCTCCGCCGTGGGGCGGTACTGCAGCAGCTCCTGCGCCACGAGGAGCGCAGTTGCCGGGCTGGGCGCAGGACGGCCCAGCGAAGAGGCAGCGCGGTCCCGCGACGGATGCAGAGAAGAGGCCTCCTCCTCGCCGTGGTTGCCCTCGGCGTGGGCGTCATCGTTGTCTTCCAGGGGATGCTCGACGCGGGGCTCGGGGTCGACGTGGTGCTCCGGAGCAGCGCCTCCAGGAGCAGCGCCTCCGCGCGGGCGGCCACGTGGGCGGCCAGTGGGAGGAGCGGTGGCGATACTTGCCACCCGGCGAGCGTGACGTTCGGCGCGAGAGCCGGCCATGGCGGAGTCGAGGTTGAAGACGCGCCTCAGCCCCCTACCTGGCGCGCCAAATGTCGGAGAATAGGCCCAGGAACCAGGCGTATCTCACGGAGTGAAGGATTCGGCAAGGGGTTGAACACGATATCAAGCAACTCTCGACTGACCATGACGACGGTGCTCGCCGGAGTCGAAGGAGAAAGCACTGCAGAAAGGAGGCACTCAGTCTTACCCAGGTTTAGGGCCCTCGAGAGAGGTAAAACCCCTACGTCCTGCCTGTGATGTATTGCACTGCTTGGAGAGGTTCACAGTACACGGAGAGCTTGTCGAGCTCGAGGTGTCTACAATGGCTAAGAACCCTAACCGAGTGTCTAACTCTGGGAGAACCCAACCCAAGCGTGAACCAGGAGCGAACCCCTTGCACGAGAGTGCTCCTCCTCCTTTTATAGGCGTCTCGGACCTCTTCCGCCCAAACATTCGGGCGGGAAGGGCTACCACATGGCGACGAAGGGGGAGGAGCGGTGCACGATAAAGGTGGTGTCCACCATAAAGGTAGAAAACGTAGACGCGGTCCACGGCAGGGGAGCAGCGTCACCAAAGCTGAAAAGAGGCACCGTCCAGCCAGGACGGTGGGGCTGGCGCCCTTGGAGCGTAGCTGCAGACGGTTCCCTTATCACCAAAGTGGCAAGCCTCGTTGTCTGCTTTGCTTGATGCTGCTTTGTTGACTGCTTTATACACGAAAATGGCAACGACAGCGCTGGCGTCACTTGTCGCGGCGCGCCTGAGACTCTGCGGCGGATGCAGAGGCCATGTGCGCCCCGTCAGAGGGGCAGAGTAGTCTCTGGAGTGAAAAGCCTTCGCGAGGCTTGGCGCGACCTCGCCAAGCCCTTGGCGTGATCCTCTGTCGAGGGACACCTCTTCAGGCATGAGGGCCTCTCCAGGCTCGGAGAGGCTGGTCCTTAGTGAAAATCTTCCGACGGTGTAGTGGGCCCTGGCAGGCCGGCCCGTGGTACCCTGGTTTCCACTGTGCCGACACCCAATGGCTCTGGGAGCAAGCGGGGAGTATTTTTTGGATTCGCATGCTCGTTGCAAGCATTTTGTGTACTTGTGGGTCGAAAACGGGCTCCGTATGACAAAGTAATAGCCGTTTTAGTGAACACCGGTCCATTATTTGGCAGTCCATGAAAGAACTCCCTTTTCGCTCGACGGGTTTCGACGCATTGTCTCGAAATTGTCTGTACTCTATACTAAAGGTATTGTTTCCACATATAGATTGCTCGATCCCAAGAATACCCTCTTGTCTTGTCTGTCTGGCACATATTTTACGGCATGCCACAGGGCAAAACAAGGAGAAATAAGGCGTATAGTAGCTACATTTTCTTGAATTTACATCCAAATGGGATTGGCCCGATCATCGAGCAAGTATAGAAAGAAACGTTTCTCCTTGCTGAGCATGCTAATGTTTGTACTCACCATAATCTTTTGAATTTCCTTCCAAAGGAAGTGTCAATGGGCTCAAAACCTTGTCTGAAAAGCTGCGGCGAATGATGTTCTTTGAGTTTCGAGGGCAAAAAGTCTAGCTTAGAGGCTGAATTTGAGGGTCCCCAATGGCTCTGGGAGCAAGGGGAGAGTATTTTTTGGATTCGCACGCTCGTTGCAAGCATTTTGTGTACTTGTGGGTCAAAAACGGGCTCCGTATGACAAAGTTATGGCCGTTTTAGTGAACACCGGTCCATTATTTGGCAGTCCATGAAAGAACTCCCTTTTCACGCGACGTGTTTCGACGCATTGTCTCGAAATTGTCTGTATTCTATACTAAAGGTATTGTTTCCACATATAGATTGCTCGATCCCAAGAATACCCTCTTGTTCTTGGCTGTCTAGCACATATTTTACGGCACGCCACAGGGCGAAACAAGGAGAAATAAGGCGTATAGTAGCTAGATTTTCTTGAATTTACATCCGAATGGGATTGGCCCGATCATCGAGCATGTATAGAAAGAAACATTTCTCCTTGCTGAGCAGGCTAATGTTTGTACTCACCATAATCTTTTGAATTTCCTTCCAAAGGAGGTGTCAATGGGCTCAAAACCTTGTCTGAAAAGCTGCGGCGAATGATATTCTTTGAGTTTCGAGGGCAAAAAGTCTAGCTTAGAGGCCGAATTTGAGGGTCCCCAATGGCTCCGGTAGCAAGCGGAGAGTATTTTTTGGATTCGCACGCTCGTTGCAAGCATTTTGTGTACTTGTGGGTCAAAAATGGGCTCCGTATGACAAAGTTATGGCCGTTTTAATGAACACCGGTCCATTATTTGGCAGTCCATGAAAGAACTCCATTTTCGCGCGACGCGTTTCGACACGTTGTCTCGAAATTGTCTGTACTCTATACTAAAGGTATTTTTCCACATATAGATTGCTCGATCCCAAGAATACCCTCTTGTTCTTGGCTGTCTAGCACATATTTTACGGCACGCCACAGGGCGAAACAAGGAGAAATAAGGCGTATAGTAGCTAGATTTTCTTGAATTTACATCCAAATGGGATTGGCCCGATCATCGAGCATGTATAGAAAGAAACATTTCTCCTTGCTGAGCAGGCTAATGTTTGTACTCACCATAATCTTTTGAATTTCCTTCCAAAGGAAGTGTCAATGGGCTCAAAACCTTGTCTGAAAAGCTGCGGCGAATGATGTTCTTTGAGTTTCGAGGGTAAAAAGTCTAGCTTAGAGGCTGAATTTGAGGGTCCCCAATGGCTCTGGGAGCAAGCAGGGAGTATTTTTTGGATTCGCACGCTCGTTGCAAGCATTTTGTGTACTTGTGGGTCGAAAACGGGCTCTGTATGACAAAGTAATGGCTGTTTTAGTGAACACCGGTCCATTATTTGGCAGTCCATGAAAGAACTCCTTTTCGCGCGACGGGTTTCGACGCGTTGTCTCGAAATTGTCTGTACTCTATACTAAAGGTATTGTTTCCACATATAGATTGCTCGATCCCAAGAATACCCTCTTGTTCTTGGCTGTCTGGCACATATTTTACGGCATGCCACAGGGCAAAACAAGGAGAAATAAGGCGTATAGTAGCTAGATTTTCTTGAATTTACATCCAAATGGGATTGGCCCGATCATCGAGCATGTATAGAAAGAATCGTTTCTCCTTGCTGAGCAGGCTAATGTTTGTACTCACCATAATCTTTTGAATTTCCTTCCAAAGGTAGTGTCAATGGGCTCAAAACCTTGTCTGAAAAGCTGCGGCGAATGATATTCTTTGAGTTTCGAGGGCAAAAAGTCTAGCTTAGAGGCCGAATTTGAGGGTCCCCAATGGCTCCGGTAGCAAGCGGAGAGTATTTTTTGGATTCGCACGCTCGTTGCAAGCATTTTGTGTACTTGTGCTTCAAAAACGGGCTCCGTATGACAAAGTTAGGAGCAAGCGGAGAGTATTTTTTGGAGTCGCACGCTCGTTGCAAGAATTTTGTGTACTTGTGGGTCAAAAACGGGCTCTGTATGACAAAGTAATGGCCGTTTTAGTGAACACCGGTCCATTATTTGGCAGTCCATGAAAGAACTCCCTTTTCGCGCGACGCGTTTCGACGCATTGTCTCGAAATTGTCTGTACTCTATACTAAAGGTATTGTTNGATTGGCCCGATCATCGAGCATGTATAGAAAGCAACGGTTCTCCTTGCTAAGCAGGCTAATGTTTGTACTCACCATAATCTTTTGAATTTCCTTCCAAAGGAAGTGTCAATGAGCTCAAAACCTTGTCTGAAAAGCTGCGGCGAATGATGTTCTTTGAGTTTCGAGGGCAAAAAGTCTAGCTTAGAGGCTGAATTTGAGGGTCCCCAATGGCTCTGGGAGCAAGCGGGGAGTATTTTTTGGATTCGCACGCTCGTTGCAAGGATTTTGTGTACTTGTGGTTCAAAAACGGGCTCCGTATGACAAAGTTATGGCCGTTTTAGTGAACACCGGTCCATTATTTGGCAGTCCATGAAAGAACTCCCTTTTCGCGCGACGCATTTCGACGCGTTGTCTCGAAATTGTCTGTACTCTATACTAAAGGTATTGTTTCCACATATAGATTGCTCGATCCCAAGAATACCCTCTTGTTCTTGGCTGTCTGGTACATATTTTACGGCATGCCACAGGGCGAAACAAGGAGAAATAAGGCGTATAGTAGCTAGATTTTCTTGAATTTACATCCAAATGGGATTGGCCCGATCATCGAGCATGTATAGAAAGCAACGGTTCTCCTTGCTAAGCAGGCTAATGTTTGTACTCACCATAATATTTTGAATTTCCTTCCAAAGGAAGTGTCAATGGGCTCAAAACCTTGTCTGAAAAGCTGCGGAGAATGATGTTCTTTGAGTTTCGAGCGCAAAAAGTCTAGCTTAGAGGCTGAATTTGAGGGTCCCCAATGGCTCTGGGAGCAAGCGAGGAGTATTTTTTGGATTCGCACGCTCGTTGCAAGCATTTTGTGTACTTGTGGGTCAAAAACGGGCTCCGTATGACAAAGTTATGGCCGTTTTAGTGAACACCGGTCCATTATTTGGCAGTCCACGAAAGAACTCCCTTTTTGCGCGACGCGTTTCGACGCGTTGTCTCGAAATTGTCTGTACTCTATACTAAAGGTATTGTTTCCACATATAGATTGCTCGATCCCAAGAATACCCTCTTGTTCTTGGCTGTCTGGCACATATTTTACGGCATGCCACAGGGCAAAACAAGGAGAAATAAGGCGTATAGTAGCTAGATTTTCTTGAATTTACATCCAAATGGGATTGGCCCGATCATCGAGCATGTATAGAAAGAAACGTTTCTCCTTGCTGAGCAGGCTAATGTTTGTACTCACCATAATCTTTTGAATTTCCTTCCAAAGGAAGTGTCAATGGGCTCAAAACCTTGTCTGAAAAGCTGTGGCGAATGATATTCTTTGAGTTTCGAGGGCAAAAAGTCTAGCTTAGAGGCTGAATTTGAGGGTCCCCAATGGCTCTGGGAGCAAGCGGAGAGTATTTTTTGGATTCGCACGCTCGTTGCAAGCATTTTGTGTACTTGTGGGTCAAAAACGGGCTCCGTATGACAAAGTAATGGCCGTTTTAGTGAACACCGGTCCATTATTTGGCAGTCCATGAAAGAACTCCCTTTTCGCGCGACGTGTTTCGACGCGTTGTCTTGAAATTGTCTGTACTCTATACTAAAGGTATTGTTTCCACATATAGATTGCTCGATCCCAAGAATACCCTCTTATTCTGGGCTGTCTGGCACATATTTTACGGCATGCCACAAGGCAAAACAAGGAGAAATAAGGCGTATAGTAGCTAGATTTTCTTGAATTTACATCCAAATGGGATTGGCCCGATCATCGAGTATGTATAGAAAGAAACATTTCTCCTTGCTGAGCAGGCTAATGTTTGTACTCAACATAATCTTTTGAATTTCCTTCCAAAGGAAGTGTCAATGGGCTCAAAACCTTGTCTGAAAAGCTGTGGCGAATGATATTCTTTGAGTTTCGAGGGCAAAAAGTCTAGCTTAGAGGCTGAATTTGAGGGTCCCCAATGGCTCTGGGAGCAAGCTGAGATTATTTTTTGGATTCGCACGCTCGTTGCAAGCATTTTGTGTACTTGTGGGTCAAAAACGGGCTCCGTATGACAAAGTTATGGCCGTTTTAGTGAACACCGGTCCATTATTTGGCAGTCCATGAAAGAACTCCCTTTTCGCGCGACGGGTTTCGACGCGTTGTCTCGAAATTGTCTGTACTCTATACTAAAGGTATTGTTTCCACATATAGACTGCTCAATCCCAAGAATACTCTCTTGTTCTTGGCTGTCTGGCACATATTTTACGGCATGCCACAGGGCGAAACCAGGAGAAATAAGGCGTATAGTAGCTAGATTTTCTTGAATTTACGTCCAAATGGGATTGGCCCGATCATCGAGCATGTATAGAAAGCAACGGTTCTCCTTGCTAAGCAGGCTAATGTTTGTACTCAACATAATCTTTTTAATTTCCTTCCAAAGGAAGTGTCAATGGGCTCAAAACCTTGTCTGAAAAGCTGCGGAGAATGATGTTCTTTGAGTTTCGAGGGCAAAAAGTCTAGCTTAGATGCTGAATTTGAGGGTCCCCAATGGCTCTGGGAGCAAGCGAGGAGTATTTTTTGGATTCGCACGCTCGTTGCAAGCATTTTGTGTACTTGTGGGTCAAAAACGGGCTCCGTATGACAAAGTTATGGCCGTTTTAGTGAACACCGGTCCATTATTTGGCAGTCCACGAAAGAACTCCCTTTTTGCGCGACGCGTTTCGACGCGTTGTCTCGAAATTGTCTGTACTCTATACTAAAGGTATTGTTTCCACATATAGATTGCTCGATCCCAAGAATACCCTCTTGTTCTTGGCTGTCTGGCACATATTTTACGGCATGCCACAGGGCGAAACAAGGAGAAATAAGGCGTATAGTAGCTAGATTTTCTTGAATTTACACCCAAATAGGATTGGCCCTGTGGCACCCCCTTCTGACACATGTCGTCAGAAAGGCGGTCGCCCCGTGCGCCAGCCCAGGATATCTGGACGCACGTTACGACAATGCAAAATAGCGGAAATATCATTACACAATCAGGCCCAAAGGGCTACAAATGGTTTACATGGCCATCAAGGCATGAGAAATTATCATGGCCAAGTATGGCACGGGACAGAGTTTAACTGGCAGTGGAAGACGACTAAAGCAGCGGCTTGGAGTGGCTCCATTCCACAGGCATCTGGCTGGGCTACTGATCCTAGCACGCTTTTGCTCCATCTCTTTGCTATGGTAGAAGATGAATCCTCTCGACGTCTGGCCACATGAAAAGCCAGTTTGAGTACAATGATGTACTCGCAAGTAAACATCCACAAGATATGAACAGTCAAACAATCAGGCAACAAGTAACAAGCATTAATAATAATCTAAACATGGCGAGTGTCTACTCACGACATTCCGAGTGGATAACAACCAGGTAGCACGACAATCCATGGCATAAGCAAACAATGGGGTATCACCAGTACAGAGTCCAAGCCAGGTGGGGTTGGATCGTGCACCGGAGATCACACAAAGAACTTACCTGTGACGAGTAGTGAGTGTACCCATTGGTACTAAATATTTTAACATCACCTGTTATCACCACTAGGCCCAACGGCCTTACCACCTTTGTCAACTGCTAGGCCCACCGGCCTCATCTTTTCACTCGGGCATGCACGGGTAATGTTGGCTCAAGCCTAACTCTAGACTCCCAACGATCACACCGTCACCCCTTAACACGGGTATCCATCCACAACTGAAGTAACATTCCCTGCATCAGCTTATTGTTCATTTACTGAAATCAGGTTGTTCATCTTTCTTTCACACCGATCTTAAGTTCAACCTCCGGACTCGACAAGGACAATAGTGTGACCGACACTGAACTGTTCCATAACCTAGGAACAAGGCTAGCTGCTAGTTGACATACTCTCGAGAGGTTGCAGTTACCACCCATCTAATTGCACCTCACCTGGCCAAGGCAAGATACACTTACATAACCGTTCACGCTAACAAGACACTCCCTGTATAGCTACCGACATAATTCTATGTCTTATGACGAAGTGAATCCGGCACGTCCCCAACTCATGAGCAACGCCTAGCTCCGGAACCTTCACAAGACTAGCCCCGACCACAACTATGCATTATCCGACTAGACTTGCCAAGTGGGTAGCATCAAAGGAGTCTTGATAGGTTACATAGGCTATGGCCCTCCCATTTGGGTGACGGTGGTAGTGCGTTCAATGTTCAGATTAGTGGCACTATGGACTGACCCTATCGAAGTTTGGAGGGGGTTTTCATTTAGTCCAGTTTCATTCAACAACAATTCCAACAACAGAGGATTAGTCCAATACAATAAATGATTAGTCCAACACAACAAGTATAATCTCATTTCAACATAAGAACATCAGCAAACATAAGCCACACGATAGTTCAAGCCATAAGCAATAATAATCATGTAATAATTCAGCAAAGATGAATAAATTCAACCGGGCGATGGCGGAGATGCCTCCGGCCAGTAACAGCCACAGGTTGAGTAACGAAAATAAATAAAATAACAAAATCAACCGGGCGAGGACGGAGATACTTCCGACCAGTGACAACCACAGTTGAGTAAAAGAAAATAAAATAACAAAATCAACCGGGCGAGGACGGAGATACTTCCGACCAGTGACAGCCACAGTTGAGTAAAAGAAATTAAAATAACAAAATCAACCGGGCGAGGACGGAGATACTTCCGACCAGTGACAGCCACAGTTGAGTAAGAGAAAATAAAAGAACACAATCGGTTAGCGTCAACCGGGCGAGGGCGGAGATACTTCCGACCAGTGACAGCCATGGGTCGACTACAATGTTAGTGGAGGCGTCCACGCGATCCCGTTCCTCCATTCCATTGACTGCGGCGGTTCCCCCAGTACATCGTCGCCGGAATGGGGAGTGGTGCATGGTACCGTCCAACACACGCCACAACTCTACAGAAAAGTAGACGAGATTCAATCCACGTGGGCGGGGCCTCACATGTATTTAGTCGCCGGCCGGAACTCAACCCACACTTGATGGGTTTATCGTATTGCAGGAAAGTAAAATTACATGAAATAATAATACTGAAAGTAGGCGAGATTCAATCCACGTGGGCGGTGCCCAACATGCATTTAGTCGCCGGCCAGAACTCAACTCACGGGACATGAGTTAATCGTATTACGGGAATGAAAACAAAGTCACGATATCTCGTGACGCACAGTTGACAAATGACAATCAATAACATAAGATGCAAAGCACACATATGACATGGTAATAGGCAAACAACAACACCGCTTGAGCGTTCATATCAAGTGGTTAGCTTGCCTTAGGAGACGGTTTTCAAACGGTTCGGAAAGTCTCAGGCTCACCGCGGGTCGGAATCCCGAAGAACGCCTAAACCACGAAACGACAAATGATGTATTAAATAAAGGCTATGAAACTAAATAGCTCTAAGGGTGACAAAAATAGCACCACTGGCTAGGTCTCGATGAGGTAAAAATTTAGAAATTTGAATCAACTAAAACGGAGCTACGGTTCAAAAGTTGTGGGCGTCCGAAGTTGCTCACCAGGAGAAAAAGAAAAAAAACCTGCGCGAAAAAAAAGGCAGTACGGGCTGCCGGCCGCGCGAGACGGGCCGGCCGGCCTGCTGCGCTGCTGGGCAGCAGCCTACTGGGCTGGTCTGGTCACTCACTTCCCCGGAAGTACGTCTCCTCTTCTGGAAAGCGTAATGCTGAAAAAAAAACTGAAATACGCTTTGAGCTAGCTCCTTTGGATCGATCGGTGGCTTGCTTCGACCTTGGCTCACGTACGGAAGCTCGGGAGGGCGACGTCGCCAGCGATTGGCTGCCCCGGGGAGGGCGACGTCGCCGGCGATTGGCTGCCCCGGGGAGGACGCTGGCGACGGGGCAGCAACGCCAGGACACACCGCACCCGCCGGGGAGGCTTCGGGCCAGGGGACGGCGGAGCTGCCGTCGTGGTCGACGCACGCATCGGCCATGGCGTGTCCATGGGAGGCGACAACGGCGGCGATGGGGGTGTCTTGGAAGGCCGGCCGAGGGCGGTGAAGAGGTTGCCGACCTCCCCCGCATCCGAGGAAGGCGCGGGCGGGGACGCCGCAGTCGTCTTCGTCCTCAACCGCGCGAGCACGCACGGGGACGTACGCTCGGACGCGCGACGGGCGCCATCAACGCCGACCGATGGGCGCCCGAGGGCACGCGGCGACGGCGGGGACAGGAGTGTCGTGCTCGTCCGCGTCCACGAGGAGGGCTAGGGGGTGGGGAGGCTGAGGGTGTCGGCGGGAGCTCGCCCGAGGCTTGGCCATGGTGGCCGTGCACGGACTCGAGCACGTCGAGCTCTACCTCCTCCTTTGGGTTGTGGGCAAGGTAGAGGAGAGGCAAGGGAGATAGCGGAGTAAGAGTGAGGTGAGAGGTGCCGGTGGAGCTCGAGCTGCTCCGTATATAGGCTGGGGACATGGTGACGGACAAGGACACATCGATGCCATGGCTTGGCTAAAGGATTAAATGAAGGGGATAAGGATGGGAGCTGGATAAGGAGGCCGCGCTGGACGAACAGTACTCCACAGTGTAGTTTCTGTGCGGGGGATTAGGCAGGGTTTTAGGGTTAAGCGAGTTAGGGGACGCAAAAGCGTGCGTTCGGGACGTCCAGAGCGCGACGCGAGCGACATCAACGCGTTCCCAGTGACTCGGGGTACAAAACGGAAAACCGATCACACCACTGGGTTCGTAATGACGAGACCAACACAACAAAACAAGAATCATGCAAAGGCAACAAACTTTTATGTGTAAGATTTTCAGAAAATCGAGGTTGCGCCAGGTGTTCGATGAAATGACAGAGGTCTTCCTCATCTCAGAAAAATTCCCAAAATTCATGGTGGGTTAGAATAGATGTGTAGGGTATGTCTGTGGAGTTTGAGATTATTTGGGCACTTGGAAGTTGGTTAAATAAATTGGTGCCCAAAAGAGCCCTAATGGCATGGGTATGCCCTGTGAGCAAGATCAAAAGATATTGACATGATATTCTGCATATGTGGTTATATAAGGTGGTTGGTCAATTGGGCAAAGTGGCAATGCCAAACGATTTTTGTAGCTAGGGGTTGCTTTGAAAATCGCAATTAGGCATAAAAAGGGCATCACAAAGGAAGTACCTCAAATATTGCTCAAATGAGGTTGGACCCAAGGAGTGAAATGTTCAGGAGGTCAAATCATGAACCTCACAAAAATTTCATAATTTTTGGATGAGTGGAAGGTGTCTTGATAATTTCCGGATCGAAAATGGCATAATAGGGAACATGAATAAATTTGGAAATATTGCATGGGACTATGGAATATTTTTGCATGGGAGGGTTGTATCTATATGAGGGAACCATATGGTAGTTTGGTAGAATTTATTCCAAGCTATAATTGTGGTGGTGGCTTTGGTTGGATAGATGGGAGGGGTTTAGAATCTCCACATGGAATCACGGTTCGACCGGCAAAACAATGGTATGAAGTTAGGGTGGAGGCCGACAAAGATCGGGAATTCCTGGGAAAATTCTAAGAGAGCGAAACCAAAGTCAAGTCAAACACCATCTGGTTCAAAGAAAACATTTTTAAAATAGAAAAAGTTTTTCAGGCGCGAGAAAATATTACTAACATTAGGGACGAATTTTTCGGGATGTGACAGGCCCGATCATCGAACATGTATAGAAAGCAACGGTTCTCCTTGCTAAGCAGGCTAATGTTTGTACTCACCATAATCTTTTGAATTTCCTTCCAAAGGAAGTGTCAATGGGCTCAAAACCTTGTCTAAAAAGCTGCGGCGAATGATGTTCTTTGAGTTTCGAGGGCAAAAAGTCTAGCTTAGAGACTGAATTTGAGGGTCCCCAATGGCTCTGGGAGCAAGCGGGGAGTATTTTTTGGATTCGCACGCTCGTTGTAAGCATTTTGTGTACTTGTGGGTCAAAAACGGGCTCCGTATGACAAAGTTATGGCCGTTTTAGTGAACACCGGTCCATTATTTGGCAGTCCATGAAAGAACTCCCTTTTCGCGCGACGCGTTTCGACGCGTTGTCTCGAAATTGTCTGTACTCTATAATAAAGGTATTGTTTCCACATATAGATTGCTCGATCCCAAGAATACCCTCTTGTTCTTGGCTGTCTGGCACATATTTTACGGCACGCCACAGGGCGAAACAAGGAGAAATAAGGCGTATAGTAGCTAGATTTTCTTGAATTTACATCCGAATGGGATTGGCCCGATCATCGAGCATGTATAGAAAGCAACGGTTCTCCTTGCTGAACAGGCTAATGTTTGTACTCACCATAATCTTTTGAATTTCCTTCCAAAGGAAGTGTCAATGGGCTCAAAACCTTGTCTGAAAAGCTGCGGCGAATGATGTTCTTTGAGTTTCGAGGGCAAAAAGTCTAGCTTAGAGGCTGAATTTGAGGGTGCCTAATGGCTCTGGGAGCAAGCGGGGAGTATTTTTTGGATACGCACGCTCGTTGCTAGCATTTTGTGTACTTGTGGGTCAAAAACGGGCTCCGTATGACAAAGTTATGGCCGTTTTAGTGAACACCGGTCCATTATTTGGCAGTCCATGAAAGAACTCCCTTTTCGTGCGACGTGTTTCGACGCGTTGTCTCGAAATTGTCTATACTCTATACTAAAGGTATTGTTTCCACATATAGATTGCTCGATCCCAAGAATACCCTCTTGTTCTTGGCTGTCTGGCACATATTTTACGGCATGCCACAGGGCGAAACAAGGAGAAATAAGGCGTATAGTAGCTAGATTTTCTTGAATTTACATCCAAATGGGATTGGCCCGATCATCGAGCATGTATAGAAAGCAACGGATCTCCTTGCTAAGCAGGCTAATATTTGTACTCACCATAATCTTTTAAATTTCCTTCCAAAGGAAGTGTCAATGGGCTCAAAACCTTGTCTAAAAAGCTGCGGCGAATGATGTTCTTTGAGTTTCGAGGGCAAAAAGTCTAGCTTAGAGACTGAATTTGAGGGTCCCCAATGGCTCTAGGAGCAAGCGGGGAGTATTTTTTTGGATTTGCACGCTCGTTGCAAGCATTTTGTGTACTTGTGGGTCAAAAACGGGCTCCGTATGACAAAGTTATGGCCGTTTTAGTGAACACCTGTCCATTATTTGGCAGTCCATGAAAGAACTCCCTTTTCGCGCGACGCGTTTCGACGCGTTGTCTCGAAATTGTCTGTACTCTATACTAAAGGTATTGTTTCCACATATAGATTGCTCGATCCCAAGAATACCCTTTTGTTCTTGGCCGTCTGGCACATATTTTACGGCACGCCACAGGGCGAAACAAGGAGAAATAAGGCGTATACACTAGTAGGAAAAGGGCTATTAGTGGCGCACCAAAAACGAATTCTGTGGCGCACCCACAAAAAATGCCCATGCGCCACAGAATCTTCGCCACTAAAATATATTTCTGTGGCGCACGCTGGCGGTGCGCCACAGAAATGCTAAGATTCTGTGGCGCACCCACCCACCGTGCGCCACAGAAATATTTCTGTGGCGCACCCCTCTTACCATGCGCCACAGAATTTTTTTTGAATTTCAAAAAAAAAAGGCGGCCAGATCTAGATCTGGATCTGGCCAGATCTAGATCTGGTCACCGGAATTTCGTTTCGTTTCGTTTTTTTGGAGGCCGTAGATGGGTGGAGGTTGGTGGTCGCCGGAGTTCGCCGGAGTTCGCTGGAGGTGGAGGAGGAGGTCGCCGGAGTGGAGGAGGAGGTCGCCGGAGTGGAGGAGGAGGTCGCCGGTAGGTCGGTGGAGGAGGTCGCCGGAGGTGGAGGTCGCCGGTGTGGAGGAGGAGGTCACCGGAGGTTGAGGTCGCCGGGGTTGTGGAGGTGGTCGCCGGAGTTGTGGAGGTCGCCGGAGTTGTGGACGAGGTTGCCGGAGGTGGAGGTGGAGGTGGAGGAGGAGGAGGAGTAGAGAAGATGTGGAGGAGAGGAGAAGAGATGGAGGAGGGAGGAGAAGGGGAGAGAAGTGTAGAGGAGAAGGGAAGAGGAGAAAGGAAGAGGAGAAGTGGAGGGAGAAGTGGAGGGAGAAGTGGAGAAGAAAAGAGAAAAGAGAGGGAGAAGGGGGATGGCGGGATTCAAAATTTCGAATCCCGCCCAATAATTCTGTGGCGCATCCTTGGCACATGCGCCACAGAATTTTTTCCCTTTTTTTGATTTTTTTTTATTTTGCTGGGAAAACTCTTCTGTTGGCCATAACTTTTTTTTGGCTTGGAATTTGAGGATTCTGTGAATTGCTGACCGGGTAACCCGGGTGCGATCGAATCCGAAATTTTCTCTAGTTTTTTTTAAGGTATTATTCGCATTTTTTCGACGTCATATGCAAAAGTTATGGCCGTTATAAGATTTTTTTCATTTGCTTGCAAAAAAGGTCAAAATTCATATTTCAAAATTTCTAGACCAACTAGACACTCATACCTAACTACATCGCAAAGGATTTTTTTATTGAATTTTTTATCATTTTATTTTACTTCGTACAAGACTAAAAAGGCGATCCACGGGGGGGGGGGGGGTGATCCGAAGAAAAAAATTCTGTGGCGCACCACCTTCTGTGGCGCACCANTGCTAAGCAGACTAATGTTTGTACTCACCATAATCTTTTGAATTTCCTTCCAAAGGAAGTGTCAATGGGCTCAAAACCTTGTCTGAAAAACTACGGCGAATGATGTTCTTTGAGTTTCGAGGGCAAAAAGTCTAGCTTAGAGGCTGAATTTGAGGGTCCCCAATGGCTCTGGGAGCAAGCCGGGAGTATTTTTTGGATTCGCACGCTCGTTGCAAGCATTTTGTGTACTTGTGGGTCAAAAACGGGCTCCGTATGACAAAGTTATGGTCGTTTTAGTGAACACCGGTCCATTATTTGGCAGTCCATCACTACCACAGAACAGGCTATCTGTGGCGCACCATTTTGGTTATCTGTGGCGCATCTGTGGGCTAGCCTGGTGCGCCACAGAATTCTCGCCACAAAAATATTTTCTGTGGCGCACCAAGGATATGCGCCACAGAAATCTCTACTTTCTGTGGCGCACCCCTGTCTGTGCGCCACAGAAATAGGTCGCCAGGACCCGCAGTGCGCCACAGAAAGTGGTGCGCCACAAAAACTGGAAAAGGTGCGCCACAGAAGTATTAACCAGAAAACTGTATTTTTTATTTTGCTGTATAAATACACGTATATACAGTATTTATACAGGTTTATACAGAAATACAGGTATATTTGACAGGTATATAAACAGACAATGATATTAATCAACATGTCATCACACATATATATTACTTAATTAGTGGCCCGATCGAGATACATATATATATACACATAGTCACAAAAGTGCCGGATGTATACATAATTAGCTAGTCATGTATATACAACCAAAAGTTCAACATTTCACACTACACATTACAAATCAAGTGTTCGCGCCTAACTATGATCCAGGAGCATGCATAATCATGGAGTCCTCTACTTTCGCGGCTCCGGCAACGGTAGAAAGCCTTGTTTCGTCCTCCACTCCCTGGTGTCATACTGTGCCTCTAGTCGTTCTTCGATACTCTTCTGAGACAACACTGAAGATAAATTGGGATATATATAGGTTAGTGATATAAAATAGAGTATAATTTATTCATCTAAGTAGAGAGGCAAGACAATCATATGGCTATCCTATTTGGGTTTCATAGCATAGCATAGCATATATATAATAGATAACCCTACGCATGCACTTCTATATATAATACCTCTGTGGTGGTGGTAGGCCCCTGATCTGTGAAGGACATCTTCGAGGATGATCGTTGTCAACTGCAGCTGGATGCGATGGAAGTCTGCTCTGTAATCAGCATCGGTGAGAGCATCCTCTGATTTGGTGTATTCTGCGAGACCCGATGGAAACTTCGTTTTCTCGCAATCCCGGACAATTCCTTTAAGGTGATGGAGGGCGTAGTAGGCCTCCTTCACGCTGCCATCCAGTTGCTTGATGCAATGGAATCCGCTCCCATGCTGAAACTTGTGTGTGTTTTCATCCGTGAAAAATTCCGACTTGTTATGGAATGGGCCGCCCTTTTGGGCATAGGCCTCGAGAGCGTCATCCAGAACACCCTTTATTCTGGTGTATCGTCTCGGCGTGGATTTATTCCCCGAGTCCAAATAAGTGGCAATGGACCACCTCGGGGCTACGGAGATGAGTGCGCAGTACTTGTCCCTGCTCAACACAATTGAAACGGAATGTTGGACAAAGGATCAGCGATGGAAGAAATGTACAAGAAGGCATAAGATACGACGGTGGCGAGCGGATGTGTACTTACTCGAAAAAGAAAGGCAGAAGAAGGGTGGTCTTCCTCTTGTTGGCCAGCATGACCCTTACGAGGTACTCCGTGGCCGTTTCCCTTGTCTTTGACCCTTCCTCCAGATGGCTGTCGCGCATGTAGTAAGGATCCACTATCGCGACGTACGGGGTCGCATCTCTCCTGATCTTCATCGCCATATCGAGCGCATATAGACGGACTATGTTATAGTCCAGCCGTTGAGTGTGAAAGAGTTTGAAGATGTCCTCGTACGCGATGAAGAACACATCCGCAGGGTCTTCCTGGACGAAGTCCACCAGCTCCTTTGGCACGTGGACCGCGAACGCCGGGTAACTCGGATGCTTTTCTTTAAGAAGCTGCTCCTCCAGATACAAGATACTTTGCTGCAAAGCAATCATGGGTCCTTCTGCGAGGCGGAGCAAGTCCCCAGACAAGATAGGTTCACCAGCTACATGAACTCGGGGGAAGCCATCCGCACGGGGTGGAATCGTGTCTTCAAGACCCCGGATCTTAGGAGCTGGCTGGCTCGCAGAGGTGGAGGATCCTTTTCTCTTCCTATGCTTCTTGATCTTGTTCTTCTCTCTGGGGATTGTGGGGGTGCAGTGAACCCCGCTTTAACAGTTTCCATCAAAGTGTTAGGGCTGAAAACGTTACCCGGGGGAGCTTGATGATCGCCGGCATCCGGAGGCGTGAAGGCCAGGCGTTGTGTGCATGAAGTGGGACGAGCAGCTTGACCGCGGTGGTCACGGAAGGGTTCTTCATCCACATGAGGCATGTACATATCATCCCTGCAGGCGCCAGTGTTGATGTAGTCATCGAGGTTGACATCATTATCCTCATCCTCGTTGCCACCAAGTTCAGGTGCAACGGCTTTGTCCTAAACATAAACGATAGCACATCCGTTAGTCGGGAAAGTCGGAAAGTCGGGGAATTCGGAAAGTCAGAACTAACCAGGTGAAGACGTTCCCAACAACTGTTTGTGGCGGTTGGTGGCGGCGACGACCGGTGGTAGCTTCCGGCCGGTGGTGGCTGCGACCGGCGGTAGCTTCCGGCCGGTGGTGGCGGCGACCGGCGGTAGCTTCCGGCCGGTGGGGGCGGCGACCGGCGGTTTCTTCTGGGTGGTGGCGACGGCTACTTGTGGCGCCGGTTCCTCCGCAATAGTTTTTTGCGGCCGCCTCGACGGGGGCCGAACGAGCGGGAGCCGAGGCCTCGAGGTGGCGCCACCGGTGCGACCGACCCCATGAATAGCATCCCCAAGACGAATCTGGGTCTTCGGCCATTCCATTATCCACTTTCCGCATTCGCCAAGCTTCATGTGTTTCTCAGCTCCCGGAAGTTGCGTGGGGGGGTCGATGTCACGGAACTCAGGCAGTACCTCCGTGACATTGACTTTCATCACGGCCTCACTCATTCGAGTGTTGTGTATATCGCGGGTCAGAGGTTGTACTATCTTGGCCAACGCGACTTCCTTCAACTCTCCGCCGGCCCCCACCCTATGCAGGAGTATGCAAGGCGTGTCCTGTGAGTCAACACATGTTGGGCACCATGCATGCATGAGATATGGCAGTCATCAAAGGCATATGTAGTCATAAAAGATGTCGCAGGACTAACTAATTAGTTACCTTGTCGATGGCGTTGAGCTCGGCTAATGTCGAGACAAGGGCGCCGGTGCCGGCGGCCGGCCTATCATTGTCCGGGCGCTCGTGCGCATTGTCATTATTCTCCTGCCGGGGGGCACCGGTGGGGTCACCAGGACCGGCGACACGACAGGGGGCAGCAGGACCGGCGACACGTTATTGCTGGAGGTGCTGCCGTCGAAGCTGGGCAAGTGTATCGGCCCCTGTTGACCTCTCGCTTGCCAAGCAGCTAATCCCTCATACAATCCAGGGGGTAAGAAAGTCCGAAGCCTCTCCTCCAGCTTCTCGGCCACTAGCTTGTCCACCATGCTGGAGTCCACCTTTTCTTTCTCTAGTGTCTCCAGCTTCTTCCTTAGCTCGAGAACCTCGGCTTTATCTTTAGCCGGCTTCCTCCTCTCCCTTTTCGTGTCGGTGTCCGTGCTGTAGTACTCGATGAACTTCATCGACGTACCAAAGCCGGTCACACGGCCTGCTGACGTCGGAGGCTTTGACTTGTCCCTCCCCTTGTAAACGTTCATCGCCCGGTTGAAAGTCGTGTCCCACGGGCCGGCTGCCTCCTGGGACGACGGGCCGGCCTCAGCCTCAGCCTTCAACTCAGCCTCCTGCGGACAAAGCAAATAAACGTGAACCCATGTATAGAAATCAATGAAAATGGACTTTGAGATATCCGCGGTAATTAAGTTCCTTACCAGAACTTTCTCGAAATCCAGCACATCTTTGTAGTCGGTAACAAATTCCCCCGTCCCCGGCTTCAGATAGTAGCGGGACCGAACAAAGTTCCTAACTTGCTCGTCCGTGATTTTATGCCAAGGGTTCTCTTTCCCAAGTCTCGCAACCTCGGCATCCTCCTTGTCCCAAACAGGCTTTTTTCCTATGTAACCGCCGCTTCCCAAATGGTGGTTGCCTAAGTTCATTGCCCGCATTTGCTTCCCCCACTCGGTCCATTTTTCAGCCTCCGGAGATGCCAAGGACAACTTCAATGCCTCGAACTCTTCTATGTCGATGTACGGCTCTTTGGCACTGATCTCTTCCCAGCTAAGACCCTTTTCAATCTTCGCCTTCACCCGGCCTCTCCAGCTGGTCAAACAATTGTTCATCTTCGTGATGGCGAAGTTGTCCACCCTTTTGTTTCCATCGTCCGGGAAAATGTATCGTTCGTGGAGCCTCTTGAGGAGTTGTGTGCGCAAAGCCTCATTCTCCGCGCTCCTGAGGTCATACGTGTTGATCGACACGGTTTCCCGGAGGATGCACCCTAGTTGCATTCCGTACCCTTTTGCGACGCCCCATGGCTCCTGGGGTTGGCCACTTTTGGAGACCTTAGTGAACGTGTCGGTGACGGTGCCGACCGCTTGCGGTGTCCGCTCCTTCCTCTGCTTCTTAAGCTTCTTAGCGGTCGTGTTACCACCACCGGCATCCGTGTGGTCGTCACCCCCGACATCCGTGTGGTCGCCGCCATCGGTGGTGGTGGTTGCGTCCCCATCTCCGTCGGTGTCCTCCGCATCCTCCATCTCCATCTCTTCTAATTGGAAGTCACCATCGCCGTCACGAGCCAGTTCGGCGGCCTCCGCATCCCCCATCTCCGGCCACACGTCCCAGAACGCCTTGTTCTTTTCTCGTGCTTCTTCTAATTCGACGCTCATGTGCTTAGAAGGGCCGGGCGCGTCGGCCGACATGTTTGCACTTCATTAAAAAGAGGCAAAAGTTAGTACAACAAAATATAAGAAAAACATCACTTAGTTTAGTACTAAGATACCCCGGCCCATGCCTTAGTCGCAATACCCCATATGTCCCTTTTTTTTAGCAAAGTCATGCCAAAATTCACGAAAAATTTCGGCATGACCTTTGCTAAAAAAGGGACATATGGAGTACCCGAATTTGCCGGAACGGAAGTTAATCGACGTTCCGGCAATCTCAAGGGCCTCACGGGGTACCTGCACAAGCATCTCTGAAATAGTATCAACATCTCGACGACACGATGGTCGGAGCACAAACAACAACGACACGATGGTCGTGGACACACATATATTCATCAACACATTTCTCACCACTTGTCGATGAGCTCCTCCGGTGGCGGCGGTGGCGGCGGGCTGCCTACATGATAAAACAGAATTTAGGTTAAATGTTATTAAGAGTTTAAAACAGATAAAACATAGCAAATTTGCCTACATGATTTAGTCTCCTATAGTGTTTAATTTGGACAAACAAATAATGCTTATGAATCTATAGGTTTAGCTCTTTCTAATGATATGAAATTTACAAATTTTGGTGGAGCAGATTTCCCACAATTTGCATGCAAAGTGGGCTACTCTACACTGTTTTTCAGACTTAGCAGTTTTTTCAGGTTTTCAGAAAACAGATAAAACATAGCAAATTTGCCTACATGATCTAGTCTGTTATATTGTTTAATTTGGACAAACAATTGATGCCTATGAATCTATAGGTTTAGCTCTTTCTAATGATATGAAGTTTACAAATTTTGGTTGAGCAGATTTTCCATAATTTGCATGCAAAGTGGGGTAATCTACACTGTTCTTCAGACTTAGCAGTTTTTTCAGGTTTTTCAGAAAACAGATAAAACATAGCAATTTTGCCTACATGATTTAGTCTGCTATATTGTTCAATTTGGACAAACAATTCATGCCTATGAATCTATAGGTTTAGCTCTTTCTAATGATATGAAGTTTACAAATTTTGGTTGAGCAGATTTTCCACAATTTGCATGCAAAGGGGCCTAATCTACACTGTTCTTCAGACTTAGCAGTTTTTTCAGGTTTTTCAGAAAACAGATAAAACATAGCAACTTTGCCTACATGATTTAGTCTGCTATAATGTTCAATTTGGACAAACAATTCATGCCTATGAATCTATAGGTTTAGCTCTTTCTAATGATATGAAGTTTACAAAGTTTGGTTGAGCAGAGTTTCCACAATTTGCATGCAAAGGGGCCTAATCTATACTGTTTCTTTTCAAAAAGGGTAGAAATGAATCTTAAACTATTTAGTGAATAAAAGTTTTTCTGAAAAATTGGAGAAAATTCCCTGAACTGCCTATGGTCATATAGGACCTACCTGTGCAAAAACCTCATCAAGTTATGTTCAAAAATTTAGAGTTATTTCAAAAGTTCAGTTCTGGACGTTTTGCAAATTCAATTAAAATAAGGCCAAATAAATTCAGAAAAATGTGAGACCACTTTCCCTAGACCCAACTTTTCATCCTGAATCTACTAGACATCATTTGGGTGCCTTGTTGTATTCAAAAATTTGGAGTTATTTCAAAACTTCAGTTCTGGACATTTTGCAAATTCAATTAAAATAAGGCCAAATAAATTCAGAAAAATGTGAGACCACTTTCCCTAGACCCAACTTTTCATCCTGAATCTACTAGACATCATTTGGGTGCCTTGTTGTATTCAAAAATTTGAAGAGGCATTTCCACAAGCACCTAGTGTGCACAGTTCGGTGGAGAGGGGAGGGAGGAGGAGGAAGATGGCAGGGAGAGAGAGGAGGGAGGAGGGAGAGAGAGGAGAGAGGAGGGAGGAGGGAGGAAGATGGCACCTGGGTGCCGGCGTCGATCGGTGGTGGCGTCGGTGGAGAGGGCTCGGAGGAGGAGGGAGGAGGGAGAGAGAGAGGAGGGAGGAGGGAGGAGGGAGGAGGGAGAGAGAGGAGAGAGGAGGGAGGAGGGAGGAGGGCGCACCTGGGTGGACGTCGCGGTGCCGGCGTCGAGGCTGCCGGCGGCGAGGGGTGCGGCGGCGAGGGGTGCGTCGATCGTCGGCGAGGGAGAGAGAAAGGGCGCGGGAAGTTGGAAATTTGGGAATGAAACGGCAGCGCGGGGCTGGCCCACATGTAAGTGGCGGCTCCAGATTTCTGTGGCGCACCGCGGGCGGGGTGCGCCACAGAATCTTACATTTCTGTGGCGCATGTCCTGGGAGGTGCGCCACAGAAATGTGAGATTCTGTGGCGCACCCCATCAGCGGTGCGCCACAGAATTACAACGCCTAAACAGTAGCTGTGTGCTGTATCTTGACAGAAACTGTGTGCTGTATCCTTTTTTCTTTAATTATTTCTTTGAAAATATTTTTGGTTAAAATACACACACACATATTCATTGGTTACAAAATACACACAATGTCTCTTATGCTTGCATATTGTCTCACACATATTCATTGTCTCTTTTTCTTTTTTTTTCCTTTGAAATATTGTTGGTTAAGTTTGGTTACAAAATACAATGTCTGTTATGAGTTGGATTTGAGTTTTGCATTGGATATGAGTTTTACAAAATATTTTTGGTTACAAAATACAAAATACACATATTCATTGGATATGAGTTTTGCATTGGATCTCACACACAAATACACACATATTCATTGGATTTGAGTTTTGCAACACAAATACACACATATTCATTGGATTTGAGTTTTTGCATTGTCTCACACACAAACAATGTCTCTTATGCTTGCATTGTCTCACTCTCACACACACACATACAAATTAAATACACCAAAAAAGTGTCTTCTTCGTCTCGGTTCCGCGAGCTAGATTCTCTTCTTTCCCTTCTTCGCGGTTGAAAACTTTAGGCCGGTGACCTTGAGATTTCTTCGCGTGAACGGACAACCTTTGGTAGGTAGGGAGGTCTTCCTTCTTTGTGTACTACTAGTAGGCATGTCGAAGAACTTGTCGAATTCCTCCTCGATCTTTGGCTCGTTGTCCAAGTCTTGCTCGGTGGCGCCTCCTTCCATTCCGATGATGCTCCTCTTGCCCCTCCTCACGACAACACGGCTAGGCTTTGACGGGTCGGTAATGAAAAAGCATTGCTCGACTTGGCTAGCGAGTACCCATGGCTCATTTTTCGCGGAGGCGTTCTTCGATTTGGCATCGGGTATTACCATGGTGGTGAAATACCGGCCTTCTTTGACGACGTCCTTGGCCCATCTTACACGGAACATTGGCACCAACTCTCCACAGTAGTTGAGCTCCCATATGTCCTCAATCCTTCCGAAGTATCTTTCCTTGACAGTAGCCTCCTCATCGCCGTAGGATAGCATAGTTACTCCTGAGTTTTGATATTCTGACTTGTTGTCCTTTTCCTCGGTGTAGAATCTGTAGCCGTTGATGTCGTACGCCTGATAGGTCTTTACGTTGTGCGATGGACCCAGTGATAAGGAGAATATGAGTCTTTCATCTTCCGTAGATGGTGCTTTCTTCTTTGCTAGCTCCAGTTGCTTTTGCTTGAACCAACGCGTGAAGGTAGAGTTGTGCGCTCTGGTTACGTCTCCCTTCTTCCTCGGTCGGCCCAGTTTGATGTAATGTTGCTCGAGTAAGCATTTGTGCTGTTCCACCCAAGTTTCGATCAACTGTAAGTGTTGTAGCGCGACCCGGTGAGCCCTGTCAAAGTCGTCCTTTTGACCCTGCATGCTGACAAAGGTTGTGCTGCTGCCCTCTCGGTGACCATATCCATTGAGCCTGCCGAAGTGTTTCCTCGTGGGCAGACCAACATCCTGGTTCTCGGTGCTTAGATAATTCTGGCAGAAGGAGATGCACTCGTAGGTTAGAAAGCCCTTGGCTATGCTTGCGTCTGGATGGGACCTGTTGCGGACGTATCCTTTCATGACACCGTTCATCCTTTCGAATGGCATCATATAGTGCATGAACGTTGGCCCGAGCTGCCTGATGTCATCAACGACATGCAGAAGGAGATGCACGCAGATATCGAAGAATGAGGGCGGAAAGTAAATCTCGAGCTCGCATAGTATCAGCACGATCTCTTCCTGTAGCCGGTCGAGCTGCCTCACGCCGATCGTCTTCCTGTTGATGACGTCGAAAAAGTTGCAAAGAGCAAGCAGCGTATCACGGACATGCTCGTCCATTATCCCTCGAATCGCAACGGGAAGTATCTGCGTCATCAGCACGTGACAATCGTGAGACTTCATCCCGGTAAACCTCTTCTTCGTTGCGTCCATATATCTGCTTATCTTCCCCGCGTAACCATGAGGAAATTTGACTCCTACAAGACACCTGTAAAACTGCTCGAGCTCCTCCAGACTCATAGTGAAGCATGTAGCGGGAAGCACCACCGTGTTCCTCTTTAGCCTTTTGCGGTGACCTTGAGTCCCTTCAGTCTGATCATCATCACCATCGTCGTCATCACTATCGGGGGCCTGAAGATCTTTCCTGACACCAAGGCATTTCAGATCGTATCTTGCTTTCGTCCCATCCTTGGTCTTTTCCGGCATGTTGGAAAGAGTGCCAAGCAGACTCTCGGTGACATTCTTCGTAATGTGCATCATATCGAGGCTATGTGGCGTCTTGAGGACCTTCCAGTACGGCAAGTCGTGGAAAACAGACCTCGCTTTCCATACACCCAGCAGCGGATCTACCTTCGGTCGTTTCTTTCCCGGCGCGGGGCACTCCTCCCAATTTCTCAACAGCTCGTCGATTTCTGTGCCGCTCCTTGGGCTCGGGGCTCCATCGAGCTCCTCCTTACCATTGAACAGGTCACCGCGTTTTCTCCACGGGTGATCCATGCGAAGCCACCTTCGAGCCCCTGGGTACACAGTTTTCGAAGACCCGGGATTCCTTGGTAGCTGGAGATGCGGGGTCCTATCCATGCACCTGACACATGCGCAGAATCCGTGGCCTACCTGGCCAGATACATATGCGCAACCAGGATAGTCCTGCACCGTCGTGAGCAACGCGGCTCTCATGGGGAAATAATCTCCAGTGTGGGCATCCCACGTACGGACTGGCGTCGCCCACAACGTGGCTAACTCCTCTTTCAACAGCGCGAGATACGTATGTATGTGGACACCTGCTTGTTTCGGCCCCTGAATGAGAATACTCATGTGTATATACCTTTGCTTCGTGCACAACCACGGGGGAAGGTTGTAAGGCCATACAAACACGGGCCAGGTGCTATGCGTGCTACTCTGGTTACCGAACGGATTGAGTCCATCGGTGCTCATACCGAGCCTGACGTTCCTTGCATCGCCTCCGAAATTGGCGACGGCGTCCAACTCTTGCCACTGGCTAGCGTCTGAAGGGTGTGTAAGGATCCTGCCCTTCTCCGGATCTTCTTCGGGCTTCTCCCTTTCCGCGTGCCATTGCATGAGCTTTGCTTCCTTAGGGTCCACGAAGTACCGCTGCAGACGGGGAGTGATATAAAAATACCATACCACTTTTTGAGGAACTTTCTTCCCACGGCTCTTGTATCGTCCTTGGCCGCACACCGGACATGTGGTTCGGTCCTCGTACTCGCCCCGATAAATTGCGCAATCATTGACGCAGGCGTGGTATTTAACGTGCGGTAGGTCAAGAGGGCAAACGACTTTCTTGGCCTCCTCGATACTAGTTGGCAATGTGTTCCCCTCGGGAAGACGCTCGTGGAAGAATTGCATGTTCTTGTTGAAGCTCGCATCGGTCCATTTGTTCTCCGACTTCATCTCCAGAGCATCAAGCGTTACTTGCAAGCGCGTATCCTGTGGCCGACACCCAGGATACAACGGAGTATTCCCGTCTATCTCCATTTGCGCCAGCTTGGCTTTCTCTCTATCGGTGTTCGCGTTCTTCAGGAGGAGTTCTTGAACATGAGAATCCATCAAGGCCGACATTAGCGAGCTCTGCGGCGTGTCAACGTCTTCTCCACCACAATCATGACCATGTATGTCGGCATCTCCGTCGTCACGATCATCTTGCCCGCCCTCGTCTTCAGGCGCAGCATTTGCTGTCGGCGCTTGGTTGAAGCCTTCCATGAAACCGCGCCTGAGCAGGTGTTCCTCCAATTGTCCGGAATCAGGGTCGATCCATCTCACAAGTTTGCAACTTCGACACGGACATCGTATCTGGCGCCCGTTGCACCGTCTCATTTCCGCCTTCGCTTCTTCCTTGTAGTTGTCGATTCGACCCGAGCTCATCTTGATGACCATGGTCGCCTACGCGGTATACATACAGAGTATGTGTTATTAATTAGAATTAAGTAATCGCAACATGCTCACACACATACAAGCTTCTCATGCGGGAAGTCGGAAATGTTCGACGGAAAAATTCGGCATGACTTCCCCTAAAAGTAGGACATATGGGTGGTGCAAAAATTCACCGAAATGGAAATGAATCAACATTTCGGCAAACATCCATGCACCACGCCGGCGCAAGCTACAACATGCAAAGATTCAATCAAACCACACACACAAGTTTCATGCATATACGTGTAAATCGCCCGCCGACAAGTTTCTCATGCCTTCAACAAACATCCATACACCAATACCCACCTTGTAGATCTAGATCCGTTGCCGAGACGTGACCGTGATCGATGAGAGAGAGTGTGTGGTGATGGAGAGAAAATAGTGGACAAAAAGAGAGGAGGAGAATATATATGGAGACTCTCCCCAAGCCCTCACCAATTATATATCAAATTGTGGTAGGTTTAATAACAAATAATGGAGAATAGGATGGTCAAAATGGCATGGGAGAGAGAAGGAGCTCGGGTTAGTAAGATGGGAGCTAGGAAGAAGGAGGGGGTCACATGGGGAAAGGTGGTCTACCACCTTTTTGTAGATCTGGGCGTCCACATTCTGTGGCGCACGGGCCCTGATGCGCCACAGAAAGTAGCTATTCTGTGGCGCACCTTGGCTGGTGCGCCACAGAAATTCAACTTTCTGTGGCGCATCCTTATCCATGCGCCACAGAAAGATGAATTTCTGTGGCGCACCAGCCACGGTGCGCCACAGAAAAGGCCGAGATGGACCACGGCCCGCTGATTGAAGGTGGGGCCCACGCATATTCTGTGGCGCATGAAGAGTGGTGCGCCACAGAATTCTCCCTTTCTGTGGCGCATGGCGTGCCGTGCGCCACAGAAAGTTGATATTCTGTGGCGCATGTGCTAATGATGCGCCACAGAATGTTCAAATTTCTGTGGCGCATCAACAGCCATGCGCCACAGAATTATTTTTTGTGGCGCATGGATTAAGGGTGCGCCACAGACAGGCAACCTCCCTATAATGCTTTTCCTGGTAGTGCATCTACTCAGAATACTTTTTAAAAGGGGAAGAGAGTAACATTTGTCATCATTGGTTCTCATCGAACCCTTTTGTAACCAACCACACTCATCTCCACCAAGGCACCCCCTCGAACCACCCTCGAGGAAGTGAACCTTTATCACACGTTGGTTATGCAACCTTTAGCTGCCATATCAATTAGGTTAAGATTCTCTATGATCTTATCGTCTATTCCCAAGTTGTCCATAACCGTGGACACGGCTTTTCGAAAAGATTAACCCTGCAGGGGTGTACTATTTTACCCATTGGTACCGTCCGGCTCACCTAGTTGGCCCTCTTCCGGGGAAGGCCGGCGAGCGGGCGCGGTTAGACCTTTACAATGCATGAGGCTTACTCAAGGACCATCAGTGGCGGAAGGACAGGTTCAGTGCTCCCAGCGCCCTGCCCCACCGTCACATCCTAAACACCACCATCCTCATCAATTCTTTTTCCGCTCACACACACGGCAAATGGAAACTCGAACTAGAGGACCCTTGACAAGCCCCTCACAAATTATTTGGTCAGTAAGGCGCCCATACACCCACCAATGGCAGCACGCTCGTCTTGGTTCAAGAGGTAAAGAACTCATACCTAGGGGCTAGAGTGAGGCAAAACACCATCCCCGATGGCAACTCACCCAAGCCATCTTAGCATTTTAATTAGCATCACAATTATCCACCATGCCCGAATCATTCCATCATCATCAACAATTACGGAATTAATAACGGACATAAAGCATTTATTTAAGCATTGCTAAGCATAGCTAAGCATATGAATACAACAATTCTATCTTTATCTCGGCCAACACTTCAACCCTAGGTTTCATAGGTAGGGATACATGTGATTGGCTCGGGGAAGAGCATGCATTCATAGGTTATTATAATACTTACCCAAAGAGACATTTGAACCACATGCAATATTATGGTGGATAAAATAATTTGATAAAATCATAGGATGCTAGAATGCCAAGAAGGTTAGGTTATCTCTTGCCTTGCTGCCCGGTCATGAAGTACTGATCGTCGGGGTAAGTAGAGAGACCCTCGACTCCGGAATCTATCGATACCCAAAAGAAATACAAAGAACACATAAATCACAAGAACACAAGATGCAATGCTCAAACACATGATGACATGTCCAATTGATGCAAAGATTCCATTATATAACTTAAGGGCACAATTAAATGGGGAGCCAAATAATTAGGGAAATTATTTGGAAGCAACCCCACATTTAGCTTAGTGACCACGTTCTTCATAATTTATTGAATTATTCGAGAAGTGGCTCAAGATGCATGAACATGACATGAAAAATGGTTAGGGTTTATCATTCCGATCAGTTCGGTAATTTATTTGTAATTTTTGGAGCACCGATGAATAAATAGCAATTTAATTACTTATTTGGATTTATATCCTTTATCCAATTCAAGATTAATAACAAAGTCCAAAACCTTGTCATGAGATGATATTAACATGATCAGAAAGCATTCAACATGTTGATCAAATTGGTATAAAATTTGCAAGATTTAGCGAAAAGAAGTTAAATTACGAAGTGCACAAATTTTACTGTTGGTTCGGAATTCATCCGGATTGGTCCGGGATGGTCCGGAATAATCCGGGCTCATTCCGAGCCAAATCCGAGGTGACCTCAAAATCTTTCGGTTGGGGTTTCGGAATTCGTCCGGAAATGTCCGGAAAAATCCGGTCGACCCGGAATCGATCCGGAATAATCCGGGCGATTCCGGACGGCTCGAGTTTGGGCAAACTGTGACGGCGACGGCGGGAACTTGCTCGGGACGAGCACGCGAGAGAGGGGGAGGGGAGATGGGAGGAGGCCTAAAGGACGCGCATGCTCACCAGAAGCAAGTAGGCGCGGTCGGTGAGGACGGGACCGACCGCGGTGGACGGAAATTGCCGAGGACGGCCACGGCGGGCGGCGGACCGAACTCGGGAAGCCGAGCTCGATTAGGTCGACTCGAGGCCTCCCAGCAAGCGTCCTTCGGTGGTGGAGGTTGAGGAGGAGCAGGCGGAGCTGTTGGCGGCGGCCGTTCGTTCCGGGGAGCTCCAACGGCGGCGAATCGACGGCGATGGCGGCGGCACTACGGCGGGCGGTGAGAGGAGCGAGAGCCTTCTCTCGATCCGGAAAAAGAGGAGGGAAGAGGAGGAGAGAGGAATGCGGGCAGGTGAGCACGGTCACGGGCTTCCTAGTTCTCCAAGTGCCACGGCGGCGTGCGGCATGGGCACGGAGGAGGTGGCGGCATGGCGCCAGTGATCCTTGTCGCCACTGTGCTTCATCCGGAATTTTCCGGAAAAGCCCGGAAAATTCCGACTGGTCCGGAATTGATCCGGAAAAATCCGGGTCATTCTGGATGACCACAAATTGGCAGAAAAGGCTAGCTTTTATTTGGGCACCAAAACAATTCCAGAAAATATGCAAAAATTCTGGGAGTTTCTCCACAAGGTAAAACAGCTCACCATACATTTATCTAGGCTTTTGAGCAAGGTGGCATGGCTCACAAATAGACAAAAGCTTTGAACCACATTTTAGGGCCTAAGGAAGTTGGAAACAAAATGGAACCCATCCATTTGGTTCTTGTGCACTTGAGGTGAACTTAGGAAGTGTGTTGGACCATAAGGTCACCTGTCATGACATGGTTAACACCATAGTTTGCATTTCAAAGAGGTAAAGGTTTTGGGAAGTTTTGGCTTCCCTCATTTCATTGTTTTCCCAATTTTGGTTTGTTCACAACAACAATTTAAAGATATGCCATGATGCAAACATGAATGCAAAAGGTGGAAAAATTCTTCGTATTTTTCATTGCCAAGCTAGGGCTGTTACATCAAGGTAATTCATTCATTACATCACTGAAGGTCCTACCTCTCACTTCCTATGATGTCATATTGGGAATGCAATGGCTAGAACAATTTGGGCCCATGATCACTCATTGGGCAGAGAAGTGGTTTGAATTTGAATGGCAAGGAAAAATGTGCAAGTTACAAGGGATTTGTGCTGATACTACAATGTGTGATGTAATATCTGGGCCACAATTGCAGGAGTTACAACAACAAGATTCTATCTAATATTTGGTACAACTCTATTCTGTCACTGAGGAGAGTGGTCAAACAGTGGTTCCACATATCATTTCCATGTTGTTGGACACTTATAGTGCGGTATTTGACACACCAAAAGGTTTGCCACCACAAAGGAGATTTGATCATAAAATACCTCTATTGCCTGGTGCAAGTCCAGTGAATTTAAGGCCCTATCGATTCAGTCCAATGCAGAAAAACGAGATTGAGAAGCAGATCAAGGAAATGCTGCAACAAGGAGTTATACAGCCGAGTTCTAGTTCCTTTGCTTCCCCAATTTTGTTGGTAGGCAAAAAGGACCTCTCTTGGTGCTTGGTGGGCGATTTCAGGCACTTAAATGCTATTACAGTCAGGAACAAATATCCTTTGCCAGTGATTGATGAGTTATTGGATGAATTAGCTGGAGCCAAGTGATTTATTAGTTTGGATTTGCGCTCTGGATATCATCAGATTCACATGGCTGAAGAGGACATACATAAAACTGCATTTCAAACTCATCATGGGCATTTTGAGTACAAAGTTATGCCTTATCCAGTCACTGGGGGACCAGCTACCTTTCAGGGTGTTATGAATGCTATATTGGAACCAGTTCTCAGAAAGTTTGTGCTAGTTTTTGTGGATGATATCTTGGTGTACAGCAAAACTCTGGCTGATCATGCAAAACATTTAGAACAAGTCTTTGCCATCTTGTCTAAAAATGAGCACAAAGTAAAAAGGTCAAAGTGTGTGTTTGCTCAGCAGCAAATACTCTACTTAGGGCATGTGATCAGTGGTGGCAACTGATAGAAAGAAGATAGAGCCCATTTTGAAATGGAAGCGGCCAACTAATGTGAAGGAGCTGAGAAGTTTATTGGGCATGACTGGGTTTTATAGAAAATTTATCAAAGGATATGGTGTAATAAGTAAATCACTCATGGAGCTATTAAAAAAGGGAGTGCCCTATGTTTGGACATCTGAAACAGAAGCATCCTTTCAAGTCTTGAAGGCAGGACTAGTTTCAGCTCCGGTATTGGCATTGCCTGATTTCTCTAAAACATTTTCGATTGAAATAGATGCATGTAGCAAAGGCATTGGAGCTGTGCTTATGCAACAAGATCATCCTATTGCCTTTCTTAGTAAAGCTCTAGGTCCCAAACATAGGGGTTTGTCCACATATGAAAAAGAATGTTTGGCAATTCTCATGGCAGTAGAAAAATGGCGCCCTTACTTGCAACATGCAGAATTCATCATCAAAACAGATCAGAGAAGTTTGATTCATCTGGATGACAAAAGGCTTACAACCCAATGGCAGCATAAAGCTCTAACCAAATTATTGGGACTGCAATATCGAATAATGTATAAAAAGGGAGTGGAAAACAAAGTGGTAGATGCTTTGTCAAGACACATGCATGAGGACACTGAGGAAGTGTTGGCAGTGTCACAGAGCACTCATGTGTGGTTGGAAGCAGTGGTCCAAGGTTATTCTCAGGACATTGTTGCCAAGGAGAAGCTAGAGCAATTGACAGTCAACTCTCGGGTGGGCAATTATACACTGCACAAAGGGCTTATAAGACATAAAGGCCGTGTTTGGGTGGGCAACAATGTTCAGGTGCAACAGGATATCCTGAAGGCATTACATTCTAGTGCAGTGTGTGGTCACTCCGGGTTCCATGCTACCTACAATCGAATTAAACATCTTTTCTCATGGCCGGGCCAGAAGAAACATATAAAGGAATTTGTGGCCTCTTGTGATATCTGTCAAAAGGCTAAAACAGAGAGAGTTCCCTATCCTGGCCTGTTAGAACCATTGGAAGTGCCCAAACGAGCTTGGCAGGTTATAACAATGGATTTCATCACTAGCTTGCCGTTGTCGTCTGGTGTGAATTGCATCTTGGTGGTGGTGGACAAATTGTCCACATATTCCCATTTTCTTCCTTTAGCTCATCCATTCACTGCATTCTCAGTGGCAATGGTACTCATGAAGGAAGTGTATCGTTTACACAGCATGCCTGAAGTAATCGTTTCTGACAGGGATCCAGTTTTCACCAGTGCATTGTCTCAAACTTACTTGAACATGAGCTCTGCTCATCACCCAGAGACTGATGGTCAAACGGAACGTGTGAATCAGTGTTTGGAAGGGTTTTTGTGGTGCTTTGTCAGTTCTTGTCAAAAGAAGTGGGTGCAGTGGATCCCGCTTGCTGAATTCTGGTATAATACCACAGTATACTCCACTTTGGGCAAAACCCCGTTTGAGGTCTTATATGGGCATGCTCCTCGCCACTTTGGAGTGGACGTGATCAAGACTTGTGCAATACCTGATTTGAAAGAATGGTTTCAACAGCGTGAGCAAATGGTCAGTTTGTTGCACCAGCACTTGATGCGACAGCAGCAGTGCATGAAAGCTCAAGCTGACAAACACCGTATGGAGAGAACATTTGAAGTGGGGGACAAAGTTTATCTCAAACTGCAACCGTATATTCAAACCTCAGTGGCAGTGCAAGGTAACCGCAAACTGGCATTCAGATTCTATGGACCATATGCAGTAGTTGAGAAAGTTGGTAAGGTGGCTTATAGATTGGAATTACCCAGCTCGAGCAAGATACACCCTGTTATTCATGTGTCTCAATTGAAAAAGGCTGTGGGACCGGAGGTACAGGTTCAAAAGGAGCTGCCAGATGTTGCTGTGGAAGAACTTCAACCTGAGCAAGTGCTGGAGAAGCGGTGGATGCGCAAAGGTACCACTTCCTGCTGTCAGGTGAGAGTGCGCTGGTCTGGCTTACCTGAGTCACTTGCTACCTGGGAGAATTTGACAGATATACGAAGGAGGTTTCCTGAATCACCAGCTTGGGGTCAAGCTGGGTTTCAAGGAGAGGGGAATGTCATGGATCTAGACGGGAATACGGCCTATGGACAAGCAAAGACGGAGAGTTGATTAGAACCGCCAGTGTCCAGCTCGGATCGCGGGGCCTGAATGGACTAGCTAGTAGCCAATCAGAGTGGAGCGGTACGTCGTTCCAGGGGGTGATGTGGACCATCGCGATGGGCTGGGAGCTTACTAAAGGAAAGGAACGGTGTCATGAGTTGTCGAGAGACCAAGGACGAATTCTACTCCTGTAATCCCCTTTCTCCTTCTCCTCTGTATCCTCCTTCCTGCTCCTCCTGAATTCCTGCACACTCTATTGCTTGTATATGGATTCGTGTGTTGATGAGAGTGAGATAAGTAGCTACATAACACTTTCGACTTGTGGTTTCATGGTGTACAAGACTTTTATAAATGGGTTTTCTTGTGTGGAAGATAACAAGTAGAAGCCGAGTACAACCAAGCTCGTAACTATGTCAGATATATAAAACAGAAAGTAGTTAATCAAATGCATATTATTATAAATAGATACATCTAAAACCAAATAACCTCTCAATGCAACTTTAGGATGTATTTTTCTTCTTGGTATCTTAGCAACCGGAAATACGCCGGTTAGGTCTACAACTTGGGAAGATAAGATCCACTGTTCCGGAAATATGTACATTCAGTCCAAGAAAGCGCAAGGTTGTGCCATGTTTTTACACCCAAACACCCTCCTCATATCTTCTTCAGTTATGTCGTGTGGAGGGTCTTTGTCGAGGCCCAGTTCGTCCACAATACGTGCTTCGACATCATGGTCCTAAAGAAAATACAAGAGAAAAGATTAATCAATCAAGCAACAAACATCATGCAGCTAGAAATGGTAATAAACCAAAAACAAGATATGATAATAAACCAACATCATGCATTACCGCATACATATGTCTTATCCTAGCTTCCTCAGCCTCATGATCCTCCTCCTACGAAAAGAGGGAGGAAACACTTGTAATTAACAGTGAAGCAGCAAAATATTATATGTTAACAGGGAGACAGATCATCATACGTTATCAGAGTCACTCATATCATATCCAAATGACCAATATTCGTCCAAATGACCACCAGTGTATGCATCAGCCTCGCTTGGGTGCTTCATATAAACACCTCCATTATTTATACAACCATAGCAGTGACCTATTTTCAACCGAAAAAATAACACCAGGAATTAGTCATATAACTGCCAAACGAACCAGCCAGGCACAACACAGTAACAAACATGTGTATATTCAGCCATTACTCGTGACGCATGAACCAGGTTTGAGATATTACGAATTTCATGTCATAAAGGGAAACATGTCAACATAGAAAATACAATAACTAGGTCAGGAAATGATATCTAAAGGCAATAGATAAGGTCCAGTTACTGCAACCCAGAAATTGTAGCTGAAAAGTACTTTATTTTTTATAAGATTATAAATTACCATTATCATTGGGTTCAATAACTCCGCCTATGTTGTCTCAACATAGCCAGTCCCAAGCCCGGACAAAGGAGGAAGGTTGTGATAGGCTTGGCGAGCCAACGCAAAAACTCAGCTACTCTTATGGAGATGAAACCCAAAAGAACCTCGTTGGGGCGTAACCCTCTTAGCGACGCGCCATATCGGAACCCGGGTGTGGTGTCAAATAGGCAAGGGCCGGGTCGCTGAAAGAACAAGCTATGCCCGGATGTCGCCTAGAGGGGGGTGAATAGGCGATTAAAACTTTTTCTAATTAGGGCTTGATAATTGCGGAATAAAATTATGTGTTTAAATTAACAAGCCAACAACCTAATATTCTAGGTTCACCTATGTGCACCAACAACTTATGCTAAGCAATTCAAGCAACAAGGTGATAGCAAGATAGGAACTTCAAGCACGAAGGCTATCACAATGTAAATTGCATAAGTAAAAGCTCGGGTATAGAAATAACCGAGGCACGCGGAGACGAGGATGTATTCCCGAGTTCCTCCTTGTTAAGGGAGTACGTCTCGTTCGAGGGGTGTGAGCTCGCCACAAGAGGCCTACTCAAGATGCCTAAAAGGCCTCACCCTATTCTCCGATGAACCTCACCCAAGGGATTAGTTCACCTTCCACTAACGGAATCCTTTAAGGCAGATTCCGGAGCCCTTTACAACTCTTCTTGGGGCACACACCCACAAATCAATTGGTGTCGGGGATGTAATCCCCGGTACCCAAAATCATGAGTTGGTTGCGGTGTTAAAAGAGAGAAACAAGGGTTAAATAGGTAAAGAATAAAGGAAAGACAGCATGGGCCGGTTTTTGGTGCTGTCCGAGCCAACATAACCAATATTGGGCCTAGTCTTATTTTTAACTCGGAGTAACCGATTAACACAGTATTGCCAGCCTCGGGAGCTGACCAAGTTATGTTGCAACTTGTGCTAAGCTCAACGTTATGGCCAGCTCATATTCTCAGTGCACTTAGACCATGGGCTGCTAATTACCTTACTATAGTATATTATTCATGTAATGACACCTGCTAATCCATGCATGAGCATGACTATATATTGAGCTGATCTAGCACTCCTCGGCTGACCCGAGGTGGCCATCCCGGCCAAGGCAGCAGCATCCCGGACGGACCGACATCCCTGTGTATCTCCTCGTCTCGGAAGACCGAGACTCGCCTTGACCTCCGTCTCACCTCGCTTTGACTCGGTTCAGGCTGATGCTTAGTGCTGCTACCTCGGTCAGCCGGGATATGCTCACCTAGGCTGGGCCGACGTTGCTCCAACCGGATCATCTCCACCGGATCTACTTCATCCGGGACATCTCCAGCCGAGTCTTGACCGAGACAAGCTACGATTAATTCCTCCAGGCCGGATCATCTCCAGCATCACCGAGTCAAGCCAGCATCCAGGGTGGCTCCGAGACAAGCGTGCTGCACCGACATATATAAATATCAGCTACCGCCTCCCAGGAGATAAGGGCAAGGGACAAGATGACGAAGACCAAGGACGTAGGCAGCATGGCAGCAGTGTGCGCATGTCGCGTGCACAGTATCGACAAGACCCCAGTAGTCACATCAGTGAATAGTGTTTCTTGTCCCCTTGTCTCTTGCTTGTCCCCTGGGCTCTGCCTTTATGAAGAGCACCAGGGGGAGGAGACAAAAAGAGGCGCCTGGGGCGCGCAGACAGCTCCTGTGTGGGTTCGTTTCCTTCTTCTCCCCCCGTTCTCTCTGCTGGCTCCCTGGAGTTCATCTCCATAGCTCGTTCCTCACAGCTCAAGGACTCGCAGGAGATAAGGGCAAGGGACAAGATGACGAAGACCAAGGACACAGGCAGCATGGCAGCAGTGTGCGCATGTCGCGTGCACAGTATCGACAAGACCCCAGTAGTCACATCAGTGAATAGTATTTCTTGTCCCCTTGTCTCTTGCTTGTCCCCTGGGCTCTGCCTTTATAAAGAGCACCAGGGGGAGGAGACAAAAGGGGGGCGCGCGGGGCGCGCAGATAGCTACTGCGTGGGTTCGTTTGCTTCTTCTCCCCCCGTTCTCTCTGCTGGCTCCCTGGAGTTCATCTCCATAGCTCGTTCCTCACAGCTCAAGGAGCATTTGTATCCACCGCATATGAGATGAGAATACACCAAAGTAGGATAGATGTTGTAGTAGGGGTTTTACCTCCCCACGAGGGCCCCGAAGCAGGGTAGATCTTTGTGTTTGCAGTGTTCTTCGTGTGCGACTCCATCGCGCAATCCCTCCCCGAATCCTCTAGCGTCCATCGGCCCCTAACTTAAGCCTACCCCTAGGCATCTGTTGTTCACCACGACGACAGTTGGCGCCCACCGTGGGGCCAGCAGTGGCGCTGGCTGGTGTGTTCATCCGGACGGGATCCATCATCGACTCTGGCGAGCGGGTGGTCTGTGGGCTTGTCCATAGATTCGGCTCGCTAAACGTCATCAGCGACAATGCTGGCTGCTTCGGCGGCCGGCCGCTCCCGTGGAATGGCTGCCTCGTCGAGTTCGGCGGCCTCACCGTCTACGTCGCCACCGAGCATGTCTGCTGGTATCCCGAAAGGGTGCAAGTGGTTGCGGATCCTCCTGCTGTCTGCGCAGCTCGCGGCCGGCATATCGCTCGCCCCGCTAGCTGCGCGGAGGTGATGGTGACTTCTCCGGTCGTCGCAGCCCGGGGCCTGGATGCCGAAGCGGAGACCGGCACCAAGCGCACCAGAACGGGGCGCCCGCCATTGGAGAAGCCCGAGAACTGCACGGCGCCCGCCGGTACATCCAGCGTGCCGGTGGTGCCGAGCCCGCTTCAGGACGCGATCGAGAAGCTGGCCACCCCAGTTGCTCCGAGCGCAGATGCAACTCTGACTCAAGCCGAGTTGGAGGAGCAGCGCAAGAGCATACTCCTGGAGGCTAAAGAGGTAGCCCGAGTCAGGCAAGAGTTCGACATATCCATGCGTGAGTATAACTCGGCCCATGGATTTACTCCAGTAGCAAACCCTGTTAGTCGCATCGACGAGGTGCGTGCTAGAGGTAGAGACCTCAATGCCGAGATAGCCAGAGACGGTAGAGAAAAGTCTGGTAGAACTGCTAGTCATGTGTCGGCAGCTAGGCCTAGATACAGCACCCCGGCGAAGAACCTTAGAGCTGCAGAGGCTGCCGCAGCCGAGTTACCGGGCTTGTCTGGTGAGGCTATGAGTAGGCAGCAGGACCGGGTCAATGAGTTGGTGATCACTGCCAACCGGCAGAATGAAGCCTACTTCAAGGCAAACCCGGATTTACCCGGGTCGCGATATATCCACTCGAATGGTGGTGCTGGAGGAATGTCCAAGGGACAGGCTTCATCGCCACATGTCGGCAGAAGCCGGGACCGGAGTGTAAACTCTGGTAAAAACAAGCAGCTCCAGACATATGATCCGGTGTTAGCCGGAAAATAGATAGCAGAGCAGGGCAATGCCGGTCGAGGCGCCCTAGAACCCGGTCAGGGAAATCAAGGCATAGGTCGGGTTAACCCGGCAAATCGAATTCAGCAACCTCGGTATCCGGCACCCATCCCACCTCGGCGACAAGTTGGTGCCGGGTACTCCGCTCAGCAGCAACCGGAAGACCAAGGGGTCAACCGGTATGATGATGGTTACTCAGCCATGGCGCGTGCCGGGTATCCCAGACTCGAGCATCCGGTGTCCGAGGGAACACTTGGAGCAAGGTTAGGACCACGCCAGCTGCCAGCACAAGATGTGCGCAACAAGCTTGACAGAATCTATCTGTCTGAACTGCTGGAGGGGCAAGGTCCACCAGGTCCTGCTTGTTTTGGACCCCGGATCATGAGGCAAGAGCCAGTGCCGAACTTTCAGCTGCCTCGGGGCACGAAGACGTATGATGGCAGCACGAAGCCAGAGGACTGTCTGACAGATTATGTCACTGCTGTTCACATAGCTGGTGGCAGTCGCAGATGGGCGGTGTGGTATGTACCGCAGATGTTAAAAGGGCCAGCCCGAATTTGGCTAAACAACTTGGAGGAGAACATCATTTAGTGCTGGCTGGACTTCTCTGAGGCCTTTGTCAGCAACTTTGCCAGCACATACAAGAGGCCGAATCGTCCTCAACAACTGTCCATGTGCAGGCAGAGAGATGATGAAACAGACCGGGAGTACTTGACCCGGTGGAGCACAATCCGCAACTCCTGTGAAGGAGTCATTGAATCGCAGGCAATAGCTTGGTTTGCCCAGGGGTGCCGACATGGCACCATGCTTTGACAGAGATTGCAGAGGGAGATGCCGGCCACGTTGGCCGAAACGATCCGAATCGCAAACAGTTATGCTTTGGGTGACCCCACTCAGCCTTTACTAACCCCAGTTGAGCCGAGTAAGCGGTACCCGGCTGGAGATGCAGATCGTTCGTTCAGGCGGAATGACCGCCCGGATTACAGACCCAAGAGAAGAGATGATAGGCCGGATTACCGGTACGGCTCCAACCAAGTTGCAGCGGTGGATCAAGATCAGCCAGATGCCGGCAGCAGCCAGCGTCGGAAGAGCGGTGGTCCGGCCTGGGGCGGTAACCCGGGTGGAAAGAAGCCGTATGGCGAGGGGAAGAAGTCCTGGGAGGACAAACCGAGATACACCTTTGAGATGATGCTAGATGGACCCTGCAGCTACCACACTCCGAATCCCAGCAGGCCGGCAAATCACTCAACCCGGCAGTGCAGCTGGTACCAGCGGATCTTGAGGGATAGTCCAGCGGACAACCCTTACCTCTCACCGTTGCCACAAGCCGCACCGCGAGGTGCACCAAGAGCTCCACCACTTACGGGTGTGAACACCGTACCCATCCGAGTGCGAACACCTCCGAGAGATACGGATAGCCGGAGGAGGCCGGAGGATGTCAACCAGGTGGCCAACAACAACAACAACCCCAACAACAGCAACAACAACAACGCCGGTCCGAGTCGGCCGAATGATTACCGAGAACACCACCAGAGTTTCATGGTCTTTGTGACCGAACCAATGGACAAGCAGAGCCAACATCAGCGCGCGATGGAGGTGAATGCTGTCATGCCTTCTGTACCGAAATATCTAAACTGGTCCGAGCAAGAGGTCACTTGGAGCCGCGGAGACCAACCACGGGTCATGCCTACCCCGGGTGGATATGCACTTGTTGTGGATCCAACATTCATCGGACCCGCGATCAACACTAGGTTCAGCCGGGTTCTCATTGACAATGGGAGCAGTATCAACATCATGTACCGAGATTCGATGATCAAGATGGGCATCACCGAGAACATGCTGCAGCCCAGCAGGACTACCTTTCACGGTATTGTGCCGGGTGTCTCATGCGCACCCATGGGCACAGTCTGGGTGGACGTGTTATTCGGCAGTAAGGAGAACAGCCGGATCGAAAGCCTCCAGTTCGAGGTTGTGGACCTCGAGAGCCCGTACCACGCCTTACTCGGCAGACCGGCATTGGCCAAGTTCATGGCCTCCACTCATGTGGCCTATCTCAAGATAAAGCTGCCGGGTCCTAACGATATCATCACCGTCTCGGGCAACTACAAGCGGGCCATGGAGTGTGCCTCAGCCGGGTCTAACCTGGCCGAGTCGTTGGTTATCGCAGCAGAGAAGAGGAGGATCCTGGAGGTGGTGGCGTTGGCACAGTCAGCTCAGCTCGGCATGCCGGGTATGGGTAACCCGCAGCAGAGCGCCATGTTTCAGGCGTCCAAGGAAACCAAGCAGATCCAGATCGACGAGTCTAACCCGGAGCACGCCGCCATCATCGGTGCCGGGTTGGACAGCAAATAGGAAAGCGAGCTCATCAACTTCCTCCGTGAGAATCGGGATATCTTTGCATGGTCCAATCAGGACTTGCCGGGTGTTCCGAGGGAGTTGGCTGAGCACTCACTGAATGTCAGGCCGGATGCTAGGCCTGTGAAGCAGCCAATGCGGCGTATCGCCCAAGAAAGAAGAAAAGCTGTTGGTGACGAGGTAGCCAAGCTGCTGGCCTCAAGATCCATCGTGGAAGTGCAGTACTCGGACTGGTTGGCTAACCCGGTCCCGGTAGAGAAGAAGAAAGAAGACCCAAAGGCGGCCAAAGTCTGGCGCATGTGTATCGATTACACCCACCTGAACAAAGCATGTCCTAAAGATCCTTTCCCGCTGCCCCGGATCGATCAAGTGATCGACTCCACAGCCGGGTGTGCACTGTTATCCTTCGTAGATGCGTACTCTGGTTTCCACCAGATACCACTGAACACGGAGGATCAAATAAAGACTGCCTTTATTACCCCGTACGGGGCTTATTGCTATCGTGTCATGTGTTTTGGTTTAAGGAATGCCGGCGCAACTTATCAGCGCTGTATGCAGAAATGTCTGCATGATCAGATAAGCAAAAATGTGCAGTTATATGTCGACGACATAGTCATAAAAACCAAAGAAAGCATACTCTGGTAGATGATCTCAGAGAAACATTTGCAAACTTGCGAAAATTCCGGCTAAAGCTTAACCCGGATAAGTGTACATTCGGCGTGCCGGCATGCAAATTACTCGGTTTCCTCGTGTCAAGCCGAGGTATCGAGGCGAATCCGACTAAGATCCGGGCAATAGAAAACATGAAATTACCGAGATGTCTCAGGGACGTCCAGAAGTTTACCGGGTGCCTCGCATCCCTAAGTCGGTTTGTTGGCCGGTTGGGTGAGAAGGCTTTGCCTCTGTACCAACTAATGAAAAAGTCAGATAGATTCACCTGGACCTCGCAGGCAGATGTCGCGTTCCATGATTTGAAAAGAATGTTAGCCACATCGCCGATATTGGCCTCACCACTACCCAAAGAGCCGATGTTGCTCTATATAGCAGCTACTAACCGAGTCGTCAGCGTTGTGGTGGTGGTAGAACGAAAAGAGAAGGAAACCATTGTACAGAGGCCGGTGTATTACCTGAGTGAGGTAATCTCGGCATCAAAACAGAACTACCCACATTACCAAAAGATGACATACGGTGTCTACATGGCGGCTAAAAAACTGAAGCACTATTTCCAGGAGCACCCTATAACCGTGGTATGTGCCGCTCCAATCTCGGAGATCATTGGCAACAAGGATGCAAGTGGCCGAGTAGCAAAGTGGGCAATCGAGTTGGCGGCATATGCGCCGCAATATGTAAGAAGGGATGCCATCAAATCCCAAGTCTTAGCTGATTTCTTCGTCGACTGGGCCGAGATGCAATATGAGCCACCACTGCCCGAGTCAAACTACTGGAAAATGCATTTTGACGGGTCCAAAGTGAAAGAGGGCCTGGGTGCCGGCGTAATCCTTACCTCGCCGAAGCAAGATCAGCTGAAATACGTGTTGCAGGTGCACTTTGCGGCATCCAACAATGTGGCCGAGTATGAGGCACTGATCCATGGGCTCAATGTTGCCAAAGAAATCGGTATTCGCCGGATCGTGTGCTATGGTGACTCAGACCTGGTGATTCAGCAAACCTCGGGCAATTGGGATGCCCTGGACGCCAACATGGCGGCATATCGGTTCCATGTTTAGAAGATCTCGGGGTATTTTGATGGCTGCAAGTTCAGTCATATCCGGCGCACAGAAAATGAGAGTGCCGACATGCTGTCCAAGATCGGATCGTACAGGCAGGCCATCCTACCCGGAGTGTCACTGGAGCATCTGCGAAAACCATCAATCAAGCCCTCGCCCGAATCCGAGTCAATATTCATCCCGGGTAAGCCGGAATCCGAGATTGTCCCAATGGACGTGGACGTCGGGTACATTCAGCTGGACTCGGGGACTGTGTCGGACTCGGGGACTACGCTGGAAAATTGGAGAGCAGCTTGGAGAAACTCGGGAATCGTCTGGGAGGACTCGGGGACTTCATCGCAGCACTCGGGGACTGCTCTTCAGGACCCGGGGACTTGTCAGCCCATGCCGGGTGTAGTAACGTCGGTGGAAGCAATGGAGACCGACGAGCCAACACTCGGTATTCGTCCAGTGCCGGTATGGGCACAACCCATCATGAAGTATCTGGTGGAGGGCAGGTTGCCGGGAGAAGAGGTCTCGGCCTGGCAGATTCAAAGGAGATCCAAAGCTTTCACCATCATCAACAGGGAGATGTACAAGAGGAGTGCAACCACTGTACTGCAGCGTTGTGTCGAACCAGAGGAAGGGGAAGAAATTCTCCGAGATATCCATCAAGGAGAATGTGGTCATCATGCGTCATCAAGGGCCATAGTGGCAAAGGCATTCCGATATGGGTTCTACTGGCCCAGCGCTCTGCAACAGGCAGAGGACATTGTCCGGAAGTGCGAGGGATGTCAGAGGTTTGCCAACAAAATTCATATGCCGGCCTCAGCACTCAAAACTATCCCCATTACATGGCCATTTGCTGTGTGGTGTCTAGATATGGTAGGACCGTTCAAGCCTGCCCGACGTAACATCACTCACATACTGGTGATGGTGGACAAATTCACCAAATGGATAGAGGTGAAACCAATAAGAAAATGTGACGGCCGCACGGCAGTGTCCTTCCTGAAAGATATCATTCTGAGATACGGCCACCCGCACAGCATAATCTCGGATAATGGCACCAATTTCGCAGAAGGAGCTTTTGCTCGGTTCTGCCAGGAAAAGAAGATCCGGCTTGACTTGGCATCAGTTGCGCATCCTCAGTCCAATGGACAAGTTGAAAGATCAAACGCATTGGTATTATCCGGCATAAAACCCCGGTTGATTGAGCCACTGCTGCGTTCTCCGGGTTGTTGGCTGGATGAGCTACCAGCTGTGTTGTGGAGTCTCCGGACCACACCGAATCGGTCTACTGGCTATACGCCATTCTTTCTCGTCTATGGAGCAGGAAGCGGTCCTGCCAACCGACATAGAGCACGACTCGCCAAGAGTGGCGTTTTACACAGAAACCGAGGCAAAGGAAGCTCGGGAAAATGAACTCGATCTGCTCGAAGAGGCACGCGAGTTGGCGTTGTCCAAGTCAACGATATATCAACAGAATCTCCGGCGTTACCATACCCGGAAAGTGAATCCTCGCAAGTTCAGCGAGGGAGATTTGGTGCTTAGGCTTGTGCAGCGCACGGCAGGCGTGCACAAGTTATCTCCTTCATGGGAGGGACCGTTCATTGTGAGCCGGGCTCTACACAACGATTCCTATTATCTTATAGATGCTCAGGCGCAGGTGAAGAATAGGATGGACAGATCCGGAGAGGAGACCAAGAGGCCTTGGAATGTAGCCCTGCTTCGCCCTTTTACTCCTAAAAAGAATGCAATGTATGTATCTCGGTACCTTGAAATAAAATGTCGGCGCCCCGAAAAGAGACTCGGGGACTGCCTTGCTCGCTTATATGTGTTTATCTCTGTTTTTATCCATGTTTTTCTTATGTCAGATCGCGCTTGATCATGTCTCAAAGTTTTAAGTATTGTATGCCATGTCTTTATGGTTTCGTGACTCGACTGTCGAACGCCAAAAATGGTAGGCAAGAGCTGGAACCACAATACTCGGTAAACAAGAAAACAAACTCGGGGACTTGGCCCAAGGGCAGTCCGACATACGTTGCTTCTTATTCTAAGTATTTTATTCATCTTCTTTATGTCGGATAATCCTAAACCTCGTCTCAAAGTTTAAGTACTGTATGCTATATTTATGGGATTTTGTGACTCGACTGTCGAATGCCAAAATGGTATACAAGAGCAAAAGTTCCAAAAGTATAGTAAACATGAAAATGAACTCGGGGACTCGGTTCAGAATGATCCGGCAAACACCAAATCTGTTAAAACTTGCAAAGCAAAAGTAATAATCCGAAAAAGCTTAAGGTATATATTACATCTGCACCCGGCATACCGGGGATTTAACGAATCATGTTTTCTCCTAAGTCTAGGTAGCAGGATCCAAATTTTTCTTGGCAGGAGAGGCCGGAGTCTCCGTGACGGTTACCTCGGCAGTGGGCTCTGCGGCTGCGCCGGCGGAAGAATCAGGAGGAGTGTCGGGTTGGATCTCCTCGTCAACCTCTTCTTCGTCCTCTGCGCCGGATCCCGTTTCTTCTTCTTCTTCATCGTCCTCGTCGTCGAAGGGAACCGGGCCATCAACAAACTGGTGAATTGGGGCGTATTGGATGAAGGAGTGTGCTACCTCTTGGCGGCGCCGGATGTGCTCCGGGTCGGTGGTCCACTTTGACCCGTCGCGTGTTGACTGGAGCACATTGAGATCGATGTTCTCGTACCAGGAGAGAACGAAAATCATGGCCTCATCCGCGCCAACTCGAGCGGCTGACGCTCGCCATTCCCGAAGCCGCTTCTCCGCTCCCTGTAGACACCGAGCCAACTCAGCGACCGTGGCCGGGGTCTCTGCGGTTGGCCAGAAGACGTTGTAGACCCGGATCGCAGCCTCAAGGAGCCCAACTCCGAGTGATCGCATGGGTGACATACGCGCGCCCAGGGCCGTCAGGTGGTCATCGATATTCCACTCCGCCGAGATCGGGCCAGACTTGGCTCTCTTTGCTCGGGCCTTGTTGGTGACATTGTCCGCAGCAGGTTGCGAGTGAGGGAAGTGCCCTGAGTAAAGAATTTCTAACACCAAAATAAGTCCTATGTCGGTATAAGGTGAAGGTCCGAAAAGGGGAGAGGAGTAAGAAAAACTCACTGTTCAACTCGCTGTTGATTCGGCACAGCTCCACCAGCCACGTGTCGGTCTTCTTCGTAAGTTCCTCCAGCTCGTGCTGGACCGAGGTGAGCTGAAACCCGGCGCTCTCCGCGCTCTCCTTCAATTTCTGAGACTCCTGGACTCGGAGCTGCTTCTCCTCGGCAAGGCTCTTCTCCAGCTCGGTATTGCGGCTCTGCGCCTTCTCGAGCTCGGCCTTCAGCCGGAGTACCTCATCCTGCTCCTTTTTGAGATCGGACTGGTGCTTAATTGCGCGGACAATCTCGCGGTCCTTCATTTCGACTGTGCCGAGATACCAGAATTAGCATCCGAGGTTGACGTAAAAATAAGGAAAAAATGAGTTACAGTTTATGGCTTACTTTGGAGCTCCGAGACTCGCTTCTGCAGAGTCTCAACCTTGGCCTCTGACCCGGCTGTTCATGTCGGCGGAGGAAGAAAGAGGTTAGATATAAGGCTAAGGGTGTGAAACACAATCGCTATGTCGGAGGAGGGAAGCTTACCCATGCCATCAAGTCTAGCTCGAAGCAGCTTGTACTTGTCGGAGAGCTTCTTATGTGCCAGCAGCAGCTTGTGGTGCAGCTGGGTCCGTTTGGTTGTGCATGACTGAAGATAAGAAATGGTTAGTAATATGTGTAGAGATTCGCGCCGGGTAATCTCCACTCGGATGAGTTTCAACTACTCGACCCAAATCTCGGGGACTGGGGATAGGTGATATCTAGCAAAAATAGGTGATAACTTTTACTTGGTAATGCTTACCTTGGCGGCCTGGTCAGCTTCAAGAAGGGCAGCCCTCGCCGCGAACATCTTTTGGGCGAGGAAACTCGGCCCTGCCGGGTGCTGCGAGGTCGGGCGCCGCGAGGTCACCTCATCCATGTCGGCCTCGTTCCACTCCATATTATAATGCTCGAGTGAGCCCAAGCTGTTCCCGCTGAGAGTTTTCAGAGGGGCAAAGCCCCAGCTAACTGCGGTGGTCTGGAGGGCGCTGGATGTCGGTGCGGCACCGGTTCTCTTTTGAGGCACTATTTGCCGTTCCAGGTTAGGCGGCGCCTCTTTGGCCGGAGCTTCCCCGGTCGCGGCGGCAGCAGCTTGCTCCGGTGTCTGCTTGGCCGCAGATTTCTCTGCTGCTTTCCCAGCCGTGTCGGGGGCTGACTTCTTCGGTGAGGGTTTCTCGGCCGCCGTGGGCGTGGCCTTCTTCTGCTTCTGCTGCTGCTGCTTTGAAGGAGACTGCCGTGGCCGCTGTGTCGAGGCAGGCTGTGGCTGTTGGTGCTGTTGCTCTTGCTGCTGTTGCTGTTGCTGCGGTTGCTGTCGCTGTTGCTGCTGCTGCTGTTGATGTTGCTGCTGATGCGGCGGCCGCGGGGTGGACACGGTGGTTGCTGTGGCGGCTGCTGGTGCTGCGTTTGCCCCGGGGTCCGAGTCCTCGCGATCTCGGTGTCCATGGGACCAGCTCCGGAGTCAGCAACTCGGCTGGGCGCCGAGGTTTCGGCTCCAGCCGTCCACGGTCTCTGCTCCCGTGGCGTCATGCCCACCTCCGATCTCGGCATCGGATCCTAGGGCCGCGGTTCGTATCGAGGAGCTCATCCGTGGTGGACTCGGGGCTCTGGTATCAGCTCGCCTGGGTGACGGCGGCGTCGCCAGAGGCGACCGGATGCAGGAGGCACTTTGCGCGGCCTCCATGGGTTCCCTGTGTCGGGTAGAAACAGATGTGTCATCTAGGTTGAAGAAAAAAGAAAAAACAAAGAATATCTGAGAGGTCGGGAGAAAAAAGTCTTACGCAACAGTGGTAGGTCTCTGCCGCGGCTTGTGTGCCGGTTTCTTCTTCCTGGCCCTCTTCGGCGCAGGACCTGAGATATCGGAAGACCCGGCGCAGGAGGACTCGGTCGCCACACGTTTCCGCGGCTGTCCTTTGGGTCCCTTGGCAATAGGTGGCACGTCATGCACCTGGCCACCCGAGTCAGCTGATGTCGAGGGCAGCGGATAAGTGAAAGCAATGGGGCCGGGGTCGTATACCTCCAAAATCGTGCAATCGTCATCATCCTCCGACCAATCTTGGATGGAGGAGCGGCTCTTACCCGAAGCAGGAGCGGAGCCGACATCAGGAATCGGCATGTTGTCCTCGTCATCCGAGTCCTCTATGTCGGCGACGAGAAGATCAGCGCCCCACTTGGCGGATGGATCCTGGCCATCCTCGGTCTTCTGTCGAGCAAACCTCTGCGAGATAAGCAAAAGAGTTAAGTCTATGTCGGCAGAAAGTATATGTCGGATACTAGTTCAAATCGCTTACAGCCGGAGGAAGGTTGTTTCGGCTGTGGGGCTCCAGGCCCCACACCCAGTCATCCGTCATTTTGGTCCGGGCGATGGACTTAACGCGCCTCCGGATCCCGGCCTTGTCCAGCTCAATTGTGCTCGTCCGTGTGGGATCGAGTGGGCCACTCATATGGCAGATCTTGTGGACTCGGCGCTGGAGCGGGCAGACTCGACGGCTGACAAAGGTCCTCAGCAGATCATCCGAGGTCATTCCGGCTCCTTGCAGCTCCTCAACAACCGCGTGAACCATGTTGACCTCCAGCACCTTGTCCGTCGGGTTGTAACTCCAGTTAAGCTGCACCGTGGGTGGACCGATGGAGAACCTCGGCAAGTTGATCAGATCGACGTTGGTTGTGTTCTTCACGTAGAAGAAAGAGCGCTGCCACTTCCAGGCATGACTCTAACCCGTTGATACGGGGGAAAATGGAGGTGCGTCGGGGTGTGACGGTGGCAGCTCCGGTCTGGGTCATCTCCTTGGGTTCGTCCGGATCAGCAGGATTTGGAATCACCTGCTTCCGGAACTGAAAATACTTGGACCAAAGAGTGGTGGTAGGCCAGAGACCAATGTAACCCTCGACGAAAGAAACAAAGGCAGAAAGAGTAGTGAAAGCATTGGCTGGAAGAAGGTGGGGTTGGAGACCAAACCTATCTAGAAAGGACCTCATAAAATCACTGGCTGGCAGCCCGAATCCACGCTCAAAGTGGGCCAGGAAGACGACATGTTCGCCTTCCTTGAGATCCGGCTGAGTTTCATCACCCGGAAGCCGACATTCCACTCCGGCCGGGACACGTCTGGTCCGGGTCAGCCACTCCAGCTCGGACCGGCTGGCCTCCGAGCCTTCCCAGGCGGCCCGGGTCGACCCTTCCAGCACCACCTCCTCGGTGACCTCGGATGCCGAGTCTTGGGAGGCCATGAACGCAGACGAACTTGGTGGTGACCACCGGTTGCCCGTGGCGGCGCGGCGGTGTACTACAAAAAAGGTTCACCGGCGGTGAGCTCAGATCTAGCCGCAGGAAAAGTAGAAAGAAAAAAGAGGCACCGCTAGGTACGAGCAGATCGTAAATACAAAAACGAAAGGGGGATGTAGAAACATGGTGTCACGGCGACAAAGTCACCGGCGGCGCGCGGCGTGCCGCGGCGGTGAAGAGCAAGAAGAACAACTAAGGAACGGAGGACACCCTAGATGCGAAGAATGCTAAAGCACCAAAGAGAGAGGGAAGGAGATCTCACCGTTGTACGACGATGGGCGGCGACGCGTCGCTGCGTGCGTGCGCGGCGCGGTGGTCGGTCTCCGGCGGCTCGTCGGTGTACTCACGGGCCGGTGCGGCGGCGGTGTGCGCGGTTCGCGATGCGCTAGAGAGAAAGAAGGAGAAGGAGAGGGAAAGATTGAGTGCGGAGGAGGGGGAAAAGATTTGCCTCCTCCCCCTTATTTATTAGCGGCCTGGGGAGATCGTGCGCGCGGGATCTTCTGCGCACGATCTCCGTAACTGACGGGGAGTTACGCCCCACGATCTAGCCCATAATTTCCGGAGACGGTTCCCGCGCCGCACGATCTGCCACATAACGGGCCACAGGGGTCCAACGGCACGGCGCGGCACGGCCGATCGGGCGAGACCCGAGGCGTCGCGCGGGGGCGCGGTCAAAAAGGCACTTGAGTACCTGTCCGGTGTGACGACCGGGGCGTCAGGTGTGACACGTGTAGCAAGCACGCCACCGTCATGTCCATCGGTGCACAAAAATCGAAGCGGCGCGCAGAGAGGCACTGCCACATCAAGGAAGCGACGACTCGGAGGAGCCAAGCGCTCATCTGTATGTCGGAATGATCCGGCATAAACTCAAAATGCCAATTTGGAAAGATTGTTAGTCTCCGAGGTTATGTCGGAAATTCATTATATGTTGGTCTGGTGGTAAAGCTGCCGCCGCCCTTCATCCGAGGCTGCAGGACCACGCCAGCTTCGGGGACTAATGTCGGGGGGCTACCCCGGATAGGCTCATGGTAAGGCATTAAAGATGATGACCCGGAGTTGACCGGGTCTTGGTTGACCAACTTAAGCTTAAACCGGCAGGGTTAAGGTATCTAGGCTGGCGTGAGCCGGGGTGATTACAGCCGAGTTAGGCTGGACCGACATACAGATATGTCGGTGCTCCATTATGTTACCTTGTGTATGCAGGGAAAGGCGAATCCGAGTCAAGTCATATGGCATGGCAGTGCCAGTAAAAGCTATCCCGGACGATGGACCAAGCTCCTTCCGACACGAAGCAAAGCAAGGCACGGCGGCGTGCCACGCGCGAGTCGAGGGCGGGATATGTCTCCGTGATATCCGTTGACCCGTGCGGCACGGGTCAGCAGTGCTGGGCGTGCGGAGAGCCTTGTCCAGGGCAGAGGGGACCGTGGCGACCAGCGCTGACACGGTCGCGGCATGGTGCAGCGGCGTGTGTGTCGGACGGAGACCAAGGGGTATGGCCATAGTGGCCGTGTTTTACACTGTAACCCGGGGCACAGCTATATAAGGTGCCCCAGGGCCTCCTGCGCGGGGGACGACGAGGAGGAGAGAAGAAGAACACTTGACTTATTTCCCAGTAGCTTGCATACAGCTCAAGGAGCTCTTCTGTAACCCGGTTTGTGATCACTTATATCAAAACTAGTAGCAGGAGTAGGGGTTTTACCTCCTCACGAAGGCCCCGAACCTGGGTAAATCGTGTGCGTGTGTGTGTGTTTGTGTGTGTGATCCTACACATAATCCCTCCCTGGTATCACCAGCGTCCATCGGCCCCAACCTAAGCCTACCTATGGCATCTGTTGTTTCACCACGATGACAGTTGGCGCCCACCGTGGGGCTGGTAGTGGCGCTTGCTGGATCAAATTCGGACGGGACCTTCTTCATCGACCCCGGCGAGCTCCGCGGGCTGGGTTTCGCGGTTCGGCTCTCGGGCAGCTTCATCAACCTCGTCATCATCGATGACTGGGCGGCGCTTTCGCCCCCCCCCCCCCCCCCCCCCCCCGTGAGGCCCGGAGGCTTGACATCGGCATGGCCTCCGCGCGCTCACTCCTTCGTCACCCGCACCGTGCATGCACCCGGGAATTGCAGCGTCCGTGCCATCTCTCCCACGCAGCCCGACGGCTCTACATCGACTCTGTCACCATTGTCTTGCCCCGGATCGACCGCGTCCGTGCGTATCTGGCGCGCATTGCATGCGTGCACGCCTGCGAGCAGCTCGGCGACGTTCGGGTTGCGTTCGCGTGCTGCGCGTGCCATACGCTGGCGCATCCGAGGACCCCGTATCCGCACGGCCCCAGGCGCCCCTGCGTCCGAGCCCGTCGCCAGCTCTATTCGCGCCTCTCATCCAGCTCCGGCCTCCTCCACGCCATCATCTGCCGAGCGGTGCTCTGCAAGCTCCTGCGCCATTTGATCTCGCCGCACGTCCGCCCCTTGCATCACCAGCAGCAGCTCGTACAACCACTCCCTCGATGTCTCTCTTCGGCTCTCTCGGCGAGAAAAAGCAGTGATGCCGAATAGCTGTGTCGGCTATCAGTTGGAGAAAATTAGAAAAAGGATGAAGATTTGGTGGCCGAATGTAAAACGCTGGGTAGTGTTTTCGGTTGAGTGACTGCCGAGATAGCAGTGATTAGAAGAGTAAGGATGTGTGGTTGAGTAAAAACTGACATGTTGCTATGTCGGCTAAAGCGCAAGCCGAATAAAAAATAGAGAGAGAAAGAGTGCCTCCCGACATAGATGCATGCCGACATGCGTAGTTAGCTAATAAATGATGTCTGCGTTACGGCCGGCTTTTCCTAGCCTCAGCCGAGTAAGATAAAAAAAAGGGGGAGTGCCGATATGAGTACATGTCGGCTGATGGAGAAAAAAAATGGTGCCATGCAAAGAGTCTACCAACATGGCTATATGTCGGATGGTGAAGAAGAAAAATAAAGAAAGGAAAAAAGAAAAAGAGAGGAAAAAAAACCTCATATCGGTTCACCCCCTGCGCGTAAAGACCCAAGCAGGTCCTTGCTCGCCGCCAGCTCCGGCACGAGTTCGTCGATCCTCGGGCGCGCAGTTCGCCTCCTGCGCAGGCCTCCATGATCCCGGCCATTCCCGTGAGTAATGATGTTGCTGGTCGCGCGCCCGCGCACGCGGGTCTGCGGCGCGCTCTCCGCACCATTGCCGGCACCTCTGTGCTGATTATCGCCGCCATGCCGACATGCCCAGCTCCTCGCTTGTGCCAAGTTCCTTTGCGCCCTGCCGAGTCAGCCTCCACCGTGCCTCGTTGCCGACATGTCCGCATCCCGGTCTCACGCTATGTCGGTTCTGCCCGGCCTCGTCGAGTTTTGGTTCCGCCAGGTACCGCCGTATCCCGGTTTTTGCTGACCCCGGTCGCATCCTCGCCGTCCGCGGCGTTTCCCGGCTGCTCCTCGCTGCCTGCATGATGGTTCGCGGAAGCTCCCGGCCGCACTCCTTGCGTGCTTTCGCCACTGTATCTCGGCTACAGCGCCGTGTACCGGCCGAGAGTGCTTGTTCATGTTCTCTTTCCACTGCAAAGAGAAGAAAGGAAATTGGAGAGCCATGCGAAAGAAAACGAGTAAAAGATGAGGTGGTGGGGCCCCCGACTGAAATAAAAGAAAGAGAATAGAGATGAGAGGGAGAGGAGGTGTCGGATAGTTAGGAGGAGATAAGTACTCACTCCGTCCAAAAATAAGTGTCTCAAATCTATTATATACTAAAGGTACATGATGGGTTCACCAGAAAAAAGATAGCTACTCTAGAAAATCCCACAATAATCAGAAAGATCTGGCCATCCATTTAACAAACCAGCTAATTATATCCGAAGGATTAGAGTTCACAAAAATTACCCACCACTGCCCTTAAATAATTCTCCCCGTACCCTTTCAAATTAACCAGGCGGCCGATGTAGTCCTCATGCACTCCCGCCGCCATGAGAGAAATCACCATGTACTCCACCGTATCCTATGCACTGCCACCGCCGTATTGGGGAGCCTCCGTGGACTCAACCGGCCGGTCGACTCTCTAGACAATGCGTGCAGATCAACGTCACCAGGTACCAATGTTTCCTCATGCATACAGATCAACGTCGCCAGGATAAATCTTGCCTGATGCATACACCATGCAGCGATCCATGCCATCCAAGATGATGGATCGCTCAATGGATTTTTTCTGGGTGGGATCGCTCATTGGATTTAAGACTTACCTCATGCACACGGCCGGACACACGACGCCGTCGATGTATTCTATTTTTTTTAAGCACCATATTCTGTCTTCCAATCCACTATCGTGGCCTCAACTCCTCAAGCATGCTGCTGCTACCGCCATTTTCCATTTTGGTAACCAGCACTCATCACAATGCACGCAGATCAACGTCGCCACATATCAGTCTTGCCATACACCATGCAACAATACTAGATGAATCGATCAATGTATTCATGGCTTGCCTCATGCACACAGCCGTACAGGTTATTACTAAACAAACTAAAAAATACGCAGTAGATCTTAATTACAATCTTATGGTATGAGATTTTACCAACCCATCAATTCATTGCCTAGGCCATTGGAAAAAAATCATTGCAACGATATTGTAGGAGATTGGCCTAGAATAGCTACTCTAGAAAATCCCACAATAATCAGAAAGATCTAGCCATCCATTTAACAAACCAGCTAATTATATCCGAAGGATTAGAGTTCACAAAAATTACCCACCACTGCCCTTAAATAATTCTCCCCGTACCCTTTCAAATTAACCAGGCGGCCGATGTAGTCCTCATGCACTCCCGCCGCCATGAGAGAAATCACCATGTACTCCACCGTATCCTATGCACTGCCACCGCCGTATTGGGGAGCCTCCGTGGACTCAACCGGCCAGTCGACTCTCTAGACAATGCGTGCAGATCAACGTCACCAGGTACCAATGTTTCCTCATGCATACAGATCAACGTCGCCAGGATAAATCTTGCCTGATGCATACACCATGCAGCGATCCATGCCATCCAAGATGATGGATCGCTCAATGGATTTTTTCTGGGTGGGATCGCTCATTGGATTTAAGACTTACCTCATGCACACGGCCGGACACACGACGCCGTCGATGTATTCTATTTTTTTTAAGCACCATATTCTGTCTTCCAATCCACTATCGTGGCCTCAACTCCTCAAGCATGCTGCTGCTACCGCCATTTTCCACTTTGGTAACCAGCACTCATCACAATGCACGCAGATCAACGTCGCCACATATCAGTCTTGCCATACACCATGCAACAATTCTAGATGAATCGATCAATGTATTCATGGCTTGCCTCATGCACACAGCCGTACAGGTTATTACTAAACAAACTAAAAAATACGCACGTAGATCTTAATTACAATCTTATGGTATGAGATTTTACCAACCCATCAATTCATTGCCTAGGCCATTGGAAAAAAAATCATTGCAACGATATTGTAGGAGATTGGCCTAGAATAAGACTTTTTTTTAGTTTAATTCAGGCCACTGGGATGGGCTTCGTATGATGGTTTCATGACAAAAAAGGTAAACTGTCGAGCTTTTTGACTCACAAAAAGTTAAACTGTAGAAGCTTCTTGCTTTCTTGATGTGTATGTTCTGTAGGTATCTGAAAATGATTGGCAGGGTCTCTTGGATGGGATTCGTAAGATGGGTTCATAACAAAAAAAAAAGGTAATTGCCGAAGCTTTTTGACTCAGAATTGTATTATCTTTGCCAGGGTTGTTTTAAGAGCAGAGCTTTTGTTTGTTTATTTTTAGCTTTCTCAAGTGTTTTTGTCTTGAATCCTTCATGGCGTACATCTGGTGACCTAAGGTCTTATAATTCTGGATAATACAATAGATGCAATTTTCTATCTTTTGCCTGAGAGATATGTAGGACGTTAACATTGTTTTTGAACCATTATGTTGAAATTGCCGCCGAGAGTCGTGAGCTAACTTCATGCAAGCCAAAACACGTGTACTTGGGAGTCAAAGAGATGCAAGCTACAAAATCTCACAAAGAAAAATTAAAATATTTGGTCTTAATTTTACGAGTTAAATAAAAACCAATAAATCTCATTGAGTAAACTGTTGGCTTATTAAAATTTCGCAATGGGACTTACGATCTAAATTTGCACTTCTATGTACTTTGATCTATGCTAGACCTTAGTCACTTTGTATTGTTTCAAAAATGGTTTGTCGTACCAGTATGAAGTATGAAGTTGTAACTGCTTCGTATTTTTCTGAAGGGCACTTTAAACAGGGAAAATTAATTCATGCAACTATGAGAGTTCTATCTATGTATCCAGCCACGTTTAGGTTGTAGATTCTATCAAAGTATCGCCAACTTAATAATAAAAACATGATTATCGTTGCATATAATACAAAGGTAAAGGAGGTGAAAGGATTGTCAAACAATTTTCCGGATAACTTTTTTGAGTTTTCTGCCAGAGAAACTCTACAAGAATGGTTTGAAAAAAAGATAGACAGTGCTCAAGTATGTTGATTGTCATATTTCTGATTTTCAAGTAGTTAACCTTTCTGATTTTCAAGTATAAATCATGAAAAAACTGCAGATGCATTCCATTACATTTCTCGCCCAAATTGAGCCGATATAGAATCAAAACTAGCAAAGAAGACAACTGCAGGCAACCCCCAACCCACAACTATGCACGAGATAGACATTCTATTACCAGAGTAAGTGTACAGATTAATGAAGATGCTTTCTTCCCATCATATTATTATTAATAATTTGGTATGAAATATGCAGTGGTCTATGGGGAAAATGTTCCCACGATTTAAGCGAGGATGTAATTTGAAGTCAAACAATCCTTATTGTTACATCAACTAGCGCCACAAGATTATATATAGATCAAGATATACTCGGGACAATGAACTTCTAGAAAGGTATGAAACTGAATCATTTGTTAGTTATGGAGATAGATAAGAGTACACAAGGCACACTAAACAATATATTGGTGTTAATAAGAGAACATTACTACGATGAGGCATGATGACCCAACCAATCAGGTTTGCATCATAATCATCAAACATATTGGTGTCAACAATGAACCTCACAAAAATAGAATCGTTTACTTATAATGGAAGGTATTTATCATAATTATGTGATTGTGATTTAATGTTTTCTCTAGAGTGCTCAGTTTGGATAACACTAATATTTCAAAATTTTGTGTTAAAAACAATAGGTACGATTGATGATATACAAGAAAATATTCAGTGGTGGTACATTTCATGATATGTTCGTCATAAGATAAATATCAAATAAAACTGAAAAGTATGATTGCATTAATAGTTGCGGTATATATCTCAAAATTATAACACCTTGGTAAGCATACTCGACTTATTTGAACAACATCTTTTTATAATATATACCCCCCACTAACAACAATGTGGAATGTTAGGTATTGTGTGCGACTAAAGATCAGTGACGACACTTCTACTAGAAGCAGATCAGTTTCTTAATATTCATGTTTCACACTATCCGGATTTATTAGGCACACAGATATTTGTATACAAATTTGTATGTTCTACTACCACTATCCGGATTTATTAGGCACACAGATATTTTTGAGATATACTTTGACCATAAATTAGGTCAATAGCCTCTACACGATTTCTCTTGAAACTATACTATTGGACATTAGTTTAAAACATAAGTTGGAAAGTACTTTTTTGTAGCATAGTTTTTTTTGCAAAATGATGGTCAAAGTTGGCCTGAAAATACGCGTGAGCCATAACATTAGTTTAAAACATAAGTTGGAAAGTACTTTTTTGTAGCATAGATTTTTTTTGCAAAATGATGGTCAAAGTTGGCCTGAAAATATGTGTGAGCCATAAACCGATATAAAGGGTGTGTATTAAATAAAACATTAGAATAAAAGATATAATAGGTCAAACACATAAATACTTTTAAATACTAATCATAAAATTTATAAGATGAAACAATACTAAGTGAACCAAATATTGTAATGCCACTATTCTATGTACGTGCTATTTTTAATTTTTTTTACACATAACTTAGAATAAAGGTGTTGCCCGCGCATTTGCGCGGGCCACTTTTCTAGTTTGACAAAAAGTGGATGTATCTATACATAAAGCATGTCTAGATATATCCACTTTTGAGCAAATTTGTGACACTTATTTTGGACGGAGGGAGTATTTGGCTGTGAGCCGAGTAAAGAGGTGGAGAGGAGAAAAAGAGCAACTCGGACCGACCGAAGAAAAGTAGTAGCTGACATAAAAAGGCTCTCAGTCGAGATAGTGCCGCCGACATAAAAAGCTGGCATCTCTTTGGCCGAGATAAAACCGGCATATATCAGGCGACATAAAAAGTATGTCAGCCGAGATAAAAAAATTTGGCATGCCATTACCGACATAGCAAAAGTCTGCCAGGTGTGCGTATGTCGGTTTCCGTTTGTTTGGCCGAGTGAGCCATTCCAGCGGGGCCAAACCAAGCTTTTCTCATACAGGTTCCATCTGACGCATGCGATGTCGGTTGCATTCAACCGACTGCGCCCGAATCAGTCGCATCCGAGGAATCTAAGTCTAGCACCTCGGCTATTCGGATATCTAGCCTGTGCCTTCAACTACGTCTCGGTCCAGTCTGCACCAACATTGCAATGTAAGTATTTACAATAATGCCGCACGCATGTGGTTAACCCGGGCAGAACTCGGGGACTGCCCCGCGCTTAATTTATTTTTCCCCCGGGGTCAAGCATTTCGACCCGGGGACTGCTCGTTTGTTCAGGAGTTTGTCTTTTCCTAGTTTTTTACCCCGGGGGCAAGATGTCTTGACGCGGGGACTGGACAGTCAGTCCAGCTTTGTTTAGTCTCTCCTAGATAAGAAAAGTTACTCGGGGACTCGGTTGAAACCGAGTCTAGTTCTTGGTGCTTAGAATCTGTTGTTAGACTTAATTTCCGTCGTGTGCTAGAACTAGTTTACCTCGGTTAGTGGAATTACTGTTCCTGTCAAATATTCCTCACATATATATATATGCTTGAGCTAACACTGAAAGGTGGAATCGGTTTTATCAATGGAATGTCCATTACCGAGACATGGTCGACTCGGATTCATCTTGGATTCATTATGGTGTCAGAAGCAAATCATGTATGATCTTTAATATCGGCTTGCCGAGTTATGAATGGCATATCCTCAGATCACCGTTTACGACGGTTTGGCACACTATCATGATATCCTACAATATCTCCAGATCACCATTTATGTCGGTTCGCCTGTGTATCATGACAGTGTCTGTATTCTCCGGATCGCCGTTTATTTCGGTTTGCCAAAACATCACGACATTTATCTCATATCATCGAGTATCCCTTGATGGCTATCTTTACCGACTCAATTAATTATCACGGTTCTTCAATCATCCAAATCTGCTAGAGTATCATGGCATCATTCTGTATCCCCAGTCATCGCTTGTGTTGGTTTGCCGAAGGCAACCCATGAAATGTGTCCGTGCAGGTGTGCTTATGTCAAACCAGCAGTGGCTGGAGACATTTATGTCGAAAAACGCCCAGAGTGGCTAAAACCGGCATTCGAGGTATGCTTATGTCAAACCAGCAGTGGCTGGAGACATTTATATCGGTAAGCGCCCAGAGTGGCCGAGGTACGAAGACATGTGTAATGTGCCCAGAGTGGCCGAGGTACCAAGACATGTGTAATGTGCCCAGAGTGGCCGAGGTACCGAGACATGTGTAATGTGCCCAGAGTGGCCGAGGTACCGAGACATGTGTAATGTGCCTAGAGTGGCCGAAGTACCGAGACATGTGTGATACGCCCAAAGTGGCTAAAACCGGCATTCGAGATATGCTTATGTCGGTCCAGCAGAGGCTGGATACATTTATGTCGGAAAAAGCCCAGAGTGGCTAAAACCGACATATGAGATGTGCCCAGAGTGGCCGAGATACCGAGACATATGAGATATGCCCAGAGAGGCTAAACTGTCATATGAAACATGCCCATGCAAGCAGTGTGCCAAATTGCACAATGTCGGCAGAGATATCTATGTATGGCCATGCCCATGCATTCAACACATTTCCGGTGCAAACTGTCCATCTCGTTGTTGATTCGGGTGAGCTCGGTCAACCGGATGTCGCATTTGGCCTGGAGGGCATGGCTAGAGAATCGACATATAATGGTGCCCATGCTGGCAAGATATTTCTTTCATGGATATTTTGGTGTTGGATATTTGTTTTTGTAAGTCTGCGCGCGACTCTGCGAGTCCCCCGCAGCCTCGGGGACTAATGTCGGGGATGTAATCCCCGGTACCCAAAATCATGAGTTGGTTGCGGTGTTAAAAGAGAGAAACAAGGGTTAAATAGGTAAAGAATAAAGGAAAAGACAGGAAAAGACAGCATGGGCCGGTTTTTGGTGCTGTCCGAGCCGACATAACCAATATTGGGCCTAGTCTTATTTTTAACTCGGAGTAAACCGAATAACCCAGTATTGCCAGCCTCGGGAGCTGACCAAGTTATGTTGCAACTTGTGCTAAGCTCAACGTTATGGCCAGCTCATATTCTCAGTGCACTTAGACCATGGGCTGCTAATTACCTTACTATAGTATATTATTCATGTAATGACACCTGCTAATCCATGCATGAGCATGACTATATATTGAGCTGATCTAGCACTCCTCGGCTGACCCGAGGTGGCCATCCCGGCCAAGGCAGCAGCATCCCGGACGGACCGACATCCCTGTGTATCTCCTCGTCTCGGAAGACCGAGACTCGCCTTGACCTCCGTCTCACCTCGCTTTGACTCGGTTCAGGCTGATGCTTAGTGCTGCTACCTCGGTCAGCCGGGATATGCTCACCTAGGCTGGGCCGACGTTGCTCCAACCGGATCATCTCCACCGGATCTACTTCATCCGGGACATCTCCAGCCGAGTCTTGACCGAGACAAGCTACGATTAATTCCTCCAGGCCGGATCATCTCCAGCATCACCGAGTCAAGCCAGCATCCAGGATGGCTCCGAGACAAGCGTGCTACACCGACATATATAAATATCAGCTACCGCCTCCCAGGAGATAAGGGCAAGGGACAAGATGACGAAGACCAAGGACGCAGGCAGCATGGCAGCAGTGTGCGCATGTCGCGTGCACAGTATCGACAAGACCCCAGTAGTCACATCAGTGAATAGTGTTTCTTGTCCCCTTGTCTCTTGCTTGTCCCCTGGGCTCTGCCTTTATAAAGAGCACCAGGGGGAGGAGGCAAAAAGAGGCGCCCGGGGCGCGCAGATAGCTACTGCGTGGGTTCGTTTGCTTCTTCTCCCCCCGTTCTCTCTGCTGGCTCCCTGGAGTTCATCTCCATAGCTCGTTCCTCACAGCTCAAGGAGCATTTGTATCCACCGCATATGAGATGAGAATACACCAAAGTAGGATAGATGCTGCAGTAGGGGTTTTACCTCCCCACGAGGGCCCCGAAGCAGGGTAGATCTTTGTGTTTGCAGTGTTCTTCGTGTGCGACTCCATCGCGCAATCCCTCCCCGAATCCTCTAGCGTCCATCGGCCCCTAACTTAAGCCTACCCCTAGGCATCTGTTGTTCACCACGACGACAATTGGGGGCTCCCAAACTCGTGCCGAAGCTTCACAACTCGAAGGCTTCGCGGCACCTCCAACCGTCTAGGGTACACAATGCACCCAAGAGGCAACAAGCTCTTGGGAACACAATACACCCAAGAGTAACAAGCTTCTCAACGTCGATCTTCACGTATCACCGTAGGGAGAGCAACCCGATGCAACAAATGCAAGAGGCAAGAACACACAAAGTGGTCAAGTCCTTCACTCCCAAATTCCAACCAAGCAATAAATGCTTTGGAGGGAATAGGAGAGGAAGAACAAAGGGGATGAACACAAAGCAACCCCAAATCTAGATCCACAAGGTTCTCCTCACTTAGAAGAGATTTTGATTGGTGGAATGGTAGATCTAGATCTCCTCTCTTGAAACCCTAAATTTGGGCAAGAATCATTGGAGGGGGGGAGAGGAATCAAGCTCACAAAGATTAGAACAAAGGGGAAGACTAAGAACAAGTGAGCAAGGTGTGTAACCAGGTTTTGGGGGGGAGGAGGCTTTTTATAGGCTCCCCCAAAAACTAGCCGTTGGAGCCTGTCCAGGCCGGAGACTCCAGAGTAAGTGACCGGAGACTCCGGCCTGCTAGGTCGTCGGGGAGGCCGGAGATTCCGGTCCTTGGGGCCAGAGACTCCGGCCATGCCGGAGACTCCGGGCACCCTCCGGGGGAGCTCCAGACCCCTATCCAGAGGCGCACCACACAGATGCAAAAGGGCTAAGGAAAAAATGAGGGCCGAAGATTCCGGTTCCTCGGGCCGGAGACTCCGGTCCTTCTCCGGGGGTGTTCCGGACCCCCAACAGAGCCGCACCACAGCAAGACAACGGCAGCGAAAATACAGGGACCGGAGATTCCGGGTCATTTGGGCCGGAGACTCCGGTGGGGCCGGAGACTCCGCCCCATCTCCGGGGTACCTCCGGACCGAGTCCAGGAGCGCACCACACAACAGACGTTCGGCAGCGAAAATTAGGGGCCGGAGACTCCGGGTCCTTGGGGGCGGGGACCCTCTCCGGGGCAGATCCAAACAGAGAAAACCAGAACTGCCATAACTTTTGCAAATGAAGTCCGAATCGAGTGAATCCAATTTTGTTGGAAAGAGGACGACAAGAGCTTAACCTACAAATATAGCTCAATGCAAATATTAGTCCATAGAGATTGTCATTAATTACCAAAACCATGCATGGGGCAACCATGCACTTTCAATCTCCCCCATTTTGGTAATTGATGACAATCCCGTTTAAGAGGGTTTATATAAAGAATGAAGCAACCTTGCACGACAAACAAGCAAGGGAGCAAAGCGCATTAAAGGCAAATGCAATAAAAGCATAAAACCCAAATTCCCTTAAACCCTCTAAACTTCTCCCCCATTGGCATCGATTGCCGAAATGGGAAGAAAAATTTAGAGAGCCAATATAATAAGAGTTCCTCCATAAAGGTGTGCATTTCTCAAGATATGAGTGAAATCAAATGCACTTATTCATTGACGAATAATTAGAGGAAATCAAACTATATTGAGGATCCAAAGATTGCAAAAAGATGAAATCATTTTAAACATCTCCACAAAGGAGCAAAGCAATCGAAAAGATCCATAGCAAGAGTTCCAAATAAAAATGGAGAAGCTCCCCAATGTTTATGCACAAAATGAAGAGTGCACAAATATGGCATCCTCACTCCCCCAAAATCATCTAGAACATGCAACAAGTGCAATAGTGCATAATGCAATAGCAAATCATAGCACTTGCACCAAAGATGTGGTTGAGCCATGAGGAGATATCAAATTTCAAAAAATTCATCATAAGATAGGCCCAACCTAGATAAAAAGATCTTTTAAAGAAATATGTTCACAAGCTTAGGGATACCAATTGGAAACTAAAACCAATTGAAAATGCCCAAAGCTAGTGAGAGCATTTAGCCAATGAAAAATCAACATGCTCACCATGGTAAGCATGAAGTAAAAGATCCTCAACAAAAACATGAGTGTGCAAAGATACCAATAAACAATAAGACAAGCACTCATGAGACAAATTTGGAGCCACCAAAGAATTATAGATGAAAAACAAGGTGGCTCAAAAGAATTAGGATACCAACTACAAGGTGACCTCTCTCATATGTATAGGTTTCTAATTGGACAAACCATTGAAGATATACATTCGCAAAGAAACATATACATACGAAATGGTTCGGGAAAAAGAGAACGAGGTATCCAAAAGGAAGTCATAAACATACAAATGAGATTGTTGCTTAAAAGCATAGCACATAGCTCAAATTTATCTCATTGTATATAAATGAACTTCAAATATATCAAATGCATCACGCATATCACTAAGGGAACAGGAGATAGTATAGATGCTTTGAAATAGGCAACAAGTATCACAAGGAAATAATATCAATTGAAGAAAAGGTTTTTGCAAATTCATCACACATATCACAAAGATATTTTAAGTGAAGAAAAAGGCCAAAACCACAACAATTGCATATAAGAGCATTCATGCCAGGATATAACCTACACAAGGTTGGAACTAGAAAAGTATGCATGGGATAGATACTTGTTACCCGGGATGCATTGATGATGAAGATGATGAGAGTTTGTTTGTCATCAAAGCTTGACTCCGACAATCACACGGTGAGAACACCTTCCTTATGAATGAGGCAAGCATCCAATGCATCTCCATTGTACCTAAAACACAATTAGAGTACAAAATGGTTCCCAAACTCATTGGGTCCCATATTAGTTAGATAAACTACAATATATAGGAAACACTCCACATAAATATGTGCATATAGATATGAAATTGAATTTCATGCACATCTTAGCCGATTTAGGATTCGGTGGAGTATCCCCTATATATTGGATCAAGAAAGGCTAGCATGCCATATAAAATATATATTAGTAAATATGCATACATAGACTTACAAGAACCAAACAAGATACAATTCGGACAAGACACCAAGTCAACCAAGAAGAGAGCACACCAAGGTGTGACACAAAGGTTGTCCAAATTATATCAAAATCCAAATCAACACATGATTGAGGAATAATCAAATCAACAAATAATTGATTCCAAAACACATCAACACATGAAGTGTGATATCAAAAGGAATCAAATCAACACAACAAATGATCGATAAGACACCAATTGAAGATAAGATACCAAGTAAAACAAAAAAAATATCAACTAGGAGAAAAGATACCAAGAAGAGGATGATACTTGACCGAAATCAAGTAAAGTAAAATAAGGCAAAAAGGTATCAAGACTCCCACAATAAATATCAATATATGATGGAGATATTAAATTCCAATTAATACCAATTGAAGGTACCAAACATAAGATAAAGAATCAAATGCCAATTGAGAGGATCAATAATTGATAGATAGAATAGTGTTCTAAATAAAAAGGAATGCTCCCCCAAGATTAATGCATTATCTTAGATATTTGCATTTGAATACAAAATGCATGCACAAGGGATCATTACTCTCCATATTTTATCTAAAACACTAAACACTACCGATTGAAAGATAGGATCCTTGCAAGAGGCAAAGAGGGCATAAATAGAGCAATTTAAAAGCAAGTGCCAATGTGAAGATGATCTACAAATCCACCACAATTACTAGAATCACTTGTCATGAACAAGGAGTATATGGAGAAATTTCTCGGTGGTATATAGGAATGATGATCAAGACCAACTTCACAACAAATAAGCATATGGCAAAGGATAAGAATTAAAGACGCCAAATTTTGAAAAAGGTTTGTTGGTAGTTTCAACTATTCGAACCAACCGGCAAAGCCATGGTTAAAATAAGATGAAACAAATGGTTTCTCCAAAAATATATAGGAATGCATATTAGAGAAAAACCACACCAAGCAAACACACCCAAACAAGAGCCAAAAGATAACCAAAAGGAAATTGGAATTGTTCGAGCAAACATGCCACATAGGAAAGATAATTTATAATATCAAATCTAAGTGGCAAACCTCAAATGTTCACATTTTATGGGATTGTAATATGCACATAGCTTATTACTCCCGCATAATGTGATAATTCATTTTATTTTTAAACAAGAGGCAAATAAAACCAACTAGAGAAATTAATGGACATTATAGAATTTGAATTTCTCATTGATATTTCAATATTATCTAGTAGCTAGATAATATTGAAATATCAATACTAGGTGGTGTGCCTCATGTACACACATTTTTAGGTTTGTGAGGTGCACAAAGCACATCACTCCCCCAAAATGGGATAGTCCATTAATATCTCAAAGAGCCAAATGAAAACCACACAAGATTCAATAAAGCTCAACACACAAATAACACATACATGATATACAACTATCATACACAACCTTGAATAACAAGACAAGTAGGAAAGTAGCATATCACATACAAGCACATATTAGGAACAAAACTAACACATGCAAGGGAGAAAGCAACTTCAATGAATATATGAGTTAAATACAAGTTACCGCAAGGAGGAAGCATTGGATATGAGATAGAGCAATATATTCCAATTGACTTGGCTTGAGAAATAAACCATGAAGATCCCTCAATTCTTCAAAAGTAGCCAAGTCACCAATGTCCTCCACTATCACCTATTGATCAAGTTGAAGCTTGTTGGTCCCCAACCAAGTTGGGTCCTAAGAGGTTAGTCACAATAGGCTTGGGAACCCAAATGGTGCTTTTCTTGACACCACTTTGAGCTCCCACATATTTGGCAAACACATTGCCAACTCTATCCTTCCCAAGAGAGTAAACATCATCAATTATGATAGGGTTGGATGAGGTACCGTTAGTGCATGAAGAAGCAAAATGACCTTTTCCACGGCAAAGGTAGCAACACCGACTCTTCTCTTTCTTCTTCCTAGGCTCCTTAACTTGAGGAGCATTGGCTTGAGTCTTCTTAGGAGGTGGCCGTTGTTCAACTCGTGGTTGAGCACGAGATTGAACAAGAGGCCGCTTCCCTAGTTTCTTCTCACTAAGAGACATCTTCTTCTTCATTGGGCAATCCCGGACATGGTGCCCTTCAACCTTGCACATGAAGCAAGTGATCTTGGCCGGATTCTTGACTTGAACTTGGCCCTTATTATTCTTCTCAACCTTGGACTTGATCTTGTTGTTGGAGTTGAATCCAAGTCCACTCTTGTCATTGGGGGATTGTTGCACACTCAACATATTGTCAAGTGCACGCTTCCCTTCATGACGCTTTTCCAAGCCTTTCTTCATAGAATTGGCTTGGGCCTTGAGCTCTCCTCTTTTCTCTACATGGTTAGTGACAACACAAGTACTAGAGGAGGTAGATGCATCATTGTTAGAGCAACAAGGCAAAGCAAGTAATTCATCACATGATGTACCAACATTCTTAGTGGATAAACTACTAGGACTAGCACATGGCAATATAGCATTGTTAATTAAGGTTGTGCTATTATCCACATGAGGCACAATAGATGTTACCTTTGTAGTTATGGCCTCATGAGCTAACTTTAGACTAGCATAGGATGTTATAAGATCATCATTGGAGCTAGATAGCTTTTTATGATTTTCTTCCAACTCCCTATACTTGCTAGTTAACAACTCAAGTTGAGCCCTTAGCTCAACATTCTCCTTCAAAGTGGATGCTTCACAAGAAATTGAGTTAGTAGCACAAGCATCATTGACATTAGGGATGGAAGAAGAAACCTTAGCAAGCTCTTCATTTAATTTAGCATTTTCATTTTTCGTGACCTTATATTTAGCAATGGCATGGTCACGTTCTTTAATGATTTTAGCAATTATTTCATTATGAGACTCCTCGATAGAATCTAGTTTCTCCTCAAGAGAAGCACGAGTCTCTTGCTCTTCCACAAGAGCATCTTCTAACGATGCTTTCTCCATAGCATCATCTTTTTCGATCTTACCTTTTTCTTCAAGGCTTGCTTCCATGGCCTCAATAGTTTCCCCACGCTCAATAAGAGTGCTCATGATTTCAAAGAGGTTAGCTTGGGCACTTTTATTGCTAGGAAGGGCTTTAAGAATCATTAGACCTTTATTTTGAAGAAGGGCATTAACTTTTCCATATCATCTTCTTCATCATTATTATCATTATCATTATTATCATCATTGTCATTACTAGAAGAAGATTTAGCCATGAGACAATGAGAGGTGGATGAAGAAGAATAATTAATTTTTGAACTACTCAAGTTCAAATCTTGTTCCATAATTAATTGGGTTTCCTCTACATTAATATTCATGCAAGAGTTAGAGGGAACACAAGCATTTTTATTATTGGAACAAGATAAAGAAAGCATATCATCATTAGATTTGTCTAAGCAATTTTTGGATGGTATGTGAGGACTATCAACACTAGCATGTATGACATTTATAGTGCTAGAAGAGTTTAAGTCCAAAGATGAGGCATTACAACAAGATAGCGATAAAAGATCATCATAAAAGAGCTCACTATCAATATTGCAAAGCCTATCACTACTCACCCGATGCAACAAATGCAAGAGGCAAGAACACACAAAGTGGTCAAGTCCTTCACTCCCAAATTCCAACCAAGCAACAAATGCTTTGGAGGGAATAGGAGAGGAAGAACAAAGGGGATGAACACAAAGCAACCCCAAATCTAGATCCACAAGGTTCTCCTCACTTAGAAGAGATTTTGATTGGTGGAATGGTAGATCTAGATCTCCTCTCTTGAAACCCTAAATTTGGGCAAGAATCATTGGAGGGGAAGAGAGGAATCAAGCTCACAAAGATTAGAACAAAGGGGAAGAGTAAGAACAAGTGAGCAAGGTGTGTAACCAGGTTTGGGGGGGGGGGGAGGCTTTTTATAGCCTCCCCCAAAAACTAGCCGTTGGAGCCTGTCCAGGCCAGAGACTCCGGAGTAAGTGACCGGAGACTCCGGCCTGCTGGGTCATCGGGGAGGCCGGAGATTCCGGTCCTTGGGGCCGGAGACTCCGGTCATGCCGGAGACTCCGGGCACCCTCCGGGGGAGCTCCGGACCCCTATCCAGAGGCGCACCACACAGATGCAAAAGGGCTGAGGAAAAAATGAGGGCCGGAGATTCCGGGTCCTCGGGCCGGAGACTCCGGTCCTTCTCCGAGGGTGTTCCGGACCCCCAACAGAGCCGCACCACAGCAAGACAACGGCAGCGAAAATACAGGGACCGGAGATTCCGGGTCATTTGGGCCGGAGACTCCGGTGGGGCCAGAGACTCCGCCCCATCTCCGGGGTACCTCCGGACCGAGTCCACGAGCGCACCACACAACAGATGTTCAGCAGCGAAAACAAGGGCCGGAGACTCCAGGTCTTTGGGGGCGGAGACTCCTGTGTGACCGGAGACTCCGGACCCTCTCCGGGGTAGATCCAAACAAAGAAAACCAGAACTGCCATAACTTTTGCAAATGAAGTCCGAATCGAGTGAATCCAATTTTGTTGGAAAGAGGACGACAAGAGCTTACCCTAAAAAAACTGAAAATATGAAAACAAGCAAAGGAGATTGTGCGGAGGGTTGGAAGGGTGAAACCTTCCACACGGAAGAACCGGCAAACTCTCCAAAACCGAAAATGCAAAGTAAGACGCATATGAAAACGGTTTTCGGTGAACTTAGCCTTGTCATGACAAGCACAAAGACCACACCACAATAAGAGCCAAATAAGAACCAATAAAGATGATTGTGAGGATGCAAGGATGCAAAGGTTTGAGCTCTCCACGAACGATACGATCACGATACTCGGTCGAGAGCCCCTCTTGATAGTACGGCTATCTATCCTATAACCCGGTCTCTCAACTAACATCATGAGACCGGTAAAATAAAAGCCCTACCAAGATCATACCTTTGCCTTGTGCATTAATCCACTTGAGGTCGATGGAGACGATCTTCATCTCCTCAAGGCGAACCATCTTCTTGATTGCGCTTCGCTCGGTGAAGATTCACATGTGGCTCCCCCATACACCAAGATGGGGGAAGCACCACTTCGGCATATCTTCACTTGGCCTTTATCTTGATGACGAACACCTTGGCCTTGATCAACGAAAGATCTTCTTCCCTTGACCTTGACTCCAACACATGGAGAACAAGCAAGACCTTGACTCCAACACATGGAGACAAGCAAGACCTTGACTCCAACACATGGAGACAAGCAAGCTAATGGACACCTACAAATATAGCTCAATGCAAATATTAGTCCATAGAGATTGTCATTAATTACCAAAACCATGCATGGGGGCAACCATGCACTTTCAGCCGCCACCCCCTTGGTGGCGCGCCGTGTCTTGATCTGGATACGGTGTTAAGTGAGCAAGGATTGGGTCGCCGCATCCTTAGTGGCGCGCTACACCGACGCCCGGATGTAGTGGGAACTAAGCAAGGGTCTTTGCACTTGACTCGACGAGTGCGGAGGGTAAGGAAGTTAGCCGAGCCTAGGAGGATCCGCTTAGGTAGCTGGAACGTAGGGTCCCTAACGGGTAAGTTATGGGAGTTAGTTGATACGGCGATAAGGAGGCGTGTTGATGTCCTATGCGTCCAAGAGACCAAATGGAAGGGACAGAAGGCGAAGGAGGTGGAGGATACCGGCTTCAAGCTATGGTACACGGGGACAACTTCGAACAAAAATGGAGTAGGCATCTTGATCAACAAGAGCCTCAAGGATGGAGTGGTGGAAGTCAAGAGACAAGGGGACCGGATTATCTTAGTCAAGCTGGTTGTTGGGGACTTAGTCCTCAATGTTATCAGCGCGTATGCCCCGCAGGTAGGCCACAATGAGAGCACCAAGAGAGAGTTCTGGGAAGGCCTCGAGGACTTGGTTAGGGGGGTACCTATTGGTGAGAAGCTCTTCATAGGAGGAGACCTCAATGGCCACGTGGGTACATCTAACACAGGTTTTGAAGGGGTGCATCGTGGCTTTGGCTATGGTATCCGAAACCAAGAAGGTGAAGACATCTTAAGCTTCGCTTTAGCCTACGACATGGTCGTAGCTAACACCCTCTTTAGGAAGAGAGAATCCCACCTAGTGAATTTCAGTAGTGGGCAACACTCTAGCTAGATTGATTTTGTCCTCTCTAGAAGAGAAGACAGACGAGCTTGCCTTGATTGTAAGGTGATACCTGGAGAGACTGTGATCCCTCAATATAAGCTGCTGGTGGCTGACTTCCACTTTCGGATTCGTATTCAGCAGGACAAGCATGCCAAAGTCGCTAGAACAAAGTGGTGGAAGCTAAGGGGGGAGGCAGCCCAGACTTTCAAAGAGAGGGTTATTAGGGAGGGCCCTTGGGAGGAAGGAGGCGATGCAAACATTATGTGGATGAGGATGGCGAGTTGCATTCGGAAGGTGGCTTCAGAGGAGTTTGGGGTGACCAGGGGAAGGAGAAGCGATGCTAAGGATACCTGGTGGTGGAACGTTGACGTTCAGAAGGCTATTAAGGAGAAGAAGGATTGTTTCAGATGCTTATATCTGGACAGGAGTGCAGCCAACATGGAGAAGTACAAGGGGGCAAAGAAGGTTGCAAAGCGAGCAGTGAGTGAGGCAAGGGGTCGGGCGTATGAGGACCTCTACCAGCGTTTAAGCACGAAGGAAGGCGAAAGGGACATCTATAAGATGGCCAAGATTCGGGAGAGGAAGACGAGGGATGTCAACCAAGTCGAATGCATCAAGGATGGAGCAGAGCAACTTCTCGTGAATGATGAAGAGATCAAGCCACTACCAGGAAAAGCATTATAGGGAGGTTGCCTGTCTGTGGCGCACCCTTAATCCATGCGCCACAAAAAATAATTTGTGGAGAGATTACTTCGACAACCTCTTCAATGGAGAGAATGAGAGCTCTACCTTCCAGCTAGACGACTCCTTTGATGATACCAGTAGACACTTTGTCCGATGTATCCAGGAGTTCGAGGTCAGGGAGGCATTGAAGAGGATGAAAGGAGGAAAGGCGGGTCCTGATGGTATTCCCATTGAGGTGTGGAGAGGCCTCGGAGACATAGCGATGGTATGGCTAACTAAGCTTTTCAACCTCATTTTTCGGTCAAACAAGATGCCTGAAGAATGGAGGAGGAGTACATTAGTACCAATCTTCAAGAACAAGGGAGATGTTCGAAGTTGCACTAATTACCGTGGAATCAAGCTGATGAGCCATACAATGAAGCTATGGGAGAGAGTCATTGAGCATCGCTTAAGAAGATTGACAAGCGTGACCAAAATTCAATTTGGTTTCATGCCTGGAAGGTCTACCATGGAAGCCATCTTCTTGGTACGACAACTTATGGAGAGATACAGGGAGCAAAAGAAGGACCTCCATATGGTGTTCATTGACTTGGAGAAGGCCTATGATAGGATACCACGGAATGTCATGTGGTGGGCCTTGGAGAAACACAAAGTCCCAACAAAGTACATCACCCTCATTAAGGATATGTACAATAATGTTGTGAGAAGTGTTCGAACAAGTGATGGCGACACCAGTGACTTTACGATTAAAATAGGACTGCACCAAGGTTCAACTTTGAGCCCTTATCTTTTTACTTTGGTGATGGATGAGGTCACAGGGGATATACAAGGAGATATCCCATGGTGTATGCTCTTTGCGGATGATGTGGTGCTAGTTGTCGTGGTGGTGCACGGCAGATGCCTAGGGGTAGGCTTAAGTTTGGGGCCGATTGGACGCTAGAGGATTCGGGGAGGGATTGTGTGAAGGAAAACACACGAACACACACACAAACACACACAATTTACCCAGGTTCGGGGCCCTCGTGAGGAGGTAAAACCCCTACTCCTGCCTGTCTGATCTATATTTGTGTATCAATCAGTGTTACAGAAGCGCTCCTTGAGCTGTGTTTCTAAACTACTAAGCTTCTAGGGAGAAGGGAGCTAGAAGAGCATGCGGGGGAAAATGATCCAATGGGGCTGCCCGTGGCCTCCTTTCGTCTCCTCCCCCTGGTGCTCTTTAAATAGAGAGAGCCCAGGGGACAAGCTGGGGACAAGGGGACAAGGGGGCCAAAAGTACTAGTCCAGGTACACTATTGTTGACATGACCACTGGGGTCTAATCGGCGTGCGCGACGTGCGCGCACTGCCGCTACGCTGCCTGCGTCCTTGTTCTTCGTTAGCTTGTCTCTTGACCTTATCTTCTGGTAGCAGGCGTTGATATTTGCTTATGCCGGCAGGAGCTGTCCTCTCGCAGGAATGATCCGGCCGGATGCTCAGATCCGGTCTGAAGTGACTCCAGCATAAGCTGACCTGCCCGAGAGCGCACACACTGACCTCCAATCGATACATGCGTCCTGGTCGGGGAATGCCGGGACCGTGACGCTCCGGCTTGTGGCTGACTCGGCATGAGCATGCCAATCACTACCGATCGAAAGCCCTCTCGGCACAACGGCCTCGCGCGCCTGCCAGGGAGCAATTCCGGTCAGCAGCTCCATACGCCGGCCTCCTAGCGATCGACGTAGATGCTGATTCGGTTGATGGAAACAGCCCAGCTGAGTGAAGATGACTCGGGCCAGCCGAGCTGAGCCAATCCCGGCCCAGCCGAGTGGAGCCAACCCGGCCCAGCCGAGTCTCGGATAGATGACTCGGCCCATCCGGATCCGCGGAAGCCTGGTCGATCCGGGAACTGCGGGCGTCGGCCCATCCGGGTGAGAGAAGATCCGGCCCAGCCGGATCGCTGGGACTCGGCAGACCGAGCTGGGAGGATCCGGCCCAGCTGGGTGCTGGAGAAGACTCGGTTTGGCCCATCCGGGATGGGATCCGGCCCATCCGGGTTGAGACTGCCGAGATGGGCCCAACTCGGGCGGTCCGAGACTGGCTGTGCCGGTTGACTGGGTGAAGTATTTCGGCCCATCCGGAAATAATGCCTGCGAGGCCTAATTCGGCCCAGGCTGGTTGTTTACACGCTTTCTTTATCTTTTGCTTATTCCTTTGCTATTTCCTCCGTATACTTGTACCAATATACCTCCTACTCTGAGGTACCCGGGGTCTCATCCCCGACACTAGTCCCCGAGGCTGCGGGGGACTCGCAGAGTCGCGCGCAGACTTAAAAATAATATCCAACACCAAAATATCCATGAAAGGAATATTTTGCCAGCATAGGCACCATTATATGTCGACTTTCTAGCCACACCCTCCAGGCCAAATGCAACGTTCGGTTGATCGAGCTCACCCGAATCAACAACAAGACGGGCAGTTTGCACCGGAAATATTCCAAAGGCATGGGCATGCTTCATATGACAGCTTAGCCTCTCCGGGCATATCTCATATGTCTCGGTATCTCGGCCACTCTGGGCACATCTCATATGTCAGTTTTTAGCCACTCTGGGCGTCTACCGACATAGATGTATTCAGCCACTGCTGGTTTGATATGCTGGCCTCTTGGGCATATTTTTATATGTCGGTTTCTGCCACTTTGGGCTTTACCGAAATTTGTATGCCGGCAGCATGAGCTGGACCGACATATAGCCGTCCTTGGCTGAATTTGTCATTCTGCCTTGATAGGCATTCGTCGGATGACGAGTTGAGATATTTCTCAACGCGCAATACTCAGTGAGATTTAGATATTTTTTGACTCGATGCACCGAGATATTGATGCTATGATATTCTGATAAACTCTGATAATTGAAGAATTATGATAGTCGGTAGAACCGATAAAGATTTGCGAGATGCCTGTCGATATGGGATAAATGCCGCGATGCTTTGGCGAACCGAAATAAACGGCGATTCGAGATATTGCAGGATGCCCTGATATTTTGGCAAACCGACATAAACGGTGATCTGGAAATATTGTGCGGTTGATACTCTGATTTGCCGACATAAGACAGGTCGGGTTGATATGCCACTCATGATTCGGCAGGCCGATATTAAAGATCATATATAATTTGCTTCTGACACCATAATGAATCCAAGATCAATCCGAGCTTACCATGTCTCAGCAATGGACATTCCATTGATAAAACCGATTCCACCTTTTAGTGTTAGCTCAAGCATATATACATGTGAAGAATATTTGACAGAAACAGCAATTCCATTAACCGAAGTAAACTAGTTCTAGTATACGACGGAAATTAAGTCTAACAACAGATTCTATGCACCAAGAACTAGACTCGGTTTCTACCGAGTCCCCGAGTAACTTTTAACATTTTAAGAAAAAGACATGCTCCGGAGTGAACGGGGCAGTCCCCGGGTCGAAAAGCCTGATCCCGGGAAAACGGCTAAGCAAGATAGAAAAGGGGGCAGTCCCCGAGTAGCTTTCGGAATCAACTAACCGGGATTTGCTGATGATGCTTGCTGCTGTAGGCTGCGCCTGCCACTGCTTACAGCAGCAAGCTCGAGCTCGGGGAAGAATGGTGATGTCGAGTCCCCGAGTTGCTGAAGAGATCCCGTCCAAGTTGATGATGCCCGGGAGGCTTACGAGCGCAGCGGCGGTGTTGACGTAGAACCGCCGGGCAAGCCAGGAGCACGGCCAGCCGACCGTGTCACCCCTGAGATTTGTTGACGACGTTGGCGCCGGTGACGAAGAACTTGATGAAGCGGCCCGGCGAGCGGAAACCCCGCGACGCCACGCGAGGTGCTCGCCGGAGTCGATGAAGAAAGTCCCGTCCGAAATTTGCCCAGCTAGCGCCACTACCAGCCCCACGGTGGGCGCCAACTGTTGTGGTGGTGCACGGCAGATGCCTAGGGGTAGGCTTAAGTTTGGGGCCGATTGGACGCTAGAGGATTCGGGGAGGGATTGTGTGAAGGAAAACACACGAACACACACACGAACACACACAATTTACCCAGGTTCGGGGCCCTCGTGAGGAGGTAAAACCCCTACTCCTGCCTGTCTGATCTATATTTGTATATCAATCAGCGTTACAGAAGCGCTCCTTGAGCTGTGTTTCTAAACTACTAAGCTTCTAGGGAGAAGGGAGCTAGAAGAGCATGCGGGGGAAAATGATCCAATGGGGCTGCCCGTGGCCTCCTTTCGTCTCCTCCCCCTGGTGCTCTTTAAATAGAGAGAGCCCAGGGGACAAGCTGGGGACAAGGGGACAAGGGGGCCAAAAGTACTAGTCCAGGTACACTATTGTTGACATGACCACTGGGGTCTAATCGGCGTGCGCGACGTGCGCGCACTGCCGCTACGCTGCCTGCGTCCTTGTTCTTCGTTAGCTTGTCTCTTGACCTTATCTTCTGGTAGCAGGCGTTGATATTTGCTTATGCCGGCAGGAGCTGTCCTCTCGCAGGAATGATCCGGCCGGATGCTCAGATCCGGTCTGAAGTGACTCCAGCATAAGCTGACCTGCCCGAGAGCGCACACACTGACCTCCAATCGATACATGCGTCCTGGTCGGGGAATGCCGGGACCGTGACGCTCCGGCTTGTGGCTGACTCGGCATGAGCATGCCAATCACTACCGATCGAAAGCCCTCTCGGCACAACGGCCTCGCGCGCCTGCCAGGGAGCAATTCCGGTCAGCAGCTCCATACGCCGGCCTCCTAGCGATCGACGTAGATGCTGATTCGGTTGATGGAAACAGCCCAGCTGTAACGCCCCGACCCCGGAATTATACAGAGAGGCTATGTAAGCAACACAACCATCAATGTATAAAACAAAGATCGAGACTTGTGGAACAGAACTGGCACAAAGCATGACTCTACGACACAAAACATTTATATAGCAACTCATATAACGAGAAGAATACAAATATTACAAAACAAAAGGATCAGAGATCCTACAATTCAACAAGCGGAAGCGGGTAGTGTTGTCTAACAACAAGAAGCAAAATATGGCCTAAGAGGCCTACAATAACATCTTCCCAGCCAGCTTGTTCCACGGTCCCAAGCTGCCACCTGGGAACCCCAGACTAGTAGTCGACGTCAACGAAGAACCCACCTAGCTGCTCGGTGTCGTCCTCCTCTGAAATACAAATACATAGAGGCAGCAAAGAGAGACTGAGTACGATGTACTCGCAAGTTTAGTAGGGCGATATAGGCCCAATGACTGACGGAGGCTCTAAAGCTGTATATGTATCTCTTTTGCATGAAGCTAAGTTTCATAAACAGAATTATAAAAGACACATGGCATTCGTCTACTCAGAAAAGTTTTATAAAGGGGTAAGAGAGTATCATTATCATCATCGGTTCTCATCGAACCCTTTAGTAACCAACCACTCTCATCTCCACCAAGGCACCCCCTCGAATCACCCTCGAGGAAGTGAACCTTTAACACACGTGATTATGCAACCTTTAGCTGCCATATCAATTAGGTTAACATTATCTATGAGCTAATCCGCCTTTCCCAAGAATTTGTCCATAACCGTGGACACGGCTTTTCGAAAAGATTAAACCCTGCAGGGGTGTACTATTTTACCCATTGGTACCGTCCGGCTCACCTAGTTGGCCCTCTTCCGGGGAAGGCCGGCAAGCGGGCGCGGTTAGACCTTTACATTGCATGAGGCTTACTCAAGGACCATCAGTGTGCGGAAGGACAGGTTAAGCGCTCCCAGCGCCCTGCCCCGCGGCCACATTCCTAAACACCACCATCCTCGTTCCTTTTTTCCACCCACACAACTCACGCGCAAATGGAAAACTCGAACTAGAGGACCCTTGACAAGCCCCTCACAACTTATTCGGTCAAAGGGGGTTCCATATGCCCCCACCTCCGGAAGCACGCTCGTTTTCTTGGTTCTAGCTAAAAGCACTCTCAGCCTAGGCGGCAAGAATGAGGCAAACCACCCTCCCCGAGGGCAACTCATCCAAGCCTTTAGCAATTTAATTAAGCATTACATTCATCCACCATGCCCGAATCATTCCATCATCATCAATAAATATGGAATTCAATAACGGACATTACTAGCATTTCAACTAAGCATTTCTAAGCATGGCTAAGCATATAACCAACAATTATAATTGTATCCGGCCAACACATCAACACTAGGGTTCAAGGTAGAGGTACATGTGATTGGCTCGGGAAAACATGCATTCATAGGATTCCCTATTATTTACCCAAAAGACATTTGAACCGCATGCAATATTATGGTGGATAAAATAATTTGATAAAAGCATAGGATGCTATATGCCAAGAAGGTTAGGTTATCTCTTGCCTTGCTGCCCGAGCGCGTAGTATTGATCGTCGGGGTAGTTATCGGTAACCTCGACTCCGGAATCTATCGATGCCCAAAAGAAAAGCAAAGAACACATAAATCACACAACTCAAGATGCAATGCTCAATCACATGATGACATGTCAAAAATTTATGCAAGGATTCCATTATATAACTTAAGGGCACAATTAAATGGGGAGCCAAATAATTAAGGAAATTATTTGGAAAACACCTCATATTTAGCTTAGTGTCCAAATGTTCATAAAGATTACATTATTTTAGAAATTGCTCAAACATGCATGAACATGACATGATTAAAGAGGTTTGGGTTTAACATTCCAAACACTTCGGTAAATTATTTGTGATTTTTCGGAGTACCGAGGAATAACTAGCAATTTAAATACGTCTTTGGATTTATATCCTTTAACCAAGTAGAGAAATATAAAAGGGCAAGTTGTTGTCATGAGGTGATACTAGCATATTTAGATAGCATCTGAAACACTGATCAAAATGGTACACCATTTGCAAGATTTAACGAAAAGAAGTCAAATTACATAGTTCACAAGTTTTCAGCTTGGTTCGGAATTCATCCGGATTGGGCCGGAATATTCCGGATGGTTCGGAATAATCCGGGCTCATTCCGAGCCAAATCCGAGGTGACCTCCAAAACTTTCTGTAAGGGTTTCGGAATTCGTCCGGAAAGGTCCGGAATTTTCCGAGTTACCCGGAATCGATCCGGAATAATCCGGGCGATTCCGGACGGCTCGATACTGGGCAGAAAAAGCAACGGCGGCGGCGGCTTCGCACGAAGAGCAAGCAACAGAGGGAGAGGGGGATCGGGAGAGGGTTAGCAAGCACGCATGCCTCACCTTGAGCTGGTGAGTTGGGCTGGTGCGGAAGGGAGAGTCGAGGACGCCGGAATTCGGCCGGAGGAATGCGGCCGGTGAGGTAGTCGTCGAGGACGAAAACGTCGGGACCGAGCCACCCCGGCTCGATTCTTGCTCCAGGAGGGGGAGGAGGTCTAGGCGGACGTGTTGGCGGCGGCCGTTCGTCCCGGGGAGCTCCAACGGCGGCGAATCGACGGCGGTGGCGGCGGCACTACGGAGAGCTTCCTAGGGAGCTCGGGAGGGGGACGAGAGAGAGAGGGCAGAGGGGAAAAGGAGCAGGTGAGGTCGAGGGCGTCACGGCGTGCGGCATTGACCTCAAGGGGGGCCACGGCGTCGAGCGGCATGGGCAGGGGAGCAGGTGGCATCGGCGGCATGGCGCCAGTGTCCATCGTCACTGTGCTTCATCCGGAATTTTCCGGATGGGTCCGGAAAATTCCGACTGGCCCGGAATTGATCCGGAAAATTCCGGGTCATTCCGGATGACCACAGTTTTGGCAGAAAAGCCAGAATTTGAAAGGGCTCCAAAACAATTCCAGAAAATATGCAAAAATTCTGGGAGCTTTTCCACAAGTTAAACTAGCTCAACATACATGTACTTGGTCTTTGAGCATCATGACGTGGCTTACCAATAACCAAGGCTAGGAACCACGATTGGAGTTTGAAGTTGAAAACAAATTGGAGGCCAAACATTTGGTTCCGTTGCAAAAGAGTGAACTTGTTGAACCACAAGGCCACCTGTTAGAGAAGGGTTGTACCAAGCTTGCATTACAAGTTTATAGTTTGGGGAAGGTTGGGATTTCCTTTTAACCATGTTTTCCAATGTCGTTTGTTAACACAAGCAATTTAAAGATCTGCCGTGATGCAAACATGAATGCAAAAAGTGAAAAAAATCTTCGTATTTTTCATTACCAAGTTAGGGATGTTACAAATCTACCCCCCTTACAAGAATCTCGTCCCGAGATTCTAGGCTTGAGTGAAGAAGGCGGGGTACTCCTGACGAAGACTAGTTTCTCTCTCCCATGTGGCTTCTTCCTCGGAATGGTTAGACCATTGGACCTTGAGAAACTTGATTGACTTGTTGCGGGTTTTCCTCTCCGCTTCATCCAAGATGCGGATAGGATGCTCGCGGTAGGTCAAATCCTCTTGAATGTCCAATGCCTCATGATCAACCCCACGGATGGGATCCTTGAAACACCGGCGGAGTTGGGAGACATGGAAAACATCATGGACATCCGGAAAATTGGAGGGCAACTCAAGTTGATAGGAGAGATCTCCGCGCCTGGCTAGAATGGTGAAAGGGCCAACATAGCGGGGTGCTAATTTGCCCTTGATTCCAAAGCGACGAACGCCTCGAAGAGGAGAGACTCGAAGATAGGCCTTGTCACCGATTTCATAGTGGACCTCTTGATGGTGCTTGTCATAGTAGCTTTTCTGACGGGATTGAGCGGCCTTGAGGTTTTCCCGAATAACACGGACTTTCTCCTCGGCTTCATTGATCACATCAGGACCGAAGAGTGGCCTCTCCCCGGTTTCAGACCAACTGAGAGGAGTCCGGCATTTTCTCCCATAAAGGACCTCGAAGGGAGCCATTTGCAAACTGGCTTGATAGCTATTGTTGTAGGAGAACTCGGCGAGAGGGAGGTACTTTTCCCAACTCTTGCCGAAGGAGATGACACAAGCCCGAAGCATGTCCTCAAGAACTTGATTTACTCTTTCAGTTTGACCGTCGGTTTGAGGATGGTAGGCGGTGCTGAAATTGAGACGGGTTCCAAGAGCCGTTTGGAAGCTTTGCCAAAACTTGGACGTGAATAAGCTTCCACGGTCGGAGATGATCCTCAAAGGAACCCCGTGCAGGGAAACAATCCGGGCCATATAGAGCTCGGCTAATTGAGCGGAATTGATATCCTCCCGAACCGGAAGGAAATGGGCAACCTTTGACAATCGGTCGATGATGACCCAAATAGCATTGTTGCCCTTTTGTGACTTTGGAAAACCGGTGATGAAATCCATCCCAACTTCATCCCATTTCCACTCAGGAACGGCTATAGGGCGGAGGGTACCAGCTGGCCTCTGATGTTCAGCTTTCACCCGGCGACAGACATCACATTCGGCAACATATTTGGCAATCTCCCGCTTCATACGGGTCCACCAGAATTTGGGACGGAGGTCTTGGTACATCTTGGTGCTACCGGGATGGATGGATATGGGAGACTCATGTGCCTCTTGGAGAATTAACCCCTTGGTATTTCCACTCTTGGGCACCACAAGGCGGCCTTCGAAGTAGACAACACCGGAGTCATCGATAGAGAAACACTTGGCCTTTCCACTTGCGACATTCTCCTTAATCTTTAGGATGCCTGCATCATTTAGTTGGGCGGCCTTGATTTCATCCTCGAGAGTGGATTTGATCTCGAGGTTAGCTAGAAAACCGGAAGGCACAATCTCCAGATTCAATTTAGCAAATTCCTCATGGAGAGCAGGTTGGGCCTTTTCAACCATCAAGGTGTTGCAATAGGCCTTGCGACTCAAAGCATCGGCCACCACATTGGCCTTGCCGGGTTGATAGTTGAGGGTCACATCATAGTCTTTTATCAACTCCAGCCATCTCCTCTGCCTCAAGTTCAGATCCGGCTGGGTGAAGAGATATTTTAGACTTTGGTGGTCGGAGTAGATCTCGCAGCGGTTGCCCAAGAGATAGGGCCTCCATTGCTTCAGAGCATGTACCACGGCGGCAAGCTCCAAATCATGAGTTGGATAATTTTGCTCGTGTGGCTTGAGTTGACGGGAAGCATAAGCGACCACATGGCCCTCTTGCATCAAGACACATCCCAAGCCTTGGAGAGAGGCATCGCAATAGACGACAAAGTCCTTTGCGGTATCGGGAAGGACAAGTACCGGTGTGGTGGTGAGCTTGACCTTGAGGGTTTGGAAACTCTCTTCAGCCTTGTCTGACCACACAAATGGCTTGCCTTTCTTGAGGAGTTCAGTCAATGCCTTTGCTATTTTGGAGAAGCCCTCAATAAATCGACGGTAATAACCCGCCAATCCAAGGAAGCTTCGGATATCTTTGACGGATTTGGGAGTTGGCCAATCCAGGATTGCCTGAATCTTGTCGGGTATCACCGCTACTCCGGCAGCTGACACCACATGACCGAGAAATATGAGCTCCTTCAGCCAAAACTCACATTTAGAGAACTTGGCATATAGACGGTGATCTCGAAGCTTGGTCAGGACAAGTCGAAGATGTTCAGCATGTTCGTCTTCGGTCTTGGAGTACACAAGGATGTCATCGATGTAGATGATGACGAACTTGTCGAGGTACTCGTGGAAGATGGAGTTCATTAGCCTCATGAATGTAGCCGGAGCATTTGTGAGGCCGAAAGACATAACGGTGTACTCATATAACCCATAGCGAGTAGTGAAGGCCGTCTTAGGAATATCCTCCTTCCGGATCTTTATCTGATGGTAGCCTGACCTCAGATCCATCTTGGAGAATACCGTTGCTCCAGCTAGTTGATCGAACAAGTCGGTTATTCGAGGAATTGGATACTTGTTCTTGATGGTCACCGCATTAAGAGGGCGGTAGTCAACGACCAGTCGAGGAACATTTGTATCCCTCTTCTTGACAAAGATGACCGGGCAGCCCCAAGGTGAGCTACTCGGTCGGATGAATTCTTTTTCCAGTAGCTCATCCAATTGCTTCTTCAACTCAGCTAGCTCTTCCGTTGGCATACGGTAGGGCGTTTTGGAAACTGGGGCGGTTCCCGGAACCAACTCAATCACAAACTCCACGCTGCGATCGGGTGGCATGCCGGGCAATTCCTCCGGAAAAACATCGGGGAAATCACACACCACCTCCACTTCATGCATTTCAGGCGGGGTGACACCTTCCATGAAAAACAGACTGATCTCCGGGGAAAAAGGGGTAACAGCAGATGGAGCTGCGGAAGAAGGGGACCAATAGCGCACTTCCCCATAATACGGATGGATCACTGAGACAGTCTTGGCAGCACAGTCCAGGTTGGCCTGATACTTCACTAACCAGTCCATACCCAGAATAACATCCAGACCCTCTGACTTCAGGGCTATCAACTGAAATGGAAAAGGGGTGGAGCCTATGGAAACCTGCACTTCAGGAGTGATCCATTTGGTTTGCCATCGAGAACCAGGTGTTTTAACCACTAGCGGGGGATCCATCATCACAAACGGTATTTGGTGGTTGTGTGCATATGATATGGATATGAACGAATGCGAAGCTCCAGAATCAAATAACACTGAAGCTGGATAGGTATTGATTCGAAGCGTACCCATGAGAACTCCTGAGTCCTCCTCAACGCCTTCAGCTGAGACGTGGTTCAGGCGGCCACGGCTGACGGTGGTAGCCTTGGCGGCTGGAGTAGAGGGTGCTGGTGCAGGTGCTGAGGTAGCCGGTGCCTTCTGGGGACACTCTCTGGAGTAGTGCCCCGGCTGGCCACAAGCGAAGCACGTGACTCCCGGTGGTGCAGGCAGTCGGGGGCGAAAACCGCCTCCAGCCGCACCCAAAGTCGAAGTAGCTGGGCGAGGCGGAGGTGGCAGGTACCCGGTGGGCTTCGGCGCGAAGGGCGCCTTTGGCACGGCGCTGAAAGGCACGAAGACCTTGCGCTTCTTGCCCTCCGTGGAGGAGGAGCTCTGGAGGTCGGTGGAAGCTGGCCTCTTAGAAGCCTCTAGCTCCTTCCTACCTTGCTCCATGGTGAGAGCCTGGTTGTAGAGCTCTTGGTAGGAGGTGAACTTGAAGGGTAGGAGCTCGTATCGGAGACGAGGTGCGAGCCCCTTGCGGAAGAGGTATTGCTTGTCCTCATCGTTCGTCACGTCCCGAGGGGCGTAACGGGAGAGGTGGTTGAACTCCCGTCCATAAGACTGGACGTCCATGTGTCCCTGGGTTAAGTCCAGGAACTCCCTCCTCTTGAGCTCGAGGATGGGCTTGGGGATGTACGCCGCACGGAAAGCGGCGCGGAACTCCTCCCAAGTGACAACATGGCCCGCGGCAACCATCGCCACGTGGCTCTCCCACCAGGAACCGGCGGCTCCTTCTAGAAGGTAGGTGGCGAAGTTGACGTGTTCTGCCGCAGGAACATGAAGAGCAGCAAACTTGCGCTCGATAGCCCGAAGCCAATCATCCGCATCAAGCGGCTCCTTAGCCTCGGAGAAAGGGGGAGGTTGGGACCGCAAGAACTGGTTGAGGGTGGTGCAGTCCGTGTTCCTCCTGGCCCCTTGCTGGACCAGCTGCTCGAGCAACCGCTCATTGCGCAGACGGTTTTGTTCAATTGCCATCATAACCTCCGCCATCGGAGGGGGCGGTGGTGGATCAGGGCTGCTATGTTCCCCACGACGGGTAGGAGCCATTCTGAAGAATTGGAACAACGACAAGTTAGTAACCGATTCCGACAGATAAGAAAGATCATTGTTGCTTCCAGATATAGATAAATAACATCAGGGTTCAACAGGAAGATCTTGGGTTAAAGATCAGCTTCATGCACTGGGACCCACGATAGCATAACACTCACAAGGGTGACAGCCCTCATGAATAATTACACCGGAGCCCTAGCACAATCCGGGACCTTCGGTTCAAGATCTTGGGCTAAAGCAAAGAAAAATCTTGACGAACCATCATACTTCCTTTCTTCATGTTTTAGGTTTGGCCGAGGAGTAAGGATAACTAGTAACTAAAGGTAGGAACCCAACCCCGAGATCCTAAAGATTTAGAACTTTTGCCGATGATCAGAAGAACCGTTAAAATCAAATAGAGGTAAGATGACACCGAGATCAGAGTGATTGGATGAGGAGTAAAAAGAATCCTAGGAGGGTTTTCACAACTCATTTTTAGGTTGAAAATAATTTTCACGAACTAGACTCGACATCGACCAAAGAACGGGTTTCCTACAGGCAGTCCTGCTCTGATACCAACTTGTAGCGCCCCGACCNCGACCCCGGAATTATACAGAGAGGCTATGTAAGCACACAACCATCAATGTATAAAACAAATCGAGACTTGTGGAACAGAACTGGCACAAAGCATGACTCTACGACACAAAACATTTATATGGCAACTCATATAACGAGGAGAATACAAATATTACAAGGCAAAAGGATCACAGATCCTACAATTCAACAAGCGGAAGCGAAGTAGCGTTGTCTAATACAACAAGAAGCAAATTATGGCCTAAGAGGCCTACAGATAAACATCACCCAAGCCAGCTTATTCCACGGTCCCAAGCTGCCACCTGGGAACCCCAGACTAGTAGTCGACGTCAACGAAGAACCCACCTAACTGCTCGGTGTCGTCCTCCTCTGAAATACAAATACATAGAGGCAGCAAAGAGAGACTGAGTACGATGTACTCGCAAGTTTAGTAGGGCGATATAGGCCCAATGACGACGGAGGCTCTAAAGCTGTATAATGTAGTTCTTTTGCATAAAGCTAAATTTTCATAAACCAAAACGTGAAAGACACCTGGCATTCGTCTACTCGAATATTTTTATAAAAGGAGATAAGAGAGTAACATTTCATCATTGGTTCTCATCGAACCTTTTGTCGCCAACAACACTCATCTCCACCAAGGCACCCCCTCGAATCACCCTCGAGGAAGTGAACCTTTATCACACGTTGGTTATGCAACCTTTAGCTGCCATATCAATTAGGTTAAGATTCTCTATGGTCTTATCGTCTATTCCCAAGTTGTCCATAACGTGGACACGGCTTTTCGAAAAGATTAACCCTGCAGGGGTGTACTAATTTACCCATTGGTACCGTCCGGCTCACCTGAGTGGCCCTCTTCCGGGAAGGCCGGCAAGCGGGCTCGGTTAGACCTTTACAATGCATGAGGCTTACTCAAGGACCATCAGTGGCGGAAGGACAGGTTCAGCGCTCCCAGCGCCCTGCCCCACCACGTCCTATACATCACCATCCTCGTTCCTTTTCCACTCACACCACACACGCGCAAATGGAAATAGCAAACTAGAGGACCCTTGACAAGCCACTCACAAATTATTCGGTCAGCGAGGTGCCCATACACCCACCAATGGCAGCACGCTAGTCTTGGTTCAAGAGGTGGTAAAGAACTCGCACCTAGGGGCTAGAGTGAGGCAAAACACCATTCCCATGGCAACTCACCCAAGCCGTCTTAGCATTTTCATTAAGCATCACATTTATCCACCATGCCCGAATCATTTCCATCATCATCAACAATTACGAATTAATAACGGATATAAAGCGCCTATTTAAGCATGGCTAAGCATATCTAGCATATGAATACAACGACTCTATCTCTATCTCGGCCACACTTCAACCCTAGGTTTCATAGGTAGGGATACATGTGATTGGCTCGGGAAGAACATGCATTCATAGGATATTCTACTATGTACCGAAAGAGACATTTGAACCGCATGCAATATTATGGTGGATAAAATAAGTTTATGAAAACATAGGATGCTAGATGCCAGAAGGTTAGGTTATCTCTTGCCTTGCTGTCCGGTCGTGAAGTACTGATCGTCGGGGTAAATTGGGGTGGACCTCAACTCCGGAATCTATCGATACCCAAAAGAAAAATACAAAGCACACATAAATCACAAGAACACAAGGTGCAATGCTCAAACACATGATGACATGTCAAATTGATGCAAGGATATTATTATATAAATTAAAGGCACAATTAAATGGGGAGCCAAATAATTAGGGAAAATTATTTGGAAACAACCCCACATTTAGCTTAGTGACCACGTTCTTCATAATTTTTTGAATTATTAGAGAAGTGGCTTAAAATGCATGAACATGACATGAAAAGGTTAGGGTTTATCATTCCGATCATTTCGGTATTTTATTTGTAAAAATTTGGAGTACCGATGATTAGCTAGCAATTTAAAAGGTTATTGGGATTTAGGTCTTGTAACCAATTCTAAGTTAGCATCAAAACCAAGGTGTTGTCATGAGGTGATACTAGCATATTTAGATAGCATTTGAAACACTGATCAAATTAGTATACCATTTGCAAGATTTAACGATAAGGATTTAAATTACAAAGTTCACAAGTTTTTCAGCCTGGTTCGGAATTCATCCGGATTGGTCCGGAATATTCCGGATGGTCCGGAATAATCCGGGCTCATTCCGAGCCAAATCCGAGGTGACCTCAAAATCTTTCGGTTGGGGTTTCGGATTTCATCCGGAAAGGTCCGGAAAATCCGGTCGACCCGGAATCGATCCGGAATAATCCGGGTGATTCCGGACGACTCGATTCTGGGCAGAAAACGACGGCGGCGGCGGAACTCGCTCGACGCGAGCAAGAAGGAGAGGGAGAGGAAAAAGGGGAGGAGGCCTAAGAGGCGTGTGTGCTCACCAGGAGCACTCCCGTGTGGTCGGAGAGGACGGGGACGACCGCGGTGGCCGGATTCCGCAGGGGACGGGCACGGCGAACGGCGGACCAACTCGGGAAGGCGAGCTCGATTAGCTCTACTCGGGGCCTCCCAGCAAGTGTCCTTCGGTGGGGAAGGTGGAGGAGGAGTAGGCGGAGCGAGTGGTGGCTTCGGCTTGCCCCAAGGTGGCCGGAGTCGACGGCGATGCACGGAGGACGGCGGCGGTACGACGGCGTGCGGTGAGAGGAACGAGAGCCTCTTCTCGATCCGGAAAAAGAGGAGAGGCGAGGAGGAGAGAGGAGTGCGGGGCAGGTGAGCACGGTCACGGGCTCCTTAGCCCTCCATTTGCCACGGCGGCGTGCGGCATGGGCGCGGAGGAGGTGGCGGCATGGCGCCAGTGCGTCCTGTCGTCACTGTGCTTCGTCCGGAATTTTCCGGATGGGTCCGGAAAATTCCGACTGGCCCGGAATTTATCCGGAAAATTCCGGGTCATTCCGAATGGACATAACATGGCAGAAAAACTGAAATTTGACAAGGGCTCCAAAACACTTCCAGAAAATATGCAAAAATTCTGGGAGTTTCCCCACTAGGTAAACTAGCTCAACATACATTTACTTGGGCCTTTGAGCATCATGACATGGCTTACCAATAACCAAGGATAGGAACCACTTTTGGAGTTGAAGTTGAAAACACATTGGAGGCCAACCATTTGGTTCCTTTGCAAAAGAGTAAACTTGGGGAACTTGTTGGACCACAAGGTCACTTGCCAAGACAAGGGTTACACCACAGTTTGTATTTCAAGAGATAAAGGGTGTGGGGAGTTTGGCCTCCCTCATTTCATTGTTTTCCCATTTGGTGGTTTGTTAACACAAGCAATTAAAAGGGATGCCATGATGCAAACATATATGCAAAAAGTGGAAAAATTCTTCGTATTTTTCATATCCAAGCTAGGGCTGTTACAAATCTACCCCCCTTACAAGAATCTCGCCCCGAGATTCTAGGCTTGAGTGAAGAAGGCGGGGTATTCCTGACGAAGACTAGTTTCTCGCTCCCATGTGGCTTCTTCCTCGGAATGGTTAGACCATTGAACCTTGAGAAACTTGATGGACTTGTTGCGGGTTTTCCTCTCCGCTTCATCCAAGATGCGGATAGGATGCTCGCGATAGGTCAAATCCTCTTGAATGTCCAATGCCTCATGATCAACCCCACGGATGGGATCCTTGAAACACCGGCGGAGTTGGGAGACATGGAAAACATCATGGACATCCGGGAAATTGGAGGGCAACTCAAGTTGATAGGAGAGATCTCCGCGCTTGGCTAGGATGGTGAAAGGGCCAACATAGCGGGGTGCTAATTTGCCCTTGATTCCGAAACGACGAACGCCTCGAAGAGGAGAGACTCGAAGATAGGCCTTGTCACCGATTTCATAGTGGACCTCTTGATGGTGCTTGTCATAGTAGCTTTTCTGACGGGATTGAGCGGCCTTGAGGTTTTCCCGAATAACACGGACTTTCTCTTCGGCTTCATTGATCACGTAGGGACCGAAGAGTGACCTCTCCCCGGTTTCAGACCAATTGAGGGGAGTCCGACATCTTCTCCCATATAGGACCTCGAAGGGAGCCATTTGCAAGCTGGCTTGATAGCTATTGTTGTAGGAGAACTCGGCGAGAGGGAGGTATTTTTCCCAACTCTTGCCGAAAGAGATGACACAAGCCCGAAGCATGTCCTCAAGAACTTGATTTACTCTTTCAGTTTGACTGTCGGTTTGAGGGTGGTAGGCGGTACTGAAGTTGAGACGGGTTCCTAGAGCCTCTTCGAAACTTTGCCAAAACTTGGACACAAATAAGCTTCCGCGGTCAGAGATGATCCGCAAAGGAACCCCGTGCAAAGGAACAATCCGGGCCATTTACAAGTCGGCAAGTTGGCTTGCTCGAATATCATCACGGACCGGAAGGAAATGGGCAACCTTGACAACCGGTCAATGATGACCCAAATAGCATTGTTGCCCTTTTGTGACTTCGGAAAGCCGGTAATAAAATCCATACCAACTTCATCCCACTTCCACTCGGGAATGGCTATGGGGCGGAGGGTACCAGCTGGCCTTTGATGTTCCGCCTTCACTCGGCGACAGACGTCGCATTCAGCCACATATTCGGCGATCTCGCGCTTCATGCAAGACCACCAGAATTGAGGGCGAAGATCCTGGTACATTTTTGTGCTACCCGGGTGAATAGAGATGGGTGACTCATGAGCTTCAGAAAGGATCAACTCCCTCAGATTTCCACTCTTGGGCACCACTAGACGGTCACCAAAATAGACCACTCCATGGTCATCAACCAAGAAACAATTGGCCTTTCCATTAGCGATCTTCTCTTTGATCTCAAGGATTTCAGGATCATCTTGTTGGGCGGCCTTGATATCATCCTCGAGAGTGGATTTGATCTCAAGGTTAGCTAGAAAACCAGAAGGAACAATTTCCAGATTCAATTTAGCAAATTCCTCGTGGAGAGCCGGTTGCGCCTTTTCAACCATCACGGTATTGCAATAGGCTTTGCGGCTCAGAGCGTCCGCCACGACATTTGCCTTGCCGGGCTGATAATTGAGGGTCACATCATAGTCCTTTATCAATTCCAGCCATCTCCTCTGCCTCAAGTTCAGATCCGGCTGGGTGAACAGATATTTCAGACTTTGGTGGTCGGAGTAGATCTCGCAACGGTTGCCCAAGAGGTAGGGCCTCCATTGCTTCAGAGCATGTACCACGGCGGCAAGCTCCAAATCATGAGTTGGATAATTTTGCTCGTGTGGCTTGAGTTGACGGGAAGCATAAGCGACCACATGGCCCTCTTGCATCAAGACACATCCCAAGCCTTGGAGAGATGCATCGCAATAGACGACGAAGTCCTTGGCGGTATCGGGAAGGACAAGTACCGGTGTGGTGGTGAGCTTGACCTTGAGGGTTTGGAAACTCTCTTCAGCCTTGTCTGACCACACGAATGGCTTGCCTTTCTTGAGGAGTTCAGTCAATGCCTTTGCTATTTTGGAGAAGCCCTCAATAAATCGACGGTAATAACCCGCCAATCCAAGGAAGCTTCGGATATCTTTGACGGATTTGGGAGTTGGCCAATCCAGGATTGCCTGAATCTTGTCGGGTATCACCGCTACTCCGGCAGCTGACACCACATGACCGAGAAAGATGAGCTCCTTCAGCCAAAACTCACATTTAGAGAACTTGGCATATAGACGGTGGTCTCGAAGCTTGGTCAAAAAAAGTCGGAGATGCTCGGCATGTTCGTCTTCGGTCTTGGAGTACACAAGGATGTCATCGATGTAAATGATGACGAACTTGTCGAGGTACTCGTGGAAGATGGAGTTCATCAGCCTCATGAATGTAGCCGGAGCATTAGTGAGGCCGAAGGACATGACGGTGTACTCGTATAACCCGTAGCGGGTGGTGAAAGCGGTCTTCGGAATATCCTCCTTCCGGATTTTGATCTGATGGTAACCTGACCTCAGATCCATCTTGGAGAATACCGTTGCTCCAGCTAGTTGATCGAATAAGTCAGTTATGCGAGGAATTGGATACTTATTCTTGATGGTCACCGCATTAAGAGGGCGGTAGTCAACGACCAGTCGAGGAACATGTGTATCCCTCTTCTTGACAAAGATGACCGGGCAGCCCCAAGGTGAGCTACTCGGCCGGATGAATTCTTTTTCCAGCAGCTCATCAAGTTGCTTCTTCAATTCAGCTAGCTCTTCCGTTGGCATACGGTAGGGCGTCTTGGAAACTGGGGCGGTTCCCGGAACCAACTCAATCACAAACTCCACGCTGCGATCGGGTGGCATGCCGGGCAATTCCTCCGGAAAGACATCGGGGAAATCACACACCACAGCGACTTCAGATATATCAGGCGGGGTGATTCCTTCCAGGAAATAAAGACTGATCTCCGGCGAGAGAGGAGTAGCCGCGGAAGGAGTTGCAGATGTTGGGGACCAATAACGCACTTCCCCATATCTTGGGTGGAACACTGTGACAGTCTTGGCAGCACAATCCAGGTTGGCCTGATATTTCACTAGCCAATCCATGCCCAGAATAACATCGATACCCTCTGACCTCAGGGCTATCAATGAGAACGGAAAAGGGACTGACCCTACGGCTATTTGAACATCGGGAGATATCCAATTGGTACGCCAACTAGAGCCGGGTGTCTTGACCACTAACGGAGGATCCATCATCACAAAAGGTATTTGATGGTTGTGTGCATATGCTATGGATATGAACGAATGCGAAGCTCCAGAATCAAATAGCACTGAAGCTGGATAAGTATTGATTTGAAGCGTACCCATAAGAACTCCGGGGTCCTCCTCAACGCCTTCAGCCGAGACGTGGTTCAGGCGGCCACGGCTGACGGTGGTAGCCTTGGCGGCTGGGGTAGAGGGTGCTGGTGCAGGTGCTGAGGTAGCCGGTGCCTTCTGGGGACACTCTCTGGAGTAGTGCCCCGGCTGGCCACAAGCGAAGCAAGTGACTCCCGGTGGTGCAGGCAGTCGAGGTCGAAAACCGCCTCCAGCCGCACCCAAAGTCGAAGTAGCGGGGCGAGGCGGAGGTGGCAGGTACCCGGTGGGCTTCGGCGCGAAGGGCGCCTTTGGCACGGCGCTGAAAGGCACGAAAACCTTTCGCTTCTTGCCCCCCGATGAGGAGGAGCTCTGGTGGTCGGTGGAAACGGGCCTCTTAGAAGCCTCTAGCTCCTTCCTACCTTGCTCCATGGTGAGAGCCTGGTTGTAAAGCTCTTGGTAGGATGTGAACTTGAAAGGTAGGAGCTCGTATCGGAGACGAGGTGCGAGCCCCTTGCGGAAGAGGTATTGCTTGTCCTCATCATTTGTCACGTCCCGAGGGGCGTAACGGGAGAGGTGGTTGAACTCCCGTCCATAGGACTGGACGTCCATGCGTCCCTGGGTTAGGTCCAGGAACTCCCGCCTCTTGAGCTCGAGGATGGGCTTGGGGATGTACGCCGCACGGAAGGCGGTGCGGAACTCCTCCCAAGTGACAACATGGCCCGCGGCAACCATGGCCACGTGGCTCTCCCACCAGGAGCCGGCGGCTCCTTCCAGAAGGTAGGTGGCGAAGTTAACATGCTCCGCCGCCGGAACATGGAGAGCGGCAAACTTGCGCTCGATAGCCCGAAGCCAATCATCCGCATCAAGCGGCTCCTTAGCCTCGGAGAAGGAGGGAGGTTGGGACCTCAAGAACTGGTTGAGAGTGGTGCAGTCCGTGATCCTCCTGGCCCCTTGCTGGACCAGCTGCTCGAGCAGAAGCTCATTGCGCAGACGGTTTTGTTCGATTGCCATCATAACCTCCGCCATTGAGGGTGGCGGCGGTGGATCAGGGCTGCTATGTTCCCCACGACGGGTAGGAGCCATTCTGAAGAATTGGAACAACGACAAGTTAGTAACCAATTCTGACAGATAAGATAGATCGTTGGTTGCTTCCAGATATAGATGTTTAAGAAACAATAAACACCAAAGACAGATTTTAGGCAACCACGGTGACATCACGTCATCGAGGCGATATTAAGCGGATATAACGGACTCGAGGAATAACTGGACGGTAAGAACCCAACCTCGAGAACCTAAACATCGACACCGAGCTTAAAACAAATAGAGGTAAGAATCAGATTAGAGCAAGTTGGATGAGAAGCAAAAAGAATCCTAAGAAGGTTTTCACAACTCATTTTTAGGTTAAAATAATTTTCACTAGACTCGGCATCGACCAAAAGAAAGGGTTTCCTACAGGCAGTCCTGCTCTGATACCAACTTGTAGCGCCCGACCCCGGAATTATACAGAGAGGCTATGTAAGCAACACAACCATCAATGTATAAAACAAAGATCGAGACTTGTGGAACAGAACTGGCACAAAGCATGACTCTACGACACAAAACATGAAGGGGTCGCAGCATGGAAAACAAAAATTTTCTACGCGGCAAAGCGGAATAAACCCCAAGGATCTAGATCTACGAGATGAAGATAGCGAAGATGAGATCCAATCTCTTACCCTCGAAGATCAACAAACGCGTCTTGTCGGTGCAGGGGTTGGCTAGTCGATCCCCGCAACTAGACTCGTCTAGTCGCGAGGAGATGTATTATCCTCGAGATCCAATCCGGTGAAGTGCAGCAACGGGCAGCACCTCCGCGGCGTCCACACGTACAGCTCGATGAAGACGTCGACTCCTTGATCCCGCAAGCGAGACGACGTGGCCTTGATGATCTCAGCAGCACGACGGTAGTGCCGGTGACGATGACGATCTCCGCGAGCAGGGCTTCGCCAAGCCAAGCAAGAGGAGAGGGAGAGGGAGAGGTGGCGCAGCCCCTAGGGCAAGGGGGTGCGGCTAGGTGTGGAGGTTGGATGGCGGCAGCCCTCCGGGAGAGGGAGGGGTGCGGCTAGGGCTAGAGGGAGAGAGGGGGGTGCGGCTAAGGGGGGCAGCCTCCAAGGTGTGTGGTGCGCCCCCCCCTCCCCTCCTTTATATAGGTGGCGGCTAGGTCAAGGGGAGGGGGCCGGCCGGCCCCTCCTTGCTTGCCCCCCAAGTTGGAGTCCAACAAGGACTCCTCCTTGGGCCCTTTCCTAAAGGGGTGGGAGCCCACCTCCTAGTCCAACTAGGAGTGGGACTCCCCTCCTATGCCGCACCAGCCCATGGGCTTAGGTGGTGCACCCCACCAAGTGGTGGCAGCACCCCTTTGCACCATGTGGGCCCCATACAAATTATGCGGTCCCACTTCTAGACCCTTCTAGAACATTCCGGAACCTTCCGGTACCCTTTAAATAATTTCCGGAACTTTTCCGAAACCTCCGGAAACCACTTTCCATATATGAATCTTATTCTCCGGACTCCTCCGGAACTCCTCGTGATGTCCGGGATCCCATCCGAGACTCCGAATCACCATTCGTTCACTTCATCATTTAATTCATCGCAAAACCTAATTTCATCGGAACATTAAGTGTGTGACCCTACGGGTTCGAGAATGCATAGACATGATCATATCAATAATTAATAGCGGGACCGGGATGTCCATATTAATTCCTATACACTCAACGAAAACCTTTTCTCGATTGAACCACAATGCCGGAGATTCAATTAATCTCATATACGATTCCCTTTGTCTCACGATATTTTACTTGCCCGAGATATAATCGTTGACATCCCCATGTCCAGTTTAATCTCGTTACCGACAAGTTCTCTTTACTCGACCATAATATAGGATCCCGGTGATTACAACCTAATCACATGTCTGCAGACTCTTGATGCTATATTACCGAGAAGGCCTGGAGATATCTTCTCCGTCACATGGAGGGACAAATTCCACTCTTGATTCATATCACCCAACAACCCACCATTGGAGATACCTGAAAGCCACCTTTATAATCACCCAGTTACGAAGTGACGTTTGATGTCCACAAAGTATTCTTCCGGTGAACGGGAGTGATATAATCTCATGGTCTAAGGAAACTATATTTGGCATATTAAAAGTGTTGACAACAAAACTTTTGTGACACGATTAATTGCAACTCTTTATTTGGGTCATGTCCATCACACCATTACTCCTAATGATATGACTCCGTTATCAAGTGACTGTAACAAGTCCATAGTTAGGAAACTCTAACTATCTCTTGATCAACGAACTAGTCCTGTAGAGGCTCACTAGGGACTCCGGGTGTTTATATTTCCACACATGTATTATGTTTCCATTTAATACAATTATAGCATGGATAATAAACTATTATCATAAACGTGAATATGCTTAATAAACCATTTTATTATTGCCTCTAGGGCATATTCCCAACAGTCTCCCACTTGCACTAGAGTCAATAATCTAGTTTACATTTCCGCGATCCAACACCCATGGAGTCTCACTCATGAAGTCTCAGTGCTGATCATGTTTGCTTGTGGAAGAGGTTCCGTCCGTACTCTGTACCTTTACAGCTCTTTATGTCCTTTGCAAAATTGTAACTGTCACCTAATTTGACATTACTTTATCATCATATGATAAACTTCTTATCATCCCATGATAAAATCATTATCATATAATGCATATAATATGTTTGGTCATAGAGTGAGATAATCATATCCTTTCATGCCCATATGTATGATTAGTCAAAAGAACTTTCTCATAGCACATGCATCTGGAACTCACTCAATCTTGAAACAACTTTCTCAAACCAAAATATTATATCTTATTTCAACCCTTGAATTAATCATATACTCCTATATGTTGTAGACTTAACAAATCAACAGTGAACCTTGTCACTTTGACATTTCCGATCATGCTTTTGCTGTGCTACTCTGCTATAAAAAGTTCCCTAATTTAGTCTGGCTTTATGACTTCAACCAAGTCTACCATCTTCTAAATTTATCTCAATCTCATGAAAAATGACTCCTCATTCAACATGTTCTTACAATTAAGAACTTGGGTCACATATCGTCACATACAAACATATGGTTCTTATATGTTGAGATCTATGAACAATTCATATTAAATTCCAACATATCCTCTAACCATCAATTTTGTACTGAGTTCTCTAACTCAATGCTTCACCTATATATCACAATGAGATGAACCATTCTTCTCTTGTTTCATTTTGAACTCCTTCAAAACTTGTGTAGGTAAAACACCCTGACTTTGATATTTATCAAACTTATCTATCCACATAGATACATTCATCTACATGAATATTTGACGTTCAAACTAACTTCATAAGTTATGCATTGGTCCATGATAACATTTACAACATTTATGAAATCTCCATTTCATTCAAACACTATGTTGTAAACTCCCACTCAAATATACCTCATACACATATTAAATTGTGAAGCCACTTTAGCTCCCACTCAGAAATATGTTATCTTTATATTTGACCATGATTAATTAGCTCCCACTCAAACATATGTCACCACATATTTTGATTATGGAAATTAATTTCTGCTCTAACTTAATATATGTCACCACATATCTTAATTAGATCTCACTCAGTTTCTTATGCACTTTCTCGACACTTTGGACTCCTCCAAAACTCTTAACTCTTAAGATTCGAGAACTCATATACGAACCACCAGCACTTTGCTAGTTTTAAGTTTTATTTATTCCACGCAAACTCTTTTGCCAAAATAAATATGTGAAACATTCTTTTCACAAAATCAAGTAACGATTACTTTATGATTTAAACTTAAATTGGAATGACTTTTAGTCACTTTCGTATTTAAAGTTTCTATTTCTTCTTTTGTAGTTTTTGTAGGTATGTCTTGTTTCTCAAAACACGACAAGTAAATCATGAATATTATTTTGCAACTATTGACAAAATTCATATTCTTGAAACCTACATCCCTTTAGACAAGCTAAACCAAAAATCAATGATCACCATCATCAAAACCTTTATGTGTCAAGTTTTAACCAACATAGCACTTTACATATGTGCCACTTGATACATAAACATGAAAGGTTTAATCTTTCTAAACTTTATTCCAACAAATCTTTTATCCATGAAACCATTTCACGATAAAACCACTAAAATACATAACACAACCAAACACATTGGTTTGTTCCTTTTAGTCTCACATTGTGGAATCTCTATTCATAATCTTATATGAACATTCTACAAAACTTTATTTGCTTTGGCTTTAATTATCTCATAATCATCGAAACCACTATTTCACATAACTCATATGCGAAATGCAAATCATTAAATAGATCCTTTATTTAAAACAGGAGTGTTTATCATAATAAATCTAAATGATACCAATGAAACCTTAAAAACTAAGAACCCTTTGTTTATGACCACATGATATCAAATATAATGTGACTACAATACTTTAGGTTTATCAAAACACTTTTGAATAATCTCTAAACATTGTAATTTGTGATAACACTTGTCACAAGTCACCATACTAAACAATAACTCAAATATTTTGTCTCTTTTGATCAAATCGAAAAGACTCAATTATCTTGTTAACTTAATATCCTCTACTTCCAAAATCTTATCATGACATGAATAAATACTCCTATTTACTCATCCATGATAAAACAATGATGTCTTTTATTTACTGAAAAATACAACCAACACTTGTGTTTATTTTCAGCAACTCATGGCATTTTCAGAAAAATGGCATTTTTAATCACACTACTTAGTGATGCGCATCAACATGCTCTCCAACACTAATAGTACAATTAAAACAAATCTCATCATTAAGTATTGGATATTTTAGTATGTCTTTATTTTATAAGTGTTTAACTAATTATCGTTTAAATCTAGCAAAGGACAATAATCTCATAATCGAAACGTGATCTCCCAAAAAAAGGATTACTCATGAAAATAGAACAACCATTTGTCTTTAACATGAATGACCGTCTCACAAACCGAGACACACTAATTTAAGATCACACTTAATTCGATTACAAAACTCATTCAAATCCTCTAATTTAAAACGATAAATGTAGAAGTAGAACATCGCCAGCATCAACTCCTTGATTGCCATCTTCTCGCGAAATCCACTCAGTCCCTCCATGCACTTCTCAAACGGCAGGCCCTGTTTTCATAAAACAGCACAAGTATCAAATACTTAGCTCACCCTAAGTGTAAATGGGACATTTAAACATTTACAACTGGTATATCAAAATATACCTTCTGCGTTGGCTCCTCCGCCTGCTACGGGATTCCTTTCGATCTGACGAAGTCGAGACATCAGTTCCGGATAAGTGATCGAATCCCTTTCCTTTACATAGTCTCTGACACAATTCTTGAATTTGGGATGAAGCGAATGCAACAACCCATCTATCGCGAATTCGTCACTCATCTCCACATCCCAAGCATCCATTAGAGTGTGATATATCCTATACATCTTCTTCAGATGATCCTCTAAGCGATCATTTTCTTCCATCTTAGTTGAAAGAAACACACCCAGACCTTCAAACCTCGCAATCCTCACTTGTGCTATGAACATTTCCTTTAGCTTAGTGACAGTCTCAATGGCACTCAAGTTATTGAATTGTTTGGATAGGTCTGAATTCATGAAGACACTCATCAACCAATTGACTTGAGTGTGAGTCTTACTCCGACTGAGCCAATCCATACGTTTGTTGTAACTCGCAGAATCATCGGGTTTTTCTTCTAAGGGTTCATGTAACACGTAGAGCTGATCATGGGTTGATAGGACTTCTCTAAGACGTTCATACCACTCGATGAAGTTTGACCCATCGAGACGCAGCTCCTCAGCAAGAAACAAACTACTGTAGTCGGCCATGATCTACAAGGATTTTGCAAAGACATCTTTAGGACACTTGTTTATGATAATTTTAGTTCAACTTAATCAAATTAACGAACTCCCACTAAACTCAACATCTCTCCGGTTGATTAGTGACACACGATCCAAATCCACTACACCACCACCGATCATCACGTGAGATGATGTAGTTTCAATGGTGAACAACTCAGTGTTGATCATATCATTTATATGACTCGTGTTTAACCTTTCGGTTCCGTGTTCCCGAGGCCATGTCTGTACATGCTAGGCTCGTCAAGACAACCGTAGTATTTCCGCTTGTGCAAACTGGCTTGCACCCGTTGTATGTGAACGTTGAATCTATCACACCCGATCATCACGAGATGCTTCGAAACGACGAACTTTCGCAACGGCGCATACTAGGGGAGAACACTTAATTATCTTGATATTAACATGAGAGATCACCTTATCATGCTACCGTCGCGATCACATCAAAGCATAACAATAAGGTGCATAAAAGGGATTAACATCACATGCAATTCATAATTGTGATATGATATGGCCTTTCTTCATATGCTCTTTAGATCTCCATCTTCAAAGCACCGGCAAGATCTCCATCTCCGGCATGATCTCCATCATCTTGGCGCCATCACCATGGTTGTCCACCAACTATTGCAACTACAACTAATGCTACTCTTAGCAATAAAGTAAAGCAAATTACATGGTGATTTATTGACACGCAGGTCACATAAAATAATAGACAACCATATGGCTCCTGCCGGTTGCCGTACTCGTCGACATGCAAGTCGCGAAATATTACAAACATGATCATTGCATACATTATCACAAATCACATTGGCCATATCACATCACTTGACCCCCTCTGCAAAAACAAGTTAGACGCCTCTACTTTGTTTATGCAAATTTTACGTGGCTTGGGTCAACGAGATAGAACCGTTCTAATCTACGCAAAACCACAACGGTGATATAATAGTTGCTTATTTACTCATCCTTTTGAAAGGCCTTCCATTGAAAATTGCATCCTCACTAAAGCAAGAGAAACAGACACCCGCCAGCCACTTATGCAAAACAAGTTGCATGTCAGTCGTGGAACCGGTCTCTCGTGCGTGGACGAGTAAGGTTGGTCCGGGCCGCTTCAATCTCACAATACCGCAAAGATGCAAAGTGCACGCGAGAAGGTAGCAACATAAAATATCAACGCCCACAACTCCTTGTGTTCTAATCGCATCAACACCTACGAAGAACCTGGCTCTGATACCACTGATGGGGTCGCAGCATGGAAAACAAAAAATTTTCTACGCGGCAAAGCGGAATAAACCCCAAGGATCTAGATCTACGAGATGAAGATAGCGAAGATGAGATCCAATCTTTTACCCTCGAAGATCAACAAACGCGTTTTGTCGGTGCAGGGGTTGGCTAGTCGATCCCCGCAACTAGACTCGTCTAGTCGCGAGGAGATGTATTATCCTCGAGATCCAATCCGGTGAAGTGCAGCAACGGGCAGCACCTCCGCGGCGTCCACACGTACAGCTCGATGAAGACGTCGACTCCTTGATCCCGCAAGCGAGACGACGTGGCCTTGATGATCTCAGCAGCACGACGGTAGTGCCGGTGACGATGACGATCTCCGCGAGCAGGGCTTCGCCAAGCCAAGCAAGAGGAGAGGGAGAGGGAGAGGTGGCGCAGCCCCTAGGGCAAGGGGGGTGCGGCTAGGTGTGGAGGTTGGATGGCGGCAGCCCTCCGGGAGAAGGAGGGGTGCGGCTAGGGCTAGAGGGAGAGAGGGGGGTGCGGCTAAGGGGGGCAGCCTCCAAGGTGTGTGGTGCGCACCCCCCCTCCCCTCCTTTATATAGGTGGCGGCTAGGTCAAGGGGAGGGGGCCGGCCGGCCCCTCCTTGCTTGCCCCCCAAGTTGGAGTCCAACAAGGACTCCTCCTTGGGCCCTTTCCTAAAGGGGTGGGAGCCCACCTCCTAGTCCAACTAGGAGTGGGACTCCCCTCCTATGCCGCACCAGCCCATGGGCTTAGGTGGTGCGCCCCACCAAGTGGTGGCAGCACCCCTTTGCACCATGTGGGCCCCATACAAATTATGCGGTCCCACTTCTAGACCCTTCTAGAACATTCCGGAACCTTCCGGTACCCTTTAAATAATTTCCGGAACTTTTCCGAAACCTCCGGAAACCACTTTCCATATATGAATCTTATTCTCCGGACTCCTCCGGAACTCCTCGTGATGTCCGGGATCCCATCCGAGACTCCGAATCACCATTCGTTCACTTCATCATTTAATTCATCGCAAAACCTAATTTCATCGGAACATTAAGTGTGTGACCCTACGGGTTCGAGAATGCATAGACATGATCATATCAATAATTAATAGCGGGACCGGGATGTCCATATTAATTCCTATACACTCAACGAAAACCTTTTCTCGATTGAACCACAATGCCGGAGATTCAATTAATCTCATATACGATTCCCTTTGTCTCACGATATTTTACTTGCCCGAGATATAATCGTTGACATCCCCATGTCCAGTTTAATCTCGTTACCGACAAGTTCTCTTTACTCGACCATAATATAGGATCCCGGTGATTACAACCTAATCACATGTCTGCAGACTCTTGATGCTATATTACCGAGAAGGCCTGGAGATATCTTCTCCGTCACATGGAGGGACAAATTCCACTCTTGATTCATATCACCCAACAACCCACCATCGGAGATACCTGAAAGCCACCTTTATAATCACCCAGTTACGAAGTGACGTTTGATGTCCACAAAGTATTCTTCCGGTGAACGGGAGTGATATAATCTCATGGTCTAAGGAAACTATATTTGGCATATTAAAAGTGTTGACAACAAAACTTTTGTGACACGATTAATTGCAACTCTTTATTTGGGTCATGTCCATCACACCATTACTCCTAATGATATGACTCCGTTATCAAGTGACTGTAACAAGTCCATAGTTAGGAAACTCTAACTATCTCTTGATCAACGAACTAGTCCTGTAGAGGCTCACTAGGGACTCCGGGTGTTTATATTTCCACACATGTATTATGTTTCCATTTAATACAATTATAGCATGGATAATAAACTATTATCATAAACGTGAATATGCTTAATAAACCATTTTATTATTGCCTCTAGGGCATATTCCCAACAAAACATTTATATGGCAACTCATATAACGAGGAGAATACAAATATTACAAGGCAAAAGGATCACAGATCCTACAATTCAACAAGCGGAAGCGAAGTAGCGTTGTCTAATACAACAAGAAGCAAATTATGGCCTAAGAGGCCTACAGATAAACATCACCCAAGCCAGCTTGTTCCACGGTCCCAAGCTGCCACCTGGGAACCCCAGACTAGTAGTCGACGTCAACGAAGAACCCACCTAACTGCTCGGTGTCGTCCTCCTCTGAAATACAAATACATAGAGGCAGCAAAGAGAGACTGAGTACGATGTACTCGCAAGTTTAGTAGGGCGATATAGGCCCAATGACTGACGGAGGCTCTAAAGCTGTATAATGTAGTTCTTTTGCATAAAGCTAAATTTCATAAACCAAAACGTGAAAGACACCTGGCATTCGTCTACTCAGAATATTTTTATAAAAGGAGATAAGAGAGTAACATTTTCATCATTGGTTCTCATCGAACCCTTTTGTCGCCAACAACACTCATCTCCACCAAGGCACCCCCTCGAATCACCCTCGAGGAAGTGAACCTTTATCACACGTTGGTTATGCAACCTTTAGCTGCCATATCAATTAGGTTAAGATTCTCTATGGTCTTATCGTCTATTCCCAAGTTGTCCATAACCGTGGACACGGCTTTTCGAAAAGATTAACCCTGCAGGGGTGTACTAATTTACCCATTGGTACCGTCCGGCTCACCTGAGTGGCCCTCTTCCGGGGAAGGCCGGCAAGCGGGCTCGGTTAGACCTTTACAATGCATGAGGCTTACTCAAGGACCATCAGTGGCGGAAGGACAGGTTCAGCGCTCCCAGCGCCCTGCCCCACCATCACGTCCTATACATCACCATCCTCGTTCCTTTTCCACTCACACCACACACGCGCAAATGGAAATAGCAAACTAGAGGACCCTTGACAAGCCACTCACAAATTATTCGGTCAGCGAGGTGCCCATACACCCACCAATGGCAGCACGCTAGTCTTGGTTCAAGAGGTAAAGAACTCGCACCTAGGGGCTAGAGTGAGGCAAAACACCATTCCCGATGGCAACTCACCCAAGCCGTCTTAGCATTTTCATTAAGCATCACATTTATCCACCATGCCCGAATCATTCCATCATCATCAACAATTACGGAATTAATAACGGATATAAAGCGCCTATTTAAGCATGGCTAAGCATAGCTAGCATATGAATACAACGACTCTATCTCTATCTCGGCCAACACTTCAACCCTAGGTTTCATAGGTAGGGATACATGTGATTGGCTCGGGGAAGAACATGCATTCATAGGATATTCTACTATGTACCGAAAGAGACATTTGAACCGCATGCAATATTATGGTGGATAAAATAAGTTTATGAAAACATAGGATGCTAGATGCCAAGAAGGTTAGGTTATCTCTTGCCTTGCTGTCCGGTCGTGAAGTACTGATCGTCGGGGTAAATTGGGGTGACCTCAACTCCGGAATCTATCGATACCCAAAAGAAAATACAAAGCACACATAAATCACAAGAACACAAGGTGCAATGCTCAAACACATGATGACATGTCAAATTGATGCAAGGATATTATTATATAAATTAAAGGCACAATTAAATGGGGAGCCAAATAATTAGGGAAAATTATTTGGAAACAACCCCACATTTAGCTTAGTGACCACGTTCTTCATAATTTATTGAATTATTAGAGAAGTGGCTTAAAATGCATGAACATGACATGAAAAGGTTAGGGTTTATCATTCCGATCATTTCGGTATTTTATTTGTAAAATTTTCGGAGCACCGATGCTTAGCTAGCAATTTAAAAGGTTATTGGGATTTAGGTCTTGTAACCAATTCTAAGTTAGCATCAAAACCCAAGGTGTTGTCATGAGGTGATACTAGCATATTTAGATAGCATTTGAAACACTGAACAACTAGTATACCATTTGCAAGATTTAACGATAAGGATTTAAATTACAAAGTTCACAAGTTTTTCAGCCTGGTTCGGAATTCATCCGGATTGGTCCGGAATATTCCGGATGGTCCGGAATAATCCGGGCTCATTCCGAGCCAAATCCGAGGTGACCTCAAAATCTTTCGGTTGGGGTTTCGGATTTCGTCCGGAAAGGTCCGGAAAAATCCGGTCGACCCGGAATCGATCCGGAATAATCCGGGTGATTCCAGACGACTCGATTCTGGGCAGAAAACGACGGCGGCGGCGGAACTCGCTCGACGCGAGCAAGAAGGAGAGGGAGAGGAAAAAGGGGAGGAGGCCTAAGAGGCGTGTGTGCTCACCAGGAGCACTCCCGTGTGGTCGGAGAGGACGGGGACGACCGCGGTGGCCGGATTCCGCAGGGGACGGGCACGGCGAACGGCGGACCAACTCGGGAAGGCGAGCTCGATTAGCTCTACTCGGGGCCTCCCAGCAAGTGTCCTTCGGTGGGGAAGGTGGAGGAGGAGCAGGCGGAGCGAGTGGTGGCTTCGGCTTGCCCCAAGGTGGCCGGAGTCGACGGCGATGCACGGAGGACGGCGGCGGTACGACGGCGTGCGGTGAGAGGAACGAGAGCCTCTTCTCGATCCGGAAAAAGAGGAGAGGCGAGGAGGAGAGAGGAGTGCGGGGCAGGTGAGCACGGTCACGGGCTCCTTAGCCCTCCATTTGCCACGGCGGCGTGCGGCATGGGCGCGGAGGAGGTGGCGGCATGGCGCCAGTGCGTCCTGTCGTCACTGTGCTTCGTCCGGAATTTTCCGGATGGGTCCGGAAAATTCCGACTGGCCCGGAATTTATCCGGAAAATTCCGGGTCATTCCGAATGGACATAACATGGCAGAAAAACTGAAATTTGACAAGGGCTCCAAAACACTTCCAGAAAATATGCAAAAATTCTGGGAGTTTCCCCACTAGGTAAACTAGCTCAACATACATTTACTTGGGCCTTTGAGCATCATGACATGGCTTACCAATAACCAAGGATAGGAACCACTTTTGGAGTTGAAGTTGAAAACACATTGGAGGCCAACCATTTGGTTCCTTTGCAAAAAAAGTAAACTTGGGGAACTTGTTGGACCACAAGGTCACTTGCCAAGACAAGGGTTACACCACAGTTTGTATTTCAAGAGATAAAGGGTGTGGGGAGTTTGGCCTCCCTCATTTCATTGTTTTCCCATTTGGTGGTTTGTTAACACAAGCAATTAAAAAGGGATGCCATGATGCAAACATATATGCAAAAAGTGGAAAAATTCTTCGTATTTTTTCATATCCAAGCTAGGGCTGTTACAAATCTACCCCCCTTACAAGAATCTCGCCCCGAGATTCTAGGCTTGAGTGAAGAAGGCGGGGTATTCCTGACGAAGACTAGTTTCTCGCTCCCATGTGGCTTCTTCCTCGGAATGGTTAGACCATTGAACCTTGAGAAACTTGATGGACTTGTTGCGGGTTTTCCTCTCCGCTTCATCCAAGATGCGGATAGGATGCTCGCGATAGGTCAAATCCTCTTGAATGTCCAATGCCTCATGATCAACCCCACGGATGGGATCCTTGAAACACCGGCGGAGTTGGGAGACATGGAAAACATCATGGACATCCGGGAAATTGGAGGGCAACTCAAGTTGATAGGAGAGATCTCCGCGCTTGGCTAGGATGGTGAAAGGGCCAACATAGCGGGGTGCTAATTTGCCCTTGATTCCGAAACGACGAACGCCTCGAAGAGGAGAGACTCGAAGATAGGCCTTGTCACCGATTTCATAGTGGACCTCTTGATGGTGCTTGTCATAGTAGCTTTTCTGATGGGATTGAGCGGCCTTGAGGTTTTCCCGAATAACACGGACTTTCTCTTCGGCTTCATTGATCACGTAGGGACCGAAGAGTGACCTCTCCCCGGTTTCAGACCAATTGAGGGGAGTCCGACATCTTCTCCCATATAGGACCTCGAAGGGAGCCATTTGCAAGCTGGCTTGATAGCTATTGTTGTAGGAGAACTCGGCGAGAGGGAGGTATTTTTCCCAACTCTTGCCGAAAGAGATGACACAAGCCCGAAGCATGTCCTCAAGAACTTGATTTACTCTTTCAGTTTGACTGTCGGTTTGAGGGTGGTAGGCGGTACTGAAGTTGAGACGGGTTCCTAGAGCCTCTTGGAAACTTTGCCAAAACTTGGACACAAATAAGCTTCCGCGGTCAGAGATGATCCGCAAAGGAACCCCATGCAAAGGAACAATCCGGGCCATATACAAGTCGGCAAGTTGGCTTGCTCGAATATCATCACGGACCGGAAGGAAATGGGCAACCTTTGACAACCGGTCGATGATGACCCAAATAGCATTGTTGCCCTTTTGTGACTTCGGAAAGCCGGTAATAAAATCCATACCAACTTCATCCCACTTCCACTCGGGAATGGCTATGGGGCGGAGGGTACCAGCTGGCCTTTGATGTTCCGCCTTCACTCGGCGACAGACGTCGCATTCAGCCACATATTCGGCGATCTCGCGCTTCATGCAAGACCACCAGAATTGAGGGCGAAGATCCTGGTACATTTTTGTGCTACCCGGGTGAATAGAGATGGGTGACTCATGAGCTTCAGAAAGGATCAACTCCCTCAGATTTCCACTCTTGGGCACCACTAGACGGTCACCAAAATAGACCACTCCATGGTCATCAACCAAGAAACAATTGGCCTTTCCATTAGCGATCTTCTCTTTGATCTCAAGGATTTCAGGATCATCTTGTTGGGCGGCCTTGATATCATCCTCGAGAGTGGATTTGATCTCAAGGTTAGCTAGAAAACCAGAAGGAACAATTTCCAGATTCAATTTAGCAAATTCCTCGTGGAGAGCCGGTTGCGCCTTTTCAACCATCACGGTATTGCAATAGGCTTTGCGGCTCAGAGCGTCCGCCACGACATTTGCCTTGCCGGGCTGATAATTGAGGGTCACATCATAGTCCTTTATCAATTCCAGCCATCTCCTCTGCCTCAAGTTCAGATCCGGCTGGGTGAACAGATATTTCAGACTTTGGTGGTCGGAGTAGATCTCGCAACGGTTGCCCAAGAGGTAGGGCCTCCATTGCTTCAGAGCATGTACCACGGCGGCAAGCTCCAAATCATGAGTTGGATAATTTTGCTCGTGTGGCTTGAGTTGACGGGAAGCATAAGCGACCACATGGCCCTCTTGCATCAAGACACATCCCAAGCCTTGGAGAGATGCATCGCAATAGACGACGAAGTCCTTGGCGGTATCGGGAAGGACAAGTACCGGTGTGGTGGTGAGCTTGACCTTGAGGGTTTGGAAACTCTCTTCAGCCTTGTCTGACCACACGAATGGCTTGCCTTTCTTGAGGAGTTCAGTCAATGCCTTTGCTATTTTGGAGAAGCCCTCAATAAATCGACGGTAATAACCCGCCAATCCAAGGAAGCTTCGGATATCTTTGACGGATTTGGGAGTTGGCCAATCCAGGATTGCCTGAATCTTGTCGGGTATCACCGCTACTCCGGCAGCTGACACCACATGACCGAGAAAGATGAGCTCCTTCAGCCAAAACTCACATTTAGAGAACTTGGCATATAGACGGTGGTCTCGAAGCTTGGTCAAAAAAAGTCGGAGATGCTCGGCATGTTCGTCTTCGGTCTTGGAGTACACAAGGATGTCATCGATGTAAATGATGACGAACTTGTCGAGGTACTCGTGGAAGATGGAGTTCATCAGCCTCATGAATGTAGCCGGAGCATTAGTGAGGCCGAAGGACATGACGGTGTACTCGTATAACCCGTAGCGGGTGGTGAAAGCGGTCTTCGGAATATCCTCCTTCCGGATTTTGATCTGATGGTAACCTGACCTCAGATCCATCTTGGAGAATACCGTTGCTCCAGCTAGTTGATCGAATAAGTCAGTTATGCGAGGAATTGGATACTTATTCTTGATGGTCACCGCATTAAGAGGGCGGTAGTCAACGACCAGTCGAGGAACATGTGTATCCCTCTTCTTGACAAAGATGACCGGGCAGCCCCAAGGTGAGCTACTCGGCCGGATGAATTCTTTTTCCAGCAGCTCATCAAGTTGATTCTTCAATTCAGCTAGCTCTTCCGTTGGCATACGGTAGGGCGTCTTGGAAACTGGGGCGGTTCCCGGAACCAACTCAATCACAAACTCCACGCTGCGATCGGGTGGCATGCCGGGCAATTCCTCCGGAAAGACATCGGGGAAATCACACACCACAGCGACTTCAGATATATCAGGCGGGGTGATTCCTTCCAGGAAATAAAGACTGATCTCCGGCGAGAGAGGAGTAGCCGCGGAAGGAGTTGCAGATGTTGGGGACCAATAACGCACTTCCCCATATCTTGGGTGGAACACTGTGACAGTCTTGGCAGCACAATCCAGGTTGGCCTGATATTTCACTAGCCAATCCATGCCCAGAATAACATCGATACCCTCTGACCTCAGGGCTATCAATGAGAACGGAAAAGGGACTGACCCTACGGCTATTTGAACATCGGGAGATATCCAATTGGTACGCCAACTAGAGCCGGGTGTCTTGACCACTAACGGAGGATCCATCATCACAAAAGGTATTTGATGGTTGTGTGCATATGCTATGGATATGAACGAATGCGAAGCTCCAGAATCAAATAGCACTGAAGCTGGATAAGTATTGATTTGAAGCGTACCCATAAGAACTCCGGGGTCCTCCTCAACGCCTTCAGCCGAGACGTGGTTCAGGCGGCCACGGCTGACGGTGGTAGCCTTGGCGGCTGGGGTAGAGGGTGCTGGTGCAGGTGCTGAGGTAGCCGGTGCCTTCTGGGGACACTCTCTGGAGTAGTGCCCCGGCTGGCCACAAGCGAAGAAAGTGACTCCCGGTGGTGCAGGCAGTCGAGGTCGAAAACCGCCTCCAGCCGCACCCAAAGTCGAAGTAGCGGGGCGAGGCGGAGGTGGCAGGTACCCGGTGGGCTTCGGCGCGAAGGGCGCCTTTGGCACGGCGCTGAAAGGCACGAAAACCTTTCGCTTCTTGCCCCCCGATGAGGAGGAGCTCTGGTGGTCGGTGGAAACGGGCCTCTTAGAAGCCTCTAGCTCCTTCCTACCTTGCTCCATGGTGAGAGCCTGGTTGTAAAGCTCTTGGTAGGAGGTGAACTTGAAAGGCAGGAGCTCGTATCGGAGACGAGGTGCGAGCCCCTTGCGGAAGAGGTATTGCTTGTCCTCATCATTCGTCACGTCCCGAGGGGCGTAACGGGAGAGGTGGTTGAACTCCCGTCCATAGGACTGGACGTCCATGCGTCCCTGGGTTAGGTCCAGGAACTCCCGCCTCTTGAGCTCGAGGATGGGCTTGGGGATGTACGCCGCACGGAAGGCGGTGCGGAACTCCTCCCAAGTGACAACATGGCCCGCGGCAACCATGGCCACGTGGCTCTCCCACCAAGAGCCGACGGCTCCTTCCAGAAGGTAGGTGGCGAAGTTGACATGCTCCGCCGCCGGAACATGGAGAGCGGCAAACTTGCGCTCGATAGCCCGAAGCCAATCATCCGCATCAAGCGGCTCCTTAGCCTCGGAGAAGGAGGGAGGTTGGGACCTCAAGAACTGGTTGAGAGTGGTGCAGTCCGTGTTCCTCCTGGCCCCTTGCTGGACCAGCTGCTCGAGCAGAAGCTCATTGCGCAGGCGGTTTTGCTCGATTGCCATCATAACCTCCGCCATTGAGGGTGGCGGCGGTGGATCAGGGCTGCTATGTTCCCCACGACGGGTAGGAGCCATTCTGAAGAATTGGAACAACGACAAGTTAGTAACCAATTCTGACAGATAAGATAGATCGTTGGTTGCTTCCAGATATAGATGTTTAAGAAGCAATAAACACCAAAGACAGATTTAGGCAACCACGGTGACATCACGTCATCGAGGCGATATTAAGCGGATATAACGGACTCGAGGAATAACTGGACGGTAAGAACCCAACCTCGAGAACCTAAACATCGACACCGAGCTTAAAACAAATAGAGGTAAGAATCAGAGTAGAGCGAGTTGGATGAGAAGCAAAAAGAATCCTAAGAAGGTTTTCACAACTCGTTTTTAGGTTAAAATAATTTTCACTAGACTCGGCATCGACCAAAAGAAAGGGTTTCCTACAGGCAGTCCTGCTCTGATACCAACTTGTAGCGCCCGACCCCGGAATTATACAGAGAGGCTATGTAAGCAACACAACCATCAATGTATAAAACAAAGATCGAGACTTGTGGAACAGAACTGGCACAAAGCATGACTCTACGACACAAAACATTTATATGGCAACTCATATAACGAGGAGAATACAAATATTACAAGGCAAAAGGATCACAGATCCTACAATTCAACAAGCGGAAGCGAAGTAGCGTTGTCTAATACAACAAGAAGCAAATTATGGCCTAAGAGGCCTACAGATAAACATCACCCAAGCCAGCTTGTTCCACGGTCCCAAGCTGCCACCTGGGAACCCCAGACTAGTAGTCGACGTCAACGAAGAACCCACCTAACTGCTCGGTGTCGTCCTCCTCTGAAATACAAATACATAGAGGCAGCAAAGAGAGACTGAGTACGATGTACTCGCAAGTTTAGTAGGGCGATATAGGCCCAATGACTGACGGAGGCTCTAAAGCTGTATAATGTAGTTCTTTTGCATAAAGCTAAATTTCATAAACCAAAACGTGAAAGACACCTGGCATTCGTCTACTCAGAATATTTTTATAAAAGGAGATAAGAGAGTAACATTTTCATCATTGGTTCTCATCGAACCCTTTTGTCGCCAACAACACTCATCTCCACCAAGGCACCCCCTCGAATCACCCTCGAGGAAGTGAACCTTTATCACACGTTGGTTATGCAACCTTTAGCTGCCATATCAATTAGGTTAAGATTCTCTATGGTCTTATCGTCTATTCCCAAGTTGTCCATAACCGTGGACACGGCTTTTCGAAAAGATTAACCCTGCAGGGGTGTACTAATTTACCCATTGGTACCGTCCGGCTCACCTGAGTGGCCCTCTTCCGGGGAAGGCCGGCAAGCGGGCTCGGTTAGACCTTTACAATGCATGAGGCTTACTCAAGGACCATCAGTGGCGGAAGGACAGGTTCAGCGCTCCCAGCGCCCTGCCCCACCGTCACGTCCTATACATCACCATCCTCGTTCCTTTTCCACTCACACCACACACGCGCAAATGGAAATAGCAAACTAGAGGACCCTTGACAAGCCACTCACAAATTATTCGGTCAGCGAGGTGCCCATACACCCACCAATGGCAGCACGCTAGTCTTGGTTCAAGAGGTAAAGAACTCGCACCTAGGGGCTAGAGTGAGGCAAAACACCATTCCCGATGGCAACTCACCCAAGCCGTCTTAGCATTTTCATTAAGCATCACATTTATCCACCATGCCCGAATCATTCCATCATCATCAACAATTACGGAATTAATAACGGATATAAAGCGCCTATTTAAGCATGGCTAAGCATAGCTAGCATATGAATACAACGACTCTATCTCTATCTCGGCCAACACTTCAACCCTAGGTTTCATAGGTAGGGATACATGTGATTGGCTCGGGGAAGAACATGCATTCATAGGATATTCTACTATGTACCGAAAGAGACATTTGAACCGCATGCAATATTATGGTGGATAAAATAAGTTTATGAAAACATAGGATGCTAGATGCCAAGAAGGTTAGGTTATCTCTTGCCTTGCTGCCCGGTCGTGAAGTACTGATCGTCGGGGTAAATTGGGGTGACCTCAACTCCGGAATCTATCGATACCCAAAAGAAAATACAAAGCACACATAAATCACAAGAACACAAGGTGCAATGCTCAAACACATGATGACATGTCAAATTGATGCAAGGATATTATTATATAAATTAAAGGCACAATTAAATGGGGAGCCAAATAATTAGGGAAAATTATTTGGAAACAACCCCACATTTAGCTTAGTGACCACGTTCTTCATAATTTTTTGAATTATTAGAGAAGTGGCTTAAAATGCATGAACATGACATGAAAAGGTTAGGGTTTATCATTCCGATCATTTCGGTATTTTATTTGTAAAATTTTGGAGTACCGATGATTAGCTAGCAATTTAAAAGGTTATTGGGATTTAGGTCTTGTAACCAATTCTAAGTTAGCATCAAAACCCAAGGTGTTGTCATGAGGTGATACTAGCATATTTAGATAGCATTTGAAACACTGAACAACTAGTATACCATTTGCAAGATTTAACGATAAGGATTTAAATTACAAAGTTCACAAGTTTTTCAGCCTGGTTCGGAATTCATCCGGATTGGTCCGGAATATTCCGGATGGTCCGGAATAATCCGGGCTCATTCCGAGCCAAATCCGAGGTGACCTCAAAATCCTTCGGTTGGGGTTTCGGATTTCATCCGGAAAGGTCCGGAAAAATCCGGTCGACCCGGAATCGATCCGGAATAATCCGGGTGATTCCGGACGACTCGATTCTGGGCAGAAAACGACGGCGGCGGCGGAACTCGCTCGACGCGAGCAAGAAGGAGAGGGAGAGGAAAAAGGGGAGGAGGCCTAAGAGGCGTGTGTGCTCACCAGGAGCACTCCCGTGTGGTCGGAGAGGACGGGGACGACCGCGGTGGCCGGATTCCGCAGGGGACGGGCACGGCGAACGGCGGACCAACTCGGGAAGGCGAGCTCGATTAGCTCTACTCGGGGCCTCCCAGCAAGTGTCCTTCGGTGGGGAAGGTGGAGGAGGAGCAGGCGGAGCGAGTGGTGGCTTCGGCTTGCCCCAAGGTGGCCGGAGTCGACGGCGATGCACGGAGGACGGCGGCGGTACGACGGCGTCTCTTGAGAGGAACGAGAGCCTCTTCTCGATCCGGAAAAAGAGGAGAGGCGAGGAGGAGAGAGGAGTGCGGGGCAGGTGAGCACGGTCACGGGCTCCTTAGCCCTCCATTTGCCACGGCGGCGTGCGGCATGGGCGCGGAGGAGGTGGCGGCATGGCGCCAGTGCGTCCTGTCGTCACTGTGCTTCGTCCGGAATTTTCCGGATGGGTCCGGAAAATTCCGACTGGCCCGGAATTTATCCGGAAAATTCCGGGTCATTCCGAATGGACATAACATGGCAGAAAAACTGAAATTTGACAAGGGCTCCAAAACACTTCCAGAAAATATGCAAAAATTCTGGGAGTTTCCCCACTAGGTAAACTAGCTCAACATACATTTACTTGGGCCTTTGAGCATCATGACATGGCTTACCAATAACCAAGGATAGGAACCACTTTTGGAGTTGAAGTTGAAAACACATTGGAGGCCAACCATTTGGTTCCTTTGCAAAAGAGTAAACTTGGGGAACTTGTTGGACCACAAGGTCACTTGCCAAGACAAGGGTTACACCACAGTTTGTATTTCAAGAGATAAAGGGTGTGGGGAGTTTGGCCTCCCTCATTTCATTGTTTTCCCATTTGGTGGTTTGTTAACACAAGCAATTAAAAAGGGATGCCATGATGCAAACATATATGCAAAAAGTGGAAAAATTCTTCGTATTTTTTCATATCCAAGCTAGGGCTGTTACAGTAGGGCTCTACTCATATGCTTCTACGCTGTCGAGTGGCACCTCCCTCAACGGGTCGCTAAACAGTTCGGAAGAAGGCAGCGCACCCCGCCGGCCGCGCAAAGCACTAGTGTTCAACTGCATAGATGTGTGAATGACTTTAATACATTTTCTTTCGGCGACATTATACAAGTGTCTAATTATTCATTGCAGGATGGATCGACAAAGGTGTCGGAAAGAGAAGGAATGGGACACTAAACATCGAGTTGCCGACATACATAAATAAGGTTCACGACAAGTTTCCGACATACATAAATAAGGTTCACGCGAGTTGCCGACATACATAAATAAGGTTCACAACAACGGGGACAAGTTACCGACCACATGAGCGACTATATGTCTAGGACACGGGGCCATTTTACCTTCTTATCACGCTGGAGGTCTTCAGCCCGTGCGATCTCTGCCCTCTCTCGCTTCCTCGCCCTCTCCGCCTCACGAGCCTCCTTAGCATGGCACTTCCTCTTGCGGTGACCCCGCACACCACTGCATATTGTAGTGTACAAGTCGTTGACATAACACCCACGGAAAGACTTATCTGTAAATATTACATCCCTCAGAGTAGTACAACAGAAACATTGCGGGTCCACTTTATTACACACTGCTAAAGATTACAAGCCAGAAGTGTACAAAAACTTCAACGTCTTCTTCCGACATGGGAGGAATTTCAACTACGGTACGGTTGACTGCGGTCAACTTATTGACGATAGAAAGAAGTAAACTAAGAACCATCGGCTCAACAAACTAAATAGTACTAGTCTAGAATTGCTCGGCCCGGTTCCTAAGATAGGAGACTAAGTCTCGGTCTCCTCATCATCGCCTCCATAAGCAATCAGGTAGTCGACGCCTTCCACTTCTCCGGACAGATCAGGTTCCTCGTAGTACACCTCGTCCTCGTGGTAAGCTCCATAGCTCTCCTTGATTGCCTCCTCAAAGTCTAAGCATGGGGTCAAATGAGAAGGGGTGAGCAACAGCGTTACTCAGCAAGTTCAAAATATTTAGAGATAAGGTGTTTCATGCACTAGCTACTGCCAAAACCTCGGGTCTTTGGCAAAGATGCAAGTTTTTGTAAACATTTCTTCAAAGAGTAGATTTTATTCAGAAAACAATGTCCCAGCCTCCACCGGTCTTGTGAATCCAAATGGGACTCCATTCCGGCCTCGATCTCGTAGTTCCATTCCGGGAACATGGTTGTGATATCACAAATTTGTTGCTTGACTCTGCAGAGTTGCATCACTTTATCCAACAGTTGCCTGGCCCTATATATGCTCTCTTTACACTCCATGAGTGTTATAGCCAGGACTCAGGACATCCAGTCATGTGGAGCTCTTTCCCTCATAACGCACATCCGCCCCTTTGTGATGCTATAGGTGAAACACGATCACCTCATACCCATCACCCACTCCTAGCTTCCATACCAAACACCCCGTCGGATGGGAAGTATATGCGCTTCCACGCCGGCAGTCGAACGCGACGATTAAACCTGGTACTGGCCTGCCGTAGATGTGCTTATGAGGAAAGAAGCCTTTGACTGACCCCGCCCATACAAAGTCCGTTGGTTGATGCTTTCACTACGGCGAAAGGATCACTGGAACAGGGGTTATTAATTTCCTAAGGATATATACCTTCCCATACGATGGAACACCGTACCTATTCATCTTACCATTGTTCCACCGCCAACCAATAGTATATACCACATCATTCGAAAATACTTTTTCTTTTTGATGCAAGTGAAAGGAACGTATAATTAGCTTGGCAAGTACTTTGATAGAAATACAGCAAACGGTATGCAACAATGAACTTGCCTTGAGACTGACAAGTAGTGCAGTCTAAAGCTCTGGCGATTCGTGACCCTCGTGTTCTGAAAATCAACATCATTGTCTTTATAAGACAATGTTTTAAAATCCAAATCATGCTATTATGCATAGATGAGATGATTATTTGTGAGTTTTGGAAAAATTCCCCCCTTTGTATTATAAGATGATTTCTTCTTTGTGTGTTTTACCTAGGATGAGTAACGGGACAGTCATTTACAGAATGGTAATTTATTTTAAATTTGGCAAAATAATTCAATTCATTTCCACTGAAGGATCCTTGAATATTTTGAAAGCAATTCAAATCATGTCCACTTAAGGATCTTTGAATATTTTGGAAAATAACTCAAATCATTTCCACTTAAGGATCTTTGAATTTTTCACTCAAGAAATATTTTTCAATAAATCAGATAAAAATCAATTTTGGAATCCTTGCAAAATTTTGAGTTAGTAACATATTTTTATTTGATTTTTAGGATTCTTATTTTGGATTTAAAATTTGAACCATAACTAGGGTTTGATTTGAATTCAGCAATTTTTAGAAATTATAACTGGGTCCTCGGGTACTTGGTTGAATCAAGTCAACCCGTATCGGTTCGGTCGGACCGAACCACTCTGTTCTCCCTCTCTCTTCTCTCTCTCGCTCCCGTGGTCGACGCGATCCCCTTTTCGCCTCCTCCGTCGCCGACCGATTCCGGCGTGCTCCGGCCAACTCCGCCGCCGTGCTAGGGCGCAATTGAGAGCCCTCTCGACGCTCTACCTTCCCATCCTCTTCGATCCACTTTCCCCTGCCTGGTGTGTTCGTGCGCAACCCAACCCTGGGGTTAGAGTTTCGGTGACGGCGCCGCTCCGCCGCGCTTCTCCTTCTCCGAGCTGCTTCACCATGGCTTGGCGCAGAGCTTCGCTCTCTGTCTCCACCCCACGGTTCCCCTCCTTCTCCACTGACGCGGTCATGCTTGACCTAACCCTAATTAGGGTTTCGGTTGCAGCGTGATTCGTCGTGCTCCCGACTCTCGCTTTGCTCCGCTGCCGTGTGGAGCTCGTCTCCGTGCCGCCGTGGTGCTGGAGTGGTGTTGCTGTGGTGCTGGTGTTGGTTTTGCTGTGGTGCTGGTGCTGGTTTTGCTGTGGTGCGGCGTCTCCCTTGGTCCTCCGTCATGACCACACGGGCACTGCCCCGTCGTCATGCCGTTACGGGCAAAACTGTTGGTCTCAGAGACGTTTTTAGTGCAGAACTGCATGCACTTACACGAGCAGTTGAGGTTGCTACTTCAATTGGAGCAATACGTGTAGTCTTTGAGACTGATTCTGAGCTTTTGGCCATGGCACTGAATCGGAAAGGCCATGATTTTTCCCAGCTAGCAGCACCTCTTGATGATTTGAAGATTCAGCTGAAATCCTGGTTTTTGAGTTGTGAAGTTCTGCACTGTCAACGATCAGCAAACAAAGCTGCCCACGATCTAGCTATTCTGGGGAAAAACTATAATGCCCAAGAGGCTGTAATCTGGGATGTTGATGTTCCGGCTAGGGCCAAGAAAAACTCGAGACTTGTGAGCGGCTCGAGATCGACTCGCTTTTTAGCTCGACTCGAGATCAACTCGAAAACAAATGAGCTGAGTATGAGCATGTTCTGTAACTCGACTAGAAAACAAACTGGTCTTGAGCGAGCACTAACTCGCTCGATTTCAGCTCGTTAGCTCGAAATATTATAATTATTTGTAATAATTCAAATATATATTAAAATAAAATAGATAATTTGCTACCTTATATATTGTGAACAGGATTGTTCTTTTCTTGTACGTGCAACCAATATTCAAGGTTAATTAAGCGAGGTAAAATTTGATATTAACTATATGAATGTACTATCATATCAATAATATTTCGCTAGTTCGTCCACGACTATTTGTTATGATGTCGTTGTGGTCCTCTAACTATAGGCACTATGTGCTTTTGAATATAGAAATTCTCCTTGTCTTGCTTAGCTCGAAACTCGCTCGAGATCGACTCGAGATGGTTACAAGATGAGCATGAACCAATATTACAGCTCGTCCATTAACTCGACGCGGTCTGAGCTCGCTCGAATTTTAGTATGAACTGAGCTGAGTCGAGTATAATTAACTCGCTCGAACTCTACTCGTTTACAGCCCTAGTTCCGGCCAATGTGGCCGAAGTTGTAGTGGGCGATTTGCCCTAGTTATCGTAATAAAGCTTGTTGCTTTTCAAAAAAAAAGTAAAGGCGCCTAGCGGTGGCCCAGGTCTCAATCAGATAAACAAGCCCCCCCTCGAATACTTCCTCCACATCAGATAGCATCTCCACAAGAGTTTCTAGTTGGCACGCCTACGACGGTGGTGATGGCATCGCGGATGACTAGATCGATGACGAGTTTGCAGACGACAAACCATGGAGTAATAAATTGAAGAGCTTGTCTTTGCCAAATGAAAATTTGCTATAGTTTTGTCCGAAGTTAGCGATTACAAGCTTAACATTTTTGCCGGTTCCCCAGAGATATATATGGTAGATGGCACACATATCAGGTCTAGTCAGGGAGGCACCGAGGAATGCAACAACTCGTATTGCATGGCCCTCACGGATTCATTCTTTTGTAGACCATCCCGGTCCCCGGATCCTCAAACCGGACAGAGACAACAATCTGAGAACACAAACGCCAAAACATACCATCATCCATCATCGACCATAATCTAGTATCGTTGACGTGAACGCTTCAGCCACAACGGGCTAGCCGCTTTGATCGCCGTAGTATTTGATGATTGACAGCATACAGCAGGTCTTGTTTTTCCCTCATATGCAATTGCACGACAGCTGCAGAAATGAAGCAGGCATTGTAATTGGCGATTTAAGTATTTTATTCTCAAACAATGCCTGAAAGTACAAGTACACACTACACCACGTCCCTTAAATAGAGGCAGATTGGTAAAGGCACTGTTTAAAATCGCCGCAGAAAAGTAGTATTAGCGGCAGTTTCTTAGTAGTGCCGCTAATGAGTAGCTAATCCACGGCAATTTACAGAAGTGAAGTGCCGCAAATATTTGGGTAATTAGCGGTCATTTCGTAAAGTGCGGCGAAAGATTGCATCATTAGCGGCAAATACTAGGATAGTGCCGCGAGGCAAATAGAAAGTGCCGCAAAAGTTTTGGGGGAACGCTAGGCGTAGGTCGCCCTAAGCCCCCCTAATCTAGGTCCCTTGTTTTAACCGTTGGATCAAGATCGGACGTGCAGAAATCAGTGCATCGTACTTTTACATTTTAGCCCATAATTGTTTTGGAGACTCAACCCGCACTACACAAAACCTCACTTAAACGAAGGGGTATCCGATATTTACTGAAAAAATGCCACCGTGATGATTTATCTCAGTATCGCAACAAATCGCCGAGTATTTCAACAAAAAATCTCGATCCGTGTACAATAATTTTTCACTATTACAACAAATCATCGAAACATTTCAAAAAAGTAATATTACAAAAAAGTGGTTAAAAATATATTTTTACTGCAGATTGCTTTACAACAAAACTCACCAACAATTTCAACAAAAATCATAAATTGTTACAACAAAAAAACTAAAATTTTACAACAAATAAAAGATGCTCAAACAACGAGTTATTGCTGCATATTCATCTGCAACAAAAATCACCCACTATTTTAATAAATATCAGAAATGATTACAACAATTATGTGTAGCGACATTTTAAAAGTGGTTACAGAAAACTATTTTTTATAGATTCATTCGCAACAAAAGTTACGAACAATTTCAACAACAGTCATAAATGCTTGCAACAAAAACTCGAGTATTACAACAAATTTATTTAGCCCGTATAAATAAAATATGAATTATTACAACAAACTGTCGCAACATTACGGAAAAAAGTAATATTACAAAATAGAGTGGTTAAACAATATTTATTTTGCTGCAGATTGTTTAACAAGAAAAACTCACCAAGAATCCAACAAAATCAAAAGCTATTACAACAAAAATAACAAGTTTTTAAAACAATTAAAAGGTTCTTAAACAACAATTTTTGCTACAGATTCATTTGCAACAAAAATCATCCATTATTTTAACAAAAGTCAGATGAGATTACAACATTAAAAATATATTTTTGCAACATTTTAAAAGTGGTCAAGAAACAATAGTTTTTCTGCATAGTCATTTGCAAAAAAAAAATCAACTACTTCAATAAAAATCATAAACGCTTACAACACAAAAAAGCATGTGCTTTATAACATTTTGGTAAACATCATCGAAAAATGCGAAGAACACATTTTGTTACAAATTTAAATAGATGTTTGCAACATTAGAAAAAAAATCATCCATGCCGGCGGCGCTCGGCCTACCTTGCGGCAAACTCATGCCGACGAAAACAGAGACGACGTTGCGGTAAAAAAATTACACAGACAAATACGGTGTCAGCGTATGCACAAAACCAGAGAAACTATCTACTGTGTAAAAAAAATTAGCTATCTCGTATGTACCCTTTCTTATTTTTGCAAATTTCTCGTATCTACCTGAGAACATGCATACAGCAAAATAAGCTAGCTAGCTGTTTGTTAAAAAAAAATGCTAGCTAGCTGAGAGCTAGAGGCGTGCTGCGGGCACACAGCAACCAGCGGTCGCGACACCGGCCGCGCGAAAAAAACCAGCGTGTATGGTGGGCCCTTGCGTGGGTGGACGGGCGACAACGCGGAAGCAGCGAGACGACCTACGAATTCTCGCGATAGGTCGGCCTAGCGGAAGCGTTTTCCAAAGTTTTGTGGGTGCCGAGTGCGACGAGCGATTCGTATCGTTACTCCCCAATCCCCATGGAAACCACCCGAGTACTCAAACCACCCCCTACCATCTCGAGGCCTAGCACAGGGTCCTCGTCTTCGACGCCGTCCCGCCTCGCGGCCGTCCCCGTCCTGCCGCACTATCCCGCGGGTTCCTCGCTGCCGCAGTCACCGCGGCCGAACTCCGCCTCGCCCAGATCCCGCGGGACAACCTCGAGGAGCCGTAGTACCACCTGTACAGCTCCGGGCTCACAAGCCCCCGCTCGTGGCTTCTCCCCCAGGTCCGGCCGGCGGCCTCCCCTTCGACCGGTCTCGCCGCCGTCGTCCTTGAGGCCAAGCACCACCTCCCGCCGGGCGATTTCTGCTGGAATTTTGGCCTAAAATGGCTAGCCCATTTAGTTTATTTCCATAATTCCTGAAAATTCTAGAGGCCCATGTGGCCCATTCATACTTGGCAAGAGGTGGGACAAAAAGTTTAGTCCCACACGGCTAGTTGGGAGAGAGTTTCACCAGCTTATAAGGTGAGGCCTGCTACCACTAGTATGAGGCATAGAAAAGGGAGAGAATAAGAGAGAGCCACACGCGCGCTCCTCCTCCGCCGCCCGCCTCGCCTCGTCACGACGCGCGCGCGCCGCGGGTTGCGGGAATCTCGCCGAGCCGATATGTTCTTTTTGCCACACGTAAATGGACGAATATAAACGGACACGAAGCTGAAACGTTGCACTAGTGGGAAATGAATCTGGATGGCTGTTCGGTTTCGGCCGCCGGCTGTCCACTTCGCCTCCCGTCTCTTTGTTTCCTCTTCCGCGGTGCCCGTTCGCCTCCTGCTACTGTGCCTATAAAGAGAGGTCGCTCCTTTCACTTAATAACAGCAACATAGCCACATCCTATGCGTCTGCCTCCTGGTTCTCGAGCACTGCGCCGCCGATCAAGTATTCCTCATTCCGTTGCGCGGCGTGCACCGCGTGACGGAACAGTAGGCCTCCGGAACCCCGTCTCTTGTGATCCTGTACGGGAGAGAGGCGATAAGGTTTTTGGGGAGCGTCAACACGCGACTACTGCTTTTCTCTTCAACACGGACTCCGACGACTACTTCCCAGACGACGACTTCTTCCCGGACGTCGACGTCCTCTTCGACGACATGTCTTCTTCAGCCAGCATTCCGTATGTCATCTTATTCCGCCTTTTCGAGATCATGCTTCAGACTTTGCCTCAAGCAACTTGTGTAGAATTGTTTTTCGCGTACTTTCTGTTACATTACATGACTAGTTTACCTCCTGTTATTCTAGCCATGTTCTATCTACTGTATATATGGATTAAATCATGCGGAAAATTGCTCATATTCTCAACAATCCAAAAACCTTATTTTAGGCAATTTTCCCCTGTTGGCTTTGCTGCTTCCATGAGGCCCCCTGTTTTCGATGGGGTGAAGTATAAGAACTGGCGTGCGAGAGCCACTCTCTGGTTTGAAACCATGAAGTGTTTTCACGCTGCTAAAGGCAGGCCTGAAGGAGAGCTTTCCCCTGAAGAGGAGAAAGCTTTTCAGGAAGCCGACACCCTGTTAAGGGCTGCTATTCTCAGCATTCTTGGCGACAAGATTGTCGACCCATATTTGTCCATCACTATGGGCAAGGGCATGTGGGATGCGCTCGAGGCCAAATTTGGGGTCTCGGACGCAGGCAGTGAATTGTATGTCATGGAGCAATTCTTTGACTACAAGATGACTGGTGACCGCTCCATTGTTGAGCAGGTTCATGAGATACAGTCCATTGCTAAAGAACTTGAGCAAGTTTCGTGTGTGTTACCCGACAAGTTTATTGCCGGAGGCATCATTGCCAAACTTCCTCCTTCGTGGAGGAATTTTGCTACTTCTCTGAAGCACAAGAGGCAGGAGTTTTCCGTTGTGGATCTCATCGGGTCGCTTGATGTGGAAGAAAAGGCGAGAGCAAAAGACACACGAGCTCGAGTTTTTGAGGGAGGTTCGAGTGCTAACTTCGTTCAGAAGAAAAACTCCCAGTCCTACAAGCCCAAGAACAAGAGTAAGTCTGAGGACAAAGGCAAGTTTGATAAAAAGAACAAGCCCTCACAGTCTACCAACTTCAAGAGGAAGACCGATAGGAAGAAGGGATCCTGCCATGTCTGTGGTGATCCTAATCACTGGGCTCCAAGATGCCCCAACTGTTTTGAGGAGCGCGAGAAGGGCGGCAAGACCGCTAATGTTGTCATTGGAGATACTGAAATGAAAGATGCTGGGTATGGTATATTTCCAACTATCTTTTCAGTATGTCATTCTCCTGAATGGTGGATTGACACAGGTGCCAATGTACATGTTTGTGCTGATATCTCAATGTTTTCTTCTTATCAGGTCGCAGGGACTTCCTCCGTGCTGATGGGAAACGGGTCACATGCTTCTGTTCGTGGTGTTGGTACGGTCGATCTGAAGTTTACTTCGGGAAAGATCGTGCGCCTGAAGAACGTTCATCATGTGCCCTCCATAAATAAAAATCTTGTTAGCGGTTCTCTTCTGTGTCGAGATGGCTACAAGATAGTTTTTGAGTCCAATAAATTTGTTGTGTCCAAGTTTGGAACTTTCGTTGGTAAAGGCTATGAGTGCGGAGGCTTGTTCCGCCTATCACTGTCAGACGTTTGTAATAAAGTGGTGAATCATGTTTGCACTACTGCTGAATCAAATGTATGGCATTCTCGTCTCTGTCATATTAATTTTGGGTGTATGATGCGGCTAGCCAAATTGAATTTAATCCCCAGTTTCACCACTGTCAAAGGTTCTAAGTGTCAAGTTTGTGTTCAAGCAAAACAACCACGCAAGTCTCATACGACTGCGGAGGTACGAGACTTGGCACCTCTAGAGCTCATACATTCTGATCTTTGTGAGATGAATGGCGTGCTGACAAAAGGTGGAAAGAGATACTTCATGACGTTAATTAATTGATGACTCCACTAGATACTGCTATGTGTACCTTCTGAAATCAAAAGATGAAGCTCTAAATTTCTTCAAAATCTATAAAGCGGAAGCAGAAAATCAACTTGATCGAAAGATTAAGAGGCTTAGGTCCGACCGTGGTGGAGAGTATTTTTCCAATGAGTTTGATTCCTTTTGTGCGGAACACGGTATAATTCATGAAAGGACGCCTCCCTACTCACCCCAGTCAAATGGAGTAGCTGAAAGAAAGAACCGTACTCTAACTGATTTGGTTAACGCCATGTTAGACACATCAGGTCTCTCCAAGGCATGGTGGGGGGAGGCGATATTGACTGCGTGTCATGTCCTAAACCGAGTTCCCATAAAGGACAAAGAGATAACCCCATTTGAGGAGTTTCAGAAGAAAAGGTTAAAACTCTCTTACCTGCGAACTTGGGGTTGTTTGGCGAAAGTCAATATACCAATTCCCAAGAAGCGCAAGCTTGGACCAAAAACTGTGGACTGTGTTTTTCTGGGCTATGCATTCCATAGCATTGGTTATAGATTCTTGATAGTAAAATCTGAGGTATCCGACATGAATGTTGGTACAATTATGGAGTCGAACGATGCGACTTTCTTTGAGGATATCTTTCCAATGAAGGATATGTCGAGTTCATCAAATCAGGAGATGCCAAGATCATCTAGTCAGGAATTTGTCCCAATTCCTGAACCCACCATTCCGATAGAACACCATGAAAATGCTGTGGAGGATGACAATGAAACTCCTAAAAGGAGCAAGAGACAGAGGACTGCAAAGTCCTTTGGTGATGATTTTATTGTGTACCTCGTAGATGACACTCCCAGTTCTATTTCAGAAGCTTATGCATCTTCAGATGCCGACTACTAGAAGGAAGCTGTCCATAGTGAGATGGATTCCATCTTAGCTAATGGAACTTGGGAGATCACCGATCGTCCTTATGGGTGCAAGCCTGTAGGATGTAAGTGGGTGTTCAACAAGAAGCTTAGGCCTGATGGTACTATCGAAAAATACAAGGCACGGCTTGTGGCCAAGGGTTATACCCAAAAGGAAGGTGAGGACTTCTTTGATACTTACTCACCTGTTGCTAGACTGACCACCATTCGTGTGCTACTATCATTGGCTGCCTCACACGGTCTTCTCGTTCATCAAATGGACGTTAAGACAGCTTTCCTAAATGGAGAGCTGGAAGAGGAAATTTACATGGAGCAGCCAGATGGATTTGTAGTACATGGTCAGGAAGGAAAGGTGTGCAAGTTATTGAAGTCGCTATATGGTCTCAAGCAAGCCCCTAAGCAGTGGCATGAAAAGTTCGAAAGAACGTTAACTGCTGAAGGCTTTGTTGTAAACGAAGCTGACAAATGTGTGTACTATCGCCATAGTGGGGGCGAGGGAGTTATTTTGTGTCTGTACGTCGATGACATACTGATATTTGGTACCAACCTTAACATGATTAAGGAGGTCAAGGATTTCTTATCTCGTTGTTTTGAGATGAAGGATCTAGGAGTAGCTGATGTTATCTTAAACATCAAGCTATTGAGAGATGACGATGGTGGGATTACACTGCTTCAATCCCACTACGTGGACAAGGTCTTGAGTCGTTTTGGGTATAGCGACTGCAAGGCTTCTCCAACACCGTATGATCCCAGTGTGTTGCTTCGAATGAATCAACGAATTGCTAGAGATCAATTGAGATACTCGCAGATTATTGGCTCACTTATGTATTTGGCTAGCGCCACGAGGCCTGACATCTCTTTTGCTGTAAGTAAACTGAGCCGGTTTGTTTCAAATCCGGGAGATGATTATTGGCATGCTCTTGAGAGAGTTATGCGCTATTTGAAAGGCACTGCGAGTTATGGTATTCACTATATCGGATATCCGAGGGTACTGGAGGGTTATAGTGATTCAAATTGGATATCTGATGCTGATGAGATTAAGGCCACAAGTGGTTATGTGTTTACACTTGGTGGTGGCGCTGTTTCCTGGAAGTCTTGCAAGCAGACCATCTTAACGAGGTCAACTATGGAAGCAGAACTCACAGCACTAGACACTGCCACTGTTGAAGCAGAGTGGCTTCGTGAGCTTTTGATGGACTTACCTGTGCTTGAGAAACCAATACCCGCCATCCTAATGAACTGTGATAATCAAACTGTGATCATCAAGGTTAACAGTTCAAAGGATAATATGAAGTCATCAAGGCATGTGAAGAGGAGACTAAAATCTGTCAGAAAAATGAAGAACTCCGGAGTTATTGCGCTGGATTACATCCAAACATCTAAAAATTTGGCAGATCCCTTCACAAAGGGTCTATCACGCAATGTGATAGATAATGCATCGAAGGAGATGGGTATGAGACCCACAGTATGAGTTGTTTGCAGTGGCAACCCACTCTATGTGATCGGAGATCCCGTGAAGTAGAATTGGGAGACAAGCTGTTGAACAACTGAGAGAAGAGTATCCCTACTTTATATAATACCACTCCGTGAAGATGCAATACTCTTCTGAACTGCATGGCAGGTTGATGTATATCTTAATGTGTTCCAAGAGTCTTTAATTTTAAAAGAGGAGATGTTGTCCTGCAGAACATTTTTGAGGAACACACCTATATGAGCCTGACTGTCAAACGTCGCAGTCTATGAGAGTTGGGTGCTCTCTAATAAACTCATGAAAGGCCCTGGAGTATGACGTATAAGCTCCACCCGTGGGGAAGTCCCACGGTAGCCCAGTATCGGTCAAGACTTTGTGTGAAACTAGATTCGCAGAAAACTTGCAGTTCAAGGCATAGTCCACTGTTCAAGTTGCAAACTAGTCTAATATGAAGTTCTAGGTGGAAGTTCAACTTAACAGTCTCCACTATAACACCGGTATATAAACAGTGCTTGGAACCTAAAGCAAATTTTGTGTGCCTCTAGAATCTTGTGGGGGATTGCTAGAATTTTTGGCCTAAAATGGCTAGCCCATTTAGTTTATTTCCATAATTCCTGAAAATTCTAGAGGCCCATGTGGCCCATTCATACTTGGCAAGAGGTGGGACAAAAAGTTTAGTCCCACACGGCTAGTTGGGAGAGAGTTTCACCAGCTTATAAGGTGAGGCCTGCTACCACTAGTATGAGGCATAGAAAAGGGAGAGAATAAGAGAGAGCCACACGCGCGCTCCTCCTCCGCCGCCCGCCTCGCCACGCCTCGTCACGACGCGCGCGCGCCGCGGGTTGCGGGAATCTCGCCGAGCCGATATGTTCTTTTTGCCACACGTAAAATGTGCCTATAAAAGAGAGGTCGCTCCTTTCACTTAATAACAGCAACATAGCCACATCCTATGCGTCTGCCTCCTGGTTCTCGAGCACTGCGCCGCCGATCAAGTCTTCCTCATTCCGTTGCGCGGCGTGCACCGCGTGACGGAACAGTAGGCCTCCGGAACCCCGTCTCTTGTGATCCTGTACGGGAGAGAGGCGATAAGGTTTTTGGGGAGCGTCAACACGCGACTACTGCTTTTCTCTTCAACACGGACTCCGACGACTACTTCCCAGACGACGACTTCTTCCCGGACGTCGACGTCCTCTTCGACGACATGTCTTCTTCAGCCAGCATTCCGTATGTCATCTTATTCCGCCTTTTCGAGATCATGCTTCAGACTTTGCCTCAAGCAACTTGTGTAGAATTGTTTTTCGCGTACTTTCTGTTACATTACATGACTAGTTTACCTCCTGTTATTCTAGCCATGTTCTATCTACTGTATATATGGATTAAATCATGCGGAAAATTGCTCATATTCTCAACAATTTCATCCAGTCCGAGCTCATCCTCAAGCCCGACCTCCTCCTCGAGCCAGGGCGCCTCCTCGTGCTGCTCGTGCCCGCGGTACTGCTACCTGTCCACCTTCTCCTCAGTCCTTCCCCTCCCGGAGTCGCTCACTTCCAACCGCCAAGCGCAGGTGAGACGACCAGCCCTCCTCCCGCGCACACCGGATCCATACAGTTTGCGACTGTAGATTTGGTTTCTGTACGTGTAATTCATGCAGACCATGTGTTTGTGTTTATGTCGTACCATGCAATTCGTTCAGTTTGTTGTGGCCTTCGTGAAGAACCTATTTGTTGTGAGAAGTGAGCACATATTATAACTTATTTGGCAGCATGTTGACCAGAAGAACGATATGACTTGGCCATTGCTGCGCTGAACTAAGCTCATTGTACGTGCCACTGTTTCAAAGTGGATCCTCAAGAACAATCCGTAGTCTGAGAATATGAACTGGTATAGCAGGATGCCCATTTTTGTTGCTTTGATGATTTCTTAGCTTATTGTCGATTTGGAGCTACAATATTAGTTTCAACACGGGGCATGTAAGTCTATGATCTCTTTCTTGCAAGTCTTATATAGTACATACTTCCAGTTGATCAACCTAATTTTTTGCAGGTCTCCAATGGCAATGGCTCTAGAACATCTTGTTGCTGGTGAAACTATGCAAATTTCAACAAAGTAGAGAGCAACGACGAAGGTTAAATATTTCTTGCTACATTGTTATAATGGTCACATGGATACATGCAAAGGGAGCTTGACTAGAGTTGGTGTATCAGAGCTGTTATTATTTTGTTTCAACTGGAGTTGGTGCAAACATATTGTAGGGAGCTTGTTTCGACCTCGTGATCCAGCGCTCGCTGCATATCAGGGCTTCCTTCGGCCACTGGTTCGCGCTGCCGTTCCTCGACAGAGTCAACGAGAGCGCCGATGACTTCGAGGTAGGCATTCCACTTTGCGTCCTACTCTGCTATATATTGGTCTCGCGCACATGCTCAGGACGCACGGTTGCCGTTTGATTAAACACCTAGCCGCTTGTTGGCTCACGGGATAATTTTGGTTGTGCTCTTGCAGATCACGGGATGATTTTGGTTGTTAGGATTTATTAAACCAACTGCTACAACCTCTCTTATCCGTGTACGATATATATTTTTTTAAATGTAAAGGTACCTTGTTTCCACTGAGTGAACCAACATAAGGAAATAACAGATATGTAGGACATTGTTATGAAGCTGCATCCATGATCTGCTGGAAACTGCAGGAAGCTTGGACGGAGGGAATATGTTCATACAACCTGTAAGGTTTTTTGTTTAGACCGTATCTATCCGTACTTGAAATATTTACAACAATCTGCGTCAAATATATACCTGAACAACTCCACTTTATAATTGATTTACTAATAGTATACTCATGTTGTTCTTATTTTCAGTTCGTCCATTAATTTACTTACTTTGTCCTCCTGTTACGCTGCCACTAAGTAAGAAATAATAGATATTTTTCATAGCCCTATTCTTAAATTAGGTGCTAGGCAAGGTTTTTTCTACACAAGATTTTTCTTTACCTGCTAAAGCCCTGATGATACTACAACACTTCCCTTTGTACCCCATGAAAGACTGGAACCATTCCCTGGTATGTCCCTTTCATAACCACACAATTTTCTTATTCATGCATCTATGTTAAATTGTTTTACGTGAAGAAATGTATGTCTTTCTGTACATAGCTCTCTATAGCTAACTACCAACTATTAATTTACATATGATTTATTGTTTCTATTTTTTATACGTATGATCCTTGTCAGGGTGCAGAGTATTCGTACAAACCTTAGTTGAGAGTGTTTAGCTGTTTCTATATCTCCTATCTAGCATTCATTGGCATGTTTGAAGACATAGTATTGCAAAGCAATATTAATTGGCTTACCAACTCAAAAAAAATAGCAGTTTATTATATGGTGTGTGCTCTACATGACTACATATGCTGATGTAATACCACATATCATATCTTGGGACCTTATCAAAATATCAACATTATACTACCGTGTCAAAATATAAACTAAAAAAAAAGGGCTTCTTTCCTGCACAGGGGCATCTCTATTTTTTTGATAAGGTGCATATGCTTGTGCTGTGCTGAAAACATGTTTTGTAATTTGTGTATTCTCCTGTGTGTGCACTATTACATCGGTATATCATTTCTGAACTGTAAGCCTATCTGTCTGCACAGGATGCACCAGATGAAGACAGTGAAACTGAAGATGAGATTGATGTTCCAGCTGTTGATGACTTGATCGTCGAGCCAGTGGGTGCTAAACCAATTCTTCTGATCCTTCCGATATATCTTATGAAGGTACCAGACAGAAACACAGATACAGGGGTGTGTTTGTAGACAAGAAACACAGCCTAGGGATCCTAATCGTGTAGTTTGCTGTCATTTGTAGTTCCTCACACCACATTTGGTGTCATAGCAAGATCTGGAGTTGCCATTTGTAGTACACATTTGGTTCATGCTTGACAGATGGTTGATGTGAAATTTGACTGTAATATTTGAATCGGAAATTTGAGCTAAAAACTGTGATATTTGTTGTACACATTATTTGAACTCAAGACACTAACAAGGGTGCCTCCAAAGGATTTACATTAGAGGCATTATAAAAGATGTACTTTAAAAAATACCTTAAATATGTGTTTTTAAAGGCACTTCAAAAATGCCTCAAAAGGTATAGTTTTGAAGGCACTTCAAAAGTGCCTCAGAAGGTATAATATTGAAGGCACTTCAAAAGTGCCTCAAAAGGTCATTTTTTGAGGCAATTTTGAAAACTGCCACAAAAGACTTTTCCCTACCGGGGTAAAAACTGCACTTTTATTTTTGCCTCAAAAAGTCTTTCAAGGCATTTATTTGACTTTTTGAGGCACTTTAGAGTGCCTCAAATTCGAGCTCGTGATGTAGTGACATTACATGAATCTACTTGGCTATGTGTGTGATGATGATCCCAGAGATCACGGTGTAACGTGTGAAACGATATGAATACTGCAAAATATGTTGGATTTTTTATTGAACATTCTAAGGCGACTACATATAGTGGTATAAACATGGATGCAAAGAAGTCCATAGACTCGCGGAACAGGTAGATGATTCTATCTGGAATTCTAATCTATCTCGATACGTGTCTATCAATCTTAAAGCAAACACATCTTTTTTATTTATTTTAACAAATCAGCCAACCGCCAATACATTTCCACCAGGAAACTTAGTCATATGATTAAAAAAAATTTATGACGACTCCATATTTTAAACTCTATAGCTAAGATACTATTGCCATTGATCTGAGCATTGCCTCCGAGAAACAACTCCCTGAGCAGAGTTCAATTTCATCACCCTGTTGAATTTTCCGCTCTAGAAAGAAAAGCTGAACCAGCGGTAGTCCGGTATCCCAGTCCATTTTGCTACATCCTATGTAGAGCATAGTGGATATAAAGCTGTGTTCCTTGATGTTTCAGCCATCAAGCAAGCTTTCAAAACGGTCCAACTTGAACGATTTGCGAAGGTAGGTAATGAGTTTGCTATGACATCTAGCAACTTTTGCTGCAACACATGCCGTCAAAACCTAGACTACCACACTTCACGCACACTTGGAGGAAACTTGTAGAAACCTATCCACAATTACAAAAGTGAATTTACATACATGATACATCCACTAGAATTAGGTTGAAGCGAACATGCCCATAACATTATCTAGTTGCAGCTGATGTCGTGGCCGCACCAAGACACAAGCATGAGCATTGCGAACATGATAGTCTTGTGTACGCCGAAGATCTTGTGTTGTCGTATTCCTTGATGCCCCCCATACATAGAAACCAAATATATTCTACTTAATACATCGTAGTTGGCCATTCTCACACCGACTAACATATACATGATCAACATGAACCTTCCACACATGATTGGCATGGAACATGGATTATCTCTTGAATGCCAAACCCCAATGTAAGGTCATCTAGCTCTCCCTCGTCCAACTTTAAATAAGGGCATGGCCTTTAATTGATCTTGGTCCACTACAACAACCATGCAAAGTATACATAATTGCGACAATATTGACATGGTATGAGCCATCATTTCAACAGTTGGCATGAAATGCTGCAACTATTCAGTAGTCCATTGCGCAAGAGCATGCTAGTATAGATAGAAACCCGGTAGAAACAAACAATCGCTAAAATTCATAGCATCCAACCGAAATTCTTTTATTTTACATTATTGGTTGGAAGAGAATATAGGCCATATTTGCCAAACAAGAAAATGGTAATGACATGGTTTCCTGATAACATCAACAACTTCAGAATACTACAAAACTGAAAAGCTAAAAACTATATATGGTTTCCCAAGCGACAGTATTCTACACATCAAATATCACTTACGTTTGTCGTATGCGAGAATAGGGCATAAACCACAAAAGTCACGTATAATTAGACAAGAATAAATGCAAAATGTGAGCATGTGGGTGTGCGTGCTGTGTACAGTTAGCATAGATCTATTTAGTTTTCTAACTCAAGTGGACCATGAGAGGCCGAGAATGGACAATTGACGCCCTACAGGGATCCCTTTATTTTGAAAATACTGGAAATCATATATTTTGAAGTTCCAAGAACAATCTGAAAAATCCTGGATGTAGACAAATGTTCCTAGATGAGAAGCTCTTCTCAGCGGAGAAGATGCACTTGTCCAGAGAACTGTTCGGCATGTACACTAGGGCCCTTCTCATTTCCTCTATGTAGAACCCCACTAAACGCACCACGTTGATGTGGTGGATCCTGCCGATGGTGGAGACCTTGGTGATGAAATCTTCTCCATTGCAGCTGTAGTTTCCCTCTAGCATCTTCACAGCAACATGTCCACCGCCCGGGAGTAGCACACCCTTGTAAACGGACCCGTAGCCCCCTTGGCCCAATTTATCTCTCAAAGGGCTTGTGATTGCAAGAATGTCTTTGTAAAAGTACCTTGTCGGGGCAATCATTTGTTGCATCCTGAGGAACTTCTCAACTACATCAATTGTGATCTTTGTTTGAAGTACTTGTAGGCTAGGAATATCCAAGTACCCGAACTCCCATAACAAATCTGAGAAATTATTAACGAGGAAAAACAAAATGTCTCATTCATCTATTCAAACAATTGACTTGTCAGAACTCTTTAGTTGTTATTTACTCTACATTTCGCTGTACAACACTTAACTAACCATTTGGAGATATCAGTCGATTTGTTTGCCTAGGTAATATGCACCACCATCTTGTATTTCTCCCTTTAGTCTAATAGCTTGGTAGAGATGTACAGGCACCACCTCACTACAAAAACAATCCTAAAGCATAGATTTCCAAATAACAAAAGAAAACAGAAACAAGTGTATAATTTTTTTTTGTAAAATACAATAAACCTTGGTGCTGTAGGTAATTACCCATAATCCCTAAGTATGGCTTCAATAGTAGACAACGTTGATAACAATTTGTTGGTTCTACAATTCTTTTTAACAAGTACTCCCACCGTTCCGAATTATAAGACGTTTTAGCGTTTCACGTTCACGATCTGTCACGTTGAAGCGAAACGTTGTTCTTCCCAAATTACCCCCGGTCGGAACAGACACGTTGTCCTCTCTGCTTTCCCCTCAGCCTCTCTCACCCCTCGCTCGCCGCACGCGCTCCTCTCCTTCCTCGCTCTCGCCGGCGCGCTCCTCCCCTCCCTCGCTCTCCTCGGCGCCTCCGTGCACCTCGCTCTCGCAGGCGGTGGAGCCGGTCGCTCCCGTTACAGCCAAAGCTTTGTGGCCTAGGAAAAAGATCTTTTTTTTGTGGCGGTCAGCCGGTCGCACAGATCCGTGGGCGGCAGTCATGGCTGTTGCTGGTGCTGCTTGATCTACTCCCCGAGGGCATGGAGAAGCCGGAGGAGAGCATCACGGTCGTGACGAGGGAGCACATGGCGGAGTTCGCACGCATGTGCGAGGACTGGGGCGTTGGCGTCGAGTTGCCGCGCGACGCCGACCGGGACGAGGTGCAGGCCGCTGTGAGGGAGCTGATGGTTCGCCTTCTTCGTCAACCACGTCCACGCCCTCTGCGCTCGGCGGCGGCGAACCATGGTGATGGAGTCCGAGAGAAACAAGAAGGGTGCCGGCGCTGGGGGCCTCCCCGCCGCCATCGACCTCGAGATCTGGGAGGCCAACACTTACCGACGCGACCTGCTGGTTCCTGGAAGGGAAAAATGGCGTTCTCTCTTCCTCTTGCGTAGCTCGTCTCTGCATCTACCGCTGATGATTTGTAAGCCTCTCTCTCACACACAGAGGATGGACAGTTCTCGATGTCTGCAATTTATGTTCGTTTCCGAAGAGAATTAAACCTTCAAGTTGCTTTTTGGTTCCCCTCCCCCATGGTGTAGCAGTAGTAGTACTCAAATTGGAGTAGTAACTCCCGAATGCCTTGAACCATCCCCACTCCGCAATTAAAATTCCACCCTTTTTGGTCAATACTCGCAGGAGCCTGTAGTTTTTGGTGTATAGGTACCTGATGGTTTGTGTGCTGGCAAGAACTTGTCTCTGTAGCTTGTTGGAATAGTGCTTGTGCATAATAATATCGCAAACATTTACAAGCAAACTTGCAAACTGAATTGTTTGTTTGCTTAATTTCTTTGTAGTTGAAAAAGTGTTTTCTCTGTAGCTCTGGAGTACTCCAGTAGTATCACTAGCAAAAACAGTTAACTAGGATAGCAATATTTTTATAGCAGTATTAACTGCAAGTATATATCCTTGAATACACACCAAATTTGGTGCTTAGTGTAACTTACAAAAATTACTTGAACGGATTGGTGCTGCTCCACACTTGAATACACAACTGGAATATCCTTGAGTTTGGTGCTTAGTGTAACTTATAAATATTGTTCATGATTTTTAACTGAAGCTTTCCTGAATGCTTGCTTAGAAGCCAAGTCGTGTGTGTCGTGTTGTGCCGTAGGAGCAGCTTGCTTGCTTGTGCAGTAGCTTCTCATGAACCATTACTTGTACCAACCTGAAACATTCTATTCAATGGTGTTCTATTCGATGATTATACTGGAATTGTATTTGCAGGGAAGCAATTGGTAAAATTCTTGCCAGGGGCCACAGCCAGGTGCCGTATGAATGCTTTTTTGAAGGCCAAACACAGCAACCCTCCAGGTATACTCACAGAACTGAACCAAACAAGGAATCATATTTGTTGATCTGGAGTAGTAATGCCACAGTATCCTGATTGCACTTTGCTGAATCTAAATTACTCTTGCACCTTATTGACAGGGATAAATTCGCAAGCAGTATGAGTGTTGCAGTGGACAAGATTGTGTCGTTTCGTGCTGTCCCGGAGCCGTGTGGTAGCCGTGCAGATGGAGTTGCTGCCCTAGGGCCGGAGTCAAAGTGACCTTGTCAGTGTCGAAGCGGAGCCGGAAGCAGCGGGGGAGTAGCTGGGCGAGGTTTCTCCTACACTTACGCGTGGTTCTCCTACTCCTAGGCGAGGTTCTCCTACTCCTGGGCGAGGTCCTTCTCGTGGATCTTGATGGCGAGGATCTGGGCGAGGCGGAGATGGGCGGGGAGGAGATGACCCGGGAGATGGGCGGCGACGCGGGGAAGAAGCACGCGCGCCTGGAGGTGCTCGCGCACGAGGAACCTGGTTGGCGAGATCGCGAGGAACCTGGTCGGCGACGATCTCGTGGCGGTGGCGACGGCGCCGGCGCCGATCTACGATCTGCGAGAGACGCGATTTAGAATTTTGATTGGCTTTGTTGATGCGTACCGATTCGCTCTGTATCGCTCAGTCTCTGACAAGGGTAAATATGTCCGTTTGTACATTTTTGGAGCTTGTCGGAAAACGCTTCCGCGTCTTACATTTCGGAACGGAGGGAGTATGATTCATTTCTGTTCATTAAACCATCAACAGACCCTCATTCTTTTTCTTGGCATTTGCAGGTTCATGTATCAAAGTCATAGCAGATACTACTAACTCCGGCCGTTTTAACTTCAAAGGCGAAAAATAGAAATAAAAATTATATTAGTATGCCAATTCTTATTGTTGGCTACTCTAATATTTGCAGGTTCATTAACAAAGTTGGAACCATCGGATTAATCCACCATGCCAATATTGTCTGTCTCCTAGGATTTTGTTCTCAAGGAATGAGACGGGATCTTATTTATGAATTCATACCTAACGAGTCGCTAGAGAAATACATATTCTCTCATGACCCTAAAATTTTTCAGAATGTTCTAGTACGTACCCCATAAACTGCTAGATATTGCTCTAGGCATCGCCCCAGGAATGGAGTACTAACATCAAGGGTGCAACCAGCTCGTCCTCCACTTTAACATCAAGCCTCACAATATCTTACTGGACTACAACTTCAATCCAAAGATCTCAGACTTTGGGCTCGCAAAGTTGTGTGCAAGGGATCAAAGCATCGTCACCTTAACTGCAGCAAGAGGCACAATGGGATACATTGCACCAGAGCTATATTCTCGGAACTTAATATTCAGCCATCAGCACATGAAACATCCACATCAAGTCCTGCTTAATGTATTTCAATTTATCCAGAGAAAATGAAAAGTCAGTGAGAGGAACCATAAGTAGGAGCGATTCCAGTGCTGAAGTCGTACCTCTTGATCGGTGTAAGCCCCAGCCGCTGGATGTGGTTGCTTGTCGCTGCTGCTGCTGGATTGGTGACCTGCATGCAACATGCTTGCTGCCGCTGGGTGGGGTAAACCGAGTTAAGCTTTTGCTTGCATGCAAAAGCCTGACGCCTGCTACCATGGCCTGAGCCCATGACGCTTTCCATGGCCCAGAGCTTTGGGCCCTGATGTTACGCTTATAAGAAGAAAATGAGAGATTCTCAAAAAAATATAAAAAAAGTAAAAAAGAGAGGAAATGAGAGATTTTAATGTAGCTTGGGAATTTGCTTAAAATATTTGTCATGCACATTCTTCGGCCATTGCTTCCCTTGCAGAGTTGCAAGTGAGCATTCATAATTTGTAGCATCGACCAGCTCCACTGCATATAATTGAAGCAATCCAAGATTTTTCAGTAGCTACAAGACAAGGCGAATGCACACAGTAATGTATTCCCCACAAATATCCCAAATATGTGCCACAAATATACACCATGTATTTTATACATAAGAAGAACTTCGTTATGAGTACATTACAATTACATGTCATTATTGCGAGCTATTTTGACCCCACAATTAACCAGAAGATCACGACTCACATAAATCAGTAGATCTGCAGCCACATGGCTCACGCTTTGAATATGGTTGCGTTGGACCAGATCGCTTGATGACCTCATGCACTTCTTATAAAGGAGGATGAGATCTCACTCATTACCAAAGACGAGAGAAACATAGCAGTGTACCATCGGCATAAACCAAGTTTTTCGATAAAGAGTGCTTTATTAGACTTTAACCAGGTATAGGTTTGGGAGGCATAAATCAAGTATAGGTTTGGGAGGCATTACGGAATACATCAACACTCATATTCTCTGTCACGGTACAGGTTTTTTCAAAAGTTCGAGTGGAAATTGAATAATCTGTACACCCCAGTAAGTTGTAAGTTGTACGTAGCAAGCAATAAGGTGCATGATGCATGGCAGAAGAATCCTTCGAAAAATGACTCGTAGGCAGATGTCTTGTCAAATCAGAAAGCGGCCACCATTGTTACTCATATGAAGTACATCATGCATGTTGATCCAGCTTAAAACACCAGACGGACGGAGGATTATACATACACTTCTAATTCGGTACACCCCCTAGTTGCATTGGGCACTATAGTCTATTTACTAACTTTGTGCACGAAAAATCACATTGGACCTCAGGCTACATGTAGCTCTTTTTTTTTCAATTTTCTGAAATTCACATTTTAAAGTTTCAAAAAAATCTCAAAAAAATACTGGATGTTTAGAATGATGTATTTCATAGTCCTGCAAATTTTCAACCCGAAATATCTTATATTCCGACCTATTCTGACAAATCTGAGATTTTCAAATCGTGTACTGTTCACAATCTCAGATCCAGATATTTGTTATTTTTACACAGCCCAAAATACATAATATGTCGGATTGATATTTTACACACTGGTAGAAATAATCATCGTCTATATCTAGGATTTATTTCAGAATTTTTGGAAACTTAGAAATATGTTTTTTGAATTTTTCAAAAAACGGGCTCCATGGAGACCGAGCTCCAAAATGCTGCACTCCTTTGTGCAGCCCTATTAGAACTAGTATTGTACTTGTACCCCTCTTGGATCATGCCCCACTTAATTTTTTTTTTTGAAAATAAACACCATATGTATTATATATATATATATATATATATATATATATATATATATATATATATATATATATATATATATCTGACAGTACATTAAGGAGGACAATGATTCACAAAAGTCCAACAAATGAAAGAAAATATAAAGATAAACACCATGGTCTTGGACTCCATCTTCACCAATGCTGCAAGCGAAAAGATGCCAACCACACAACTGATGCCGATGAAGGAGAGCAACACATAGGACTGCTTCACAACCTGTAGGAGTTCCAGCACGCCAAACATGGGTACAAGCGCCGCAGTAGAAGCCCGCCGCTGGAGACGGGGCAAAGCCATCAGGCAAAGCACTTCGGCTAGGGCCACACCCCAAGGAAAACTCGCTGCAGATCGACCAACAAGGAACCAGAGAAGTGGAGAAACCCAAGCCTGAAGACCGGCAAAGATAGGAGCCTGAACCGTCGCTCCTTGCTGTACGACCACAAACCTCCCGAATTGGAACCCCAAATCGGCACAACCAAACCTCCACACCCTCCCAGGCTGTACCGGAACCAGCACGGCCAGAACGGGGACGGAGCGGAGAGGACTTATTCTGAAGAGAGAACATCGCCACCGTCTCGCCGCCCTCACCAAGAAATCCTAACCTACAAACTGGGAACCTCTCCCCTCCCGCCGGCGAGGAGCCGCAGTCCGCCGAGCTCCCGAAGGCCCCAGGAGCCGGGCGGACCGGCGGGCACGCCGACGGGAGGGCACGAACTCGATGGATCGCCTAGGAGTGCGAAAAGAGGAACCATCGCCCGTTGGAGGGCAGCGCCGCGCCCTATCATGCCCCACTTAATATATGTATGATCCGTACCTTGCAACTCGTTCAAAATAGGACATTTGACCCGGGACGAATGGGACAAGAATGCAGTTTGCCCTTGATGCATGATCACTAACAAAACTCATTATTGCTCACAATAAATAATCCCAGATTTTGTAATAAACTAACCATAAACAATGAGCAACCAAGAAACAAGCATAATAAGGTTTAGGACACGAGAACAGTTTCTCTGCATAGAAAGACAAGAAATTTCACGTACACGGTGACCAGCAGCAAGCGCTTGGCTAGATTTTGACGCTGTTAATCAATCGGGATCTTGATGGCATCAACGGAATTGGCCATCAAAACTAACTCTGCAAAACTAGACGGGTATTTTCGACCCGTGGTTGAGTCCGGTCATGAAGCACGATGGAGTCAGGTAGCGCGGCGCGGCGCACGACGCCGAATTTGGATGGGAGGTAGCTCAGGACGGTGGATTCGTAAGTAGCACAGACGAGCGGTGGCGGTGCGGGAACACTACAACCGGAGGTCTCGTTGTAACATTATTTTTGTTCGACCCTGAAGATGTGAGGAAGGAGATGGGAACAAGCATCTTTGGGCTCAACGTGGGTAAATAATATGCAGCTTTGGCATTTTTCGGTATATGGATGGGTACACAATGACTTATGGGCTTTGATATGGTTATTGTGGGTTTAGCAAGTAACCATATTAACCTTTTTTTTTTGTTTTTTTTTGTGCGTGTTCATATGAATACAACTAAGTTCTGACAGAGTGGGTGAGGCCTTGCCGGGAGGCTACATACAATTTTCACGTGCAAAATTTATTCAAAGACATCCACTACTTAACTTTGAAAATCTCTAGCCCGTGCAGGTGCACGGGTTGATCACAAGTATTCTTAATTCCACGGTGAAAAATATTTCCTCAAACTGAGGCTCTATTTGATAATATTTAAGTTTTTTTCTCATTTACCATTTGTTAACTAATTTTTTAGAGGATATTTGCTGACAACAAATTGTCAGCAAATCTAGAGTGAGAAACAAAAACTGCAAGGCTATATAATTTAACTCAAGTCGTCAAGCCATTAGGCCAATTGAATGCCCTTATATATGTAGCAACGTGGTTGCACACTTTGAATGCTATTACGTTGGGCCAGAGCACTTGAAGACAATCTGCCCTTTTATAATGGAGGGATAAATCTCCCTTTCCTTGACAGAGAGCAGAGACACATGTATCCATGTGTCGTTGGGTGACATCTGTGAAAGTTCACCCATAATTTTCGCAGCAATGGATGCTACACAACGCACCCTATATCGGCACAAATTAAAAGTCTAGGATTGGGAAGCATTACGAAATAAATCGACACAAGCACCCTATATCATTGAAGAAGGGGTTCATGAGAGAGAGCAACATGCTCACGAACACGAAGGTTGTCCTCCACGTCAGCCTCAAGATGTTGAAGCTCAGCTTGCCAGTGATAATAGAGTACTTGTCGAAGGGACTGTACCTAATTGGTAGGCCCATGAAGCGAGACGGCCCACAAGACCAGGGACACCCATGGTCGACTCATGGCCACGCAACTCCGCGGGCTTAAGACCTGGACGACTTAAGGAAGGTGTACAAACACAAGGCCATGAACAACTTGTCAAGCAAAAAGGAAGACCCTGTAGTCTCCAAGTAGGACACTAGCTCCTAGAAAAACTAGGAAGTTACCATGTAACCTCAAAGCCACTAGTATATAAGTATGGCTCCTAAAAAACTTATGTTCTAAATCTCTACGTCATAGCAACCGTGATATCAACTTGTCAAGAGCGATTCCGCCGACTTGTAATCGAGAGTACTGAGATCAGTATCAATCAAGAAGTAGTAGGTCTTTATCTCCATCACGATGGACCGAACCTGGGTATATCGTGTGTACCAATCTCTTCTCGGATAATCATTAAGTCACATAGCTCTACAACAATCCCAAGTCATGCAGCGATGACATCTGCTGTGTCAACCCCACGACATTGGCATCCACCGTGGGGCATGCGACCAAGGGAGTTGTGTTCTGGGCGGGGTCACTTCCCGGAATCTCCAACTCTGCAATCGGTCGGATGATCAATCGTGATGGACGTATCATCATCGACGATACTCAGATTGACCGAAAGCTGCCTACTCGCTCTAGCACGGCTACCGCCTCCCGTTTGGACAGATCGACATGTTCTACGGCTTTCTCTGCATATTTAATCTATGACTCCGACCCCGTGGAAGTCGCCCAATCCAGGACGACTCAAGTTTTTCTGTCCCCACCCCAAGCAACAAGGGCCATGGCCCGGAGTGTAATTTTTTTACCTATAATATTAATGTAATTGATCATCTAGCCTAACACTTAGTCTAGTTACAACATTCATATTTAAAATTGGCTTGGGGTTTGGCTTGGTCCTGTATCCGCACCTGCTAGTATATGTCCTTGCGCAAAGAACTATTCTCTGCTCCCAACAGCTTGTGATGTAATAGCTCACATAATGTCAATCTCACAACGTTCTCGATGGATCCTTTCCATGGTTGTTGTATACTGTACCATATTCATTTAGGACGTGACCCTTATTTAAAGTGGCCGAAGGAGAGCTAGATGCTTCAGTGTCCGAGATATATTACCCTGACTTTGGACAATGGCAAGAAGAGAGGGCAACCACGATGTAGTTGTAGAGCACATTTCATGTCTATGGTTGGGAGACATCAAGGGATATGGAGACACTGGATCTTGAAATGAGACCTGATCAGCACGGCAAATTTGGTTACAGAATGCAACACTGTTTAAGATCAGCACATCAAGTCGTGCAGTTGTGCGTGCAAACCACTTGAGCACGAAGAATTGCGGCTGTATAGGTGCCGCAGTACCGACGACACGACTTCAGTGATGAGGAATTCATGTTGATCTAGTTGCAGCGCATGTGGTCTTAGTGCTTACCCCCAGACGTCGTTCTTTAGAGCGCAGTCTCCTTAGCTTTCTTGGCAACCTAGCTATTTCTTCACAGAGCACATCTCATTCACCCTCCGCCTGCTCAAATCTTCTTCAATCTTCACGCCGACAACGTCGTCCCTGGTACATTTCATGTGACGAGAAGTTGGGTACGATATTTGTGCGTAAGGATCTGTCGAACTAGTATTACCCACATGGTAAATTTTAGTTTGAGTAAAAAGAGGTTGTGGAATTTGTTCTCTAGATGTTCTTAAATAATCGTGCATTTTTCTTTGTCAAAAAGCATAGAAGCACTCCACAATGTAAAGTTGCATATAAAGTTGTGTAGTAGTAGTACAATACAATGATCAGTTGGTTTAGCTCATTCAAGTCGTTCACGTTGATTTACCTCCACTCCCGTGTTCTCAGTGCTTCTGTTTAAGCCGACCCCTTATCCAAGTTTTTTCCTCTGCTTCGGAGATCAGACTGAACCTCCTCTTCACTGGTGGCAATATCTACCCGAGGCAATTCCGTGGAGGTTATTCTCCGCGGAATCGAAGCGCGGATGTGGTTGCTTGCTGCTGGGTCGCTGACCTGCACATGCTTGCAGCTACTTGCCGCCGCTGAGTCGGTCACCGGCGTGGGCATAGACGGCGGGAGATCGTCTTCCGGCGGCGGCCGGCGTCATCGTCGGCGGCGCTGGGCGGAGAGCCGGCGACTAGTATATGCCTAGTGCGCGGCCCAAACGTGGCGTTTCCTTCGTGCAGCGTGACGCCTGCTACCAAGGCCTGAGCCGATGACGTTTTCCATGGCCCAGAGCTTTGGGCCTTGATGCTACGCTTATAAGAAGGAAATGAGAGATTCTCAACAAAAAAAAGGGAATGAGTGATTGTAATGTAGCTTGACCATTTGCTTAAAATATTTGTCATGCACATTCTTCGGCCATTGCTTCCCTTGCAGAGTCACAAATATACAAGACAATCTTTTACCAAGAGTACGAGGCGAATGCACACAGTAATGTATTCCCCACAAATATCCCAAGTATGTGCCACAAATATACACCATGTATTTTATACATAGAAAGGTACAAAACTTCGTTATGAGTACATTACAATTAAATGTCATTATTGCGAACTATTTTGTCCCCACAATTAACCAGAAGATCAAGGCCTCCCATAAATCAGTAAATCTGCAGCCACATGGCTCACGCTTTGAATATCGTTGCATTGGACCAGATCGCTTTGAGACCTCCTACACTTCTTATAAAGGAGGATGAGATCTCCCTCACTGCCAGCGAGGAAGGAAACATACCAGTGTACCATTCGATGCCATATGGACAACATCGGCATAAACCAAGTCTAGGTTTGAGAGGCATTACGGAATACATCAACACACATATGCTCTGTCACGGTATAGGTTTTTTCAAAAGTTCAAGTGGAAATTGAATAATATGTACATCCCAATAAGTTGTACTCGTAGCAAGTATGGTGCATGATGCATGGCAGAAGAATCCTTCGAAAAATGACTCGTAGGCAGACGTCTTGTCAAATCAGAAAGCGGCCACCAGTGTTACTCATAAGAAATACATCATGCATGTTGATCCAGCTTAAAACACCAGAGACGGCCGAAGGATTATATATACACTTCTAGTTCGGTACACCCTCTAGTTGCAGTGGACATTATGGTCTATTTACTACTTTGTGCAGCCCTATTAGAACTCGTATTGTACTTGTACCCCTCTTGGACCATGCCACACTTAATTTATGTATAATCCGCATCTTGCAACTTGATTGAAATAGGACATTTGACCCAGGACGACTGGGACAAGGATGTGGTTCGCCCGTGATGCATGATAACTACAAAAACTCGTCATTGCTCATAATAAATAATCCCAGATTTTGTACTAAACCAACTATAAACAATGAGCAACTGGGAAACAAGCATAATAAGGGTTAGGACATGAGAAAAGTTTCTCTACATAGAAAGACAAGAAAGTTCACGACGGCCCAGCAGCAGGCACTAGCATAGAGCTTCATATCATTAATTAATCGGGATCTGATGCCATCAACGGTTTTGGTCGTCAAAACATACTCTGCAAAATTAGACGGTTGGTGTCGAGCTCGCCATGGTTAAGTGTGGTCATGAAGACGGCGGAGTCGTGTTGCGCAGTACAGCGCATGGCAACAATTTGGATGGGAGGTCGTAGCTTGAACAGCTAGCGGATTCGTAGCTTACAAATATGTATGCCCTGCTTATCAATGTTTGATTCACTGTTCCATGACACATCATTAAGTAACATTTACATATATTAAGTAACATGTTAGTTACTAAAGCATCATTAAGTAACCTGTACAGTGATCGTCAAAAGAAAAGTGACATGTACGTCGTCTCAATTTGGAACATAAGATTTCCAGAATTTAATTTGGATACATATATTTGTACTTGAAATGTACTGGAGATTCCAAACAAAAAAGGGAGTAGCAATGCTAGTGTTCAGTTACAGCCTGACAACTAATGTAGCTCGTCCATCAGTAGGTGTACGGCCACGTCGTTGGACCCTTGGCATGTTGCTGCATTGGTGACATCATTAAGACCAGTGCCCTTCCTATAAAGTAGGAGGAAGATATCTCATTTGCATTGTCCAGGAGTATTCGTTTGGTGTAATATGTGTAAGTTCACCTATAAGTATCTTGGCAAAGGATGCTACACAACGGAACCTACATCGTTACAAATTTAGAGTCTCGGTTTGGGAGGCATTACGGAAAAGGCCAATACTCAAGGCCTCGGATTCCGGTGAGATTTGGTACATGATACTTGCCATGTATGAGAGACAGTCGAGGCCTCCTTACTGCGTAGTAAGCTGGCTATAGAAACCAGCTAGGCGCATAATGGTAAAAAGAATCTTTCGGAAAATAAATCTGACGCTGAGGCCTTGTTACAGTAGCACGGCAAGTACTATTACTCTTATACATGTAAGCCCAATAGAATTATACAGATCCAGTTTAAATAAGGATTGGGGGAAATAATTAGAACTTGGTCACTGTTTCAAATTTGTATGCGCTGCTACCTTAGACAATGTGTCCGACTCGTTGAACCATGAGACACTATGGATCACATACGCACTTGGGTGACACGTCCTGCAGAGACTCACGATACCGTTCATAGCCTATTTGAACTCCAGAAACAAAACATTGTGAAAATATGTATAGTTACCAACTTCACTTACAATGTACCGGAGATTCCATATGGTACCACGAATGCACTTGATTAAATTTTGATTTCAAGTACTAAGCAACAAATGAACACAAAGAGATCCAAACTCTAGCTAGTGATAAAAGGATACACATGAATAATTCGCACCAAGCACTTAGAACCAAGGACATAGCTAGCGAGGTATGGGCGTGGTAACATCATAGTGTTCAAGTGGACCAGGCCACACTCTTATGCAAGGGCTGTAGTCCCTGATTGTTGCTGTCCTCTCATTATTGGACGTAGATGGATTCTGCATCCCATGCCAAATATTCATGGGTTGATCCTCTCTAGGCCTTCCCATGCGGGTGACACATCTTGCAAACGCGCTAGATTTTCATGCCCCAACCATCGGCTACTCGATTCTACCGTCAATATGGAACTATGGAAGTCAAGATACAAATGCAGTCGTCACGGAAGCCGATGTGATAGGGAGCAAGGGAGAAGATTGTTAGAACATAAATGATGGATGCCAGATAGAGAGTGGGGGGAGGAGGGATGGTCTTCTACGCCTCAAGACAAATTTGGCAGATGTACACACATGAAAGTCCATACGTAGGCACATTTGAGATTTTGTATATTAAGTCATGGATTTTCCAAAATTAAATTTGGCCTAGATATTGCAAGCAATTTATATTGTTTTGCGTGTCAACTTGGATCCACATGCATCACCACGCTTTGGCAAAGAAGATACAACTCTCTTGTCCGTGTAACAAACTTACCTATCTTCTAGGTTCTTTCTACAATTAATTCGTAATGGATGTGAGTTTGGAAGGCAACAACTATATGTCTGTATATTTGTAGCAAACATTTCATCTTCAAATTCAAGGATTATTGTACGTTTATACCTGGCTTATATTTATACTAGCTTGTCCTTGAGCAAATAACTATTGAATGCTCAACATTTCGGTCTTAACTTGTGAAATGACAACTCAAACTATGTCGGTCTTCTCATATTGATGAATTCTATAAATGGTTGTTCTATTGTACCTGATTAATTTAAAGATGCGGCCCTTATTTATAGTGGGCGATGAAGAGCTCGATGCTTCAGTTTCTAAGAGAAATCAGCCTCACTTTGGGGTGTGGCATTGAAGAGATGAATATATATCCATGTACAATTGTAATCATATATGCAAGTTCATATCGACTGTATTTGCTAATGGATGAGAGTCTTCGCACCACGGTACGGTAGGAGAGATCATTTCATGTCTACGATTTGGAGGCATCGAGGAATACAATGGCACAAGAAGGTTCCCATGTACAAGACAATGCCTTGCCAGTTGATGTTGCTCACATTGTTTTTTTCTGTGCAACAACGAAAGTGGTTGGAGATAGGTCACGTCATGTACAGGCGCATAAATTCATAGTTGTTTAGATAATGTGAAACATGTATTTCAAATATCATGTCGCAAGCTAAGTTTGGTAAATGTGACTAAAATTGCATGGCCACGACACGATGTTCGCCCGCTCTCGGGGCTAGGACGAGGTACCGGAATCCCTAAGAATATTGCATGGACCCTAATATGTGTATACAAGTGTTGTGGGAGGTGGAAACTCCAATACACAACTCCCAACTGTGAACCATTTCACAAACATCAATCAATTACCTCGCACAAAAATTGTTCACTTATACGGCTGAACTCCCACTTCGATGTTATTGGAAAGAATCTTATGGTGACTTGGGGTCAAAGTCATGTCGTATGACTGACCTTAACAATAATAAGAATAAAAGTTTATTGGTTAATTAAACTCACGCAAAGCAACACTATTCCAAAATATTCCTTGCATGTAGACGATTTATCTAATTGTTGAACTCTAGCGCTTCTAGTGAGATTAAGACGTCCCCCCAATCCTACCGCTCCCATTGTTGTCTATATAAGGCTTCTACCTATATAAAAGAAATAAATAAGGGATGTATGCATATCTTCGATGCAGAGTCCTCGCAGCCGCACGCGTCAACGTTGCTCTTGTGACATGCCGAATTTGACAACCAGGATGCAGTTAACGGAGATCCTTGTAGTTTTTACCTGTTACATTGACTTCTCAAATAGCATGGCGCACGCACACGTAACAACCCAAGAAATCCCACCCGCTCTTAGTTCGGAAGGGTGTAAATGAGTCAAGACTAAAATTCAACATGGGACATAGTTAACATGACCCAAAATATTATTGGGACAACTAGCATCACAAATTCAAACTAAGGTCACTCTTATTTTTGTATATAGAATAATGGAAGAGTATGATCACACGAGTAGGCAATTTTACATGCAACTTTCACGTGCAAATATGCTACATGCATTTTCACGTGCAAAAGTTATTCAAAACATCCACAACTTAACTTTGAAAATCTCTAGCATGTTCAGGTGCACGGGTTGATCACGAGTATTCTTAATTCCACGGTGAAATTTAGAGTGAATTCCAGTTTTTACCCCATAGTTTAATATTTATGATAGTAATTACCCTATTTAACGGAAATTCTTCCCGCTTACCCCATTTAGTGAAATTCGTGTCACTTTTTACCCCATTTATAACTTTTGTCTGGTGATTTCGGCTTATGTTTCCTCTTGCCAGCACTCATCTTTGCCCCAAAGGCCATCATCTCTTCTCATGTTGGATTGGTGTCGGTTTATCTTATCGACACTAGCATGGTGTTCCCGTCAATTGACGAAATACGCATGCTCGTTCTACTGTTCTTGACGAGCTCGTCACCGTCATCGCTTGTTTTTACGGCCGCCCGAATTGCATCGTTCAGCGACTAGCATATAGTTAGTTAGCTAGCTAGAACAGGGTACATACAGTAGTAGTATACGATTTGTTTGTAGTATATGATTGTTGTACACAATGTCTAGGCAATTGTCGATTTTCTTCTAGTACTAGTAGGATGTAGCAGCATTGCATATGCTAGCTCCCATATTTCAGCCAAGCGGTTCCGATGCAAGTGACGGTAAGAGCAACTATTACATCACCAATAACGAGCGTCCGGGAAACGGACATGAATACACATGGGTACGCTTGCAACGCCACCAACCGAAGCGAACATAGTGAGCATGACAGCGTAGTAACAGAGTCTGGCAAGGAGTAGAAGGGAAATATCGTCAGCATAAATACGGTAGAACAAAATAAGCCTAAAAAGTGGGAAAGTATATAGACACAAGACCAGATCCTACCTTAAAATACGGAGTAAAACCTAAAGTTGGGTAAAAAGTGGCACAAATTCCGCTAAATGAGGTAAGTGGGGAGGATTTTTATTAAATGGGCAATTGTTGTCACAAATGTCAAACTAGTGGGTAAAACTGGAATTTACTCAGAAATTTATTTTCACAAACTAAAGCTCTATTCGATAATATTTAAGGTTTTTTTCTCATTTACCATTTATTAACTAATGTTCTAGAGGCTATTTGCTGACAACAAATTGTAGAATAGTATAGCAACATCATAGTTCATGGACAATAGGTTGATGTAAATCGAGAGTGACACTAGTAGAAAATGAGGCTTTGGGAAGGGGGCCGGAGAGCCATTAGTCCTGGTTGGAACACCACCCGGGACCAATGCCAGGCATTGTCCCGGTTCGACCTGCCACAGCACCGTGGGCCAATAGTCCCGGTTGGGCTGGGGCATTAGTCCCGGTTCGGGCTACCAACCGGGACTAAAGCTCCGGCAGAGCATTAGTCCCGGTTGGTAGCCCGAACCGGGACTAATAGTCCCCTGCCTATAAAGCCAGCAGCCAGCTTCTACTCTATTTTTTCTGCTAGGAGGTGTGAGAGGGTGGGTGCTAGTTTGTTTTCCTTTGCTATGCACTAGAGGTGTTCGATGAAATGCCCGAGCCACATTTCAGTTCACACAAAATGATA